>JAPYKT020000013.1:3600000-4200000 GCA_028749325.2 Caryopteris x clandonensis
AATATTTTGTTTGAGATTGATTTTATTATTAGTGGAGTCGAGCTTAAATGAGTTTTAATCGAGCCGAACACGAGTCGAGCTTGAATAGTTTGATATTTTACACTTGTTTTAACGAATTTCGCTTAATGAGCTTGAGCTCAAATCGAGCTTTAGATTTTATCAAATGTAAAAGTGTGTTCAAGCTTATTTGATATTATTATCAAACCAAATTCAAACGAATTCGAATTAAGTATCGAATAATTTGATTTGATTTTAAGCCTTACCAGAACCCAACCATCATGCATAATTTTTAGAACAGTGACCCTTTTCTTGACCTAAATACCCATATTTTATTTGATCCTCAATTATCAGTGACTAAACCGACTTACCGAATAAAATGACATATCTATTAAAAGCCAAAGACCCAAAAAAATTCTAACTTTTGTACTTGATTTATGCCACTGATGACAAACAGCGAAAATGATGTACAATTTAGGACAATCTGTCAAGACATATCTAATAATTATGATGACATCACAAATTTGTGTTAAAAAGTTTGATTGGTGTTACAATTAAAAAAAGAAAAGAAAAAGTTCATAGTCGGTAACAAACATTGCTAATTTTGAAAATTCATAGTGTAATTAAAAATGGATTCATGGTTGATAATTTATGCAGTTAACCCTTCTCTGTTAGTTAAGATTATTTTTTCGTTAGTATTAATTATAAGTGGGAGCATCTGACCCTCATTCTCCCAATCCATCAGCAGACAGCAACCAAATTTAGCAATTGTAGCAAAAAATTGTAATGCACAATGAGACATCACATGGTCCGTCCATAATTTCTTCTGGAATAGAGAATTCAGTTCCCAGGATCCTAGATTTTGACCCACTTTCTGCTTCACTATGTTGTACCCTGATCTGGTAACAGCCAGGCACAGTCACTTCAAAATTAGTGGCACACAGAAATATTTGGATCTAAGAAGCAGAGAATTGAACAAACAAAACATCAATATTATAAACAGAGTTCAACAATAAAAAGATGCAGCATATCTATCACTAGCTTGTACACTGAATGCTTCCATCTTTGCCAGCCTATTCATTCATGGCTTAAAATAACGGGACGACGCCGAATGCCGTCTCCGCCACTAGAGATGCTGAAGCAAAGATCTGATCGACTTCAACTTCTGCATCTCTTCTTTTCGCGAACCGGCCCTTGATTCGCGGCCTTGTTTCCGCATAGGCCTTTCTTGATGCATACCTGATTGTCTTCTCGAACTTTCTGTTCTTCTTCTTCTCTCTGTACCTCAGGACTCTGGCCTCTCTGTCCATTGGAGAGAGCTGAGTTGGGATTTGAATTGGAGGGCTTGAGAAAAGATCAATGGTGCCTTTGGGGGGTCTCGAAACTTCACTTGTTGATTCCGGGACTACTCCAACATTCATGGATGAAATCGAAACCTGATAATGGAAATTTATCCGGAAGAAATGACGTCATCAATATACACATCAAAATCGCTAGTGGTTAAGGCTTAAATTTTTTGTCATTTTCTACATCCTAAGTAACATTAGCAATGACCTCCCTTAAAAAAACGAAAAATGCATGTTTCGAAATATTTTCTATTTCAAAATGTGTATTTGGAGAATTCGTACGAATATTATAAACCTAACATGTATTGATAGCATAAATATATACCAATTGAAACTAGAGCATTTGGATTGCTGAAAAAGGGCACATGATCACTCTAAAGGCACATCATGGTGCATACGCAGCGTATATGCAGAATCATAACACAATAAACTGACATATAAAAGAAGAGTGCCTAATTATTTTGCCAGAAGATGTATAAGTAAAGACGTACACTTTGAGAAATTGTTGCAGGACAACTATATCCATCCTCCAATCTCAACTGAAAACAATGATGTTGCACCTGATTTTTTCCCTTCTGATATTGTATTGGGACAACACTGTCACTGTAATGCTGCTGTAGATTGTTGTATCCCTCACTGAACTGATTATTCTGGCATGAATTATAGCCATTCAGGTTCAAATACTCATCCAATTCTCCGCCGAACAGCGGCGGCCCGTTTTCATCGTTGCTTTGTTCCTCGTCTCCATTCTTGATGGGGTTCAGCAGCAGCCATGAAGCTGCTTCATCTTCTCCATTTTCATCTGCTTCCCGACTCAAGAACACATCTTCTGCATTTTCCGACGGTCTGATTATCGATCCACCGTGATTAGTGGCTAAGGTGGACCTGTAGAGGGTACCAGAAATTGGCTGAATTGGGACACGGTGGTGGCGGCGAGCCAGAGGGTTGGCGGAGTGGATCTCGGTGTCGCAGGTGGCGCAGAGGGATGCAGAATCTGCCTTGCACAAGAATGCTGCCGGAGCTCGTTCGCAGGACTCGCAAACACAGACGCGCTCGTGGAGGGCCGACGCCTGGTTGGCGGCGTGGATGCGGGCGTCGCAGCTGGTGCAGAGGTAGGCCAAGTCAGCACGGCAGTAGACGGCGGACGCGGCGGAGCCGCAAGTGTCGCAAGTGCGGACCCAGGTGGTTCTGGCGTCGCCTCCGTCTTTAATGGTGGTGTTTTCGAATTTCAGCATCTCAGTTCCATTGCTTGTTCTCATGCTGGAGCATTAGTATGAATGAGAAATGGGAGTGGAAGTCATGGTGGCTGCTCAGAGTTTGGAGAATCCACGTGAAGACACGTGTCGGAAAGATAGTGGGTTGAAAGTAATTTTTATAATTTTGTTGGAGTTGTCAGTCTAGGTGGGGCCCCATGTGGCCCTACAGACTAGGATGGTCTGATGTGGCTCGTCAGACTGGCACTAGCTTGGGGGTAGGCCATAGGGGGTCTTTTGGGCTGTTGGGGTGTGGGGTGGGGGGTAGTTGTGTGTAGTGGCGTACATCCATGTGCAACAGTGCGAGGGTTGAGCACAATTACGCCGCACAAGATTTAGTTGTCCGGCAACAGTAATAATAGTCATTTTCTTTGAGATAATGGAGTCAAATCAAATTATTTAACTATGTATGAATATTGCAAAAAAATTATATATTTTATGGATATATTTCTATAATTTAATGTAGGGTATTATTTTTTTAATTAATAAATATTATTTATTTATTTAAAATTAATTATATTTTTTAAATAAATAAGTAATACTATAAATTACACTATATGCTACAACATAAATAAATGTATTGACGTATTTCTATATTTTTCTTTTTTATTATAAATTTCCTTTTCTTTTTATTACATACACATCCTATTATTCTAGATTGGATATTCATCACGTGTAAAACCTTAATTATTAAATATATGAATATTGAAAACTTTCTTCCATGTTAATTATTTATAGATACTGTATTTTATAACATGAATAAAATGATTAACATATAAAATAATATAATAATAACTTATTTATCTGATTGATAAATGCTTAATAGAGAGGTTATTCATCTTTATACTATGTTTGTCAAACCATATCACAATCATGATAGTTGTATAAAATAGATTAACAGATTTTTTTTCATATAATTGGTTAAATCCAATTTTCTATCTATTAATTAGCTTCGAAAATTTTAAATAATATAAGAATTAATTTAAAATAGAGTCTGATAAGAACATTTATGTAAAATAGTATATTCTACAGTGAAATAAAAAAAGTATTAAAAAAGAAATATAAAAGAATTGAAGCCATAAAAAGAAGTCAAAACTAGAAATTGAAGTATGAAGGCCCATAAAGAATAAGAATTAATAGTGCTGGTGGAAGAAGAGAGGGAGCAACTGGCAAGATTATCCTATACTTTTTTGGGAAGAGGAGAGAAAATGGAAAGTTGAGGAGGTGGCTACAAATGAAGGAAGAATAATGAGTCAGAATTAAGGTTGTCCAATTGGAACCAAGCATGTAAGGAAAGGATTACTACAAATCTCAACCACGAGTTCCAATCTACACCACCTGGGCTTTGGGCCCCATGATATAACTCTCTCTTTCTCTCCCGACAATGGATGCTTGGATCCTTAACTCTAAATTGCTTCAATCTATCATATCAATCTACAAATTTCATGGTCCAATTAGAGTCCAATAAATGTATCATTATTGTTTAAATAAGTTAATTCGAGCTAAATATAGAATTGTTCAAATTTATATAAAATACATTTGAATTTTTAATATTAAATTTGAATAAACTTTAATTGAATTGAATATGAGTCGAGCTCAAATAGTTAGATATATTTACACTTATTTTAACTAATGCATTTATCAAGTTCAAGTTCAAATCGAGCTTTAAATGTTATCAACCGTAAAAATATATTTAAACTTCTTTGATATCTTTATTGAACATAATTCGTATTTTGTTTGATTTTATAACCCTAGATATTAAAGTTAGGTCTGAAGTGAAATGGGGTGCGAAGATACTCGGTGCTAAAACAAAATCCTCAATACCAAAACAAAGATGATGGGCTTAAAAAACTGAGATGAGCTTAATGGACCAAGGGAGTTATTGGATAGATTGAGCAATCATTAACCATGAAATTCACATCAGACGTCTGCCTAAATTCAGTTGGGATGACTAGATACTAGATATAGTGAGCTTTTGAGTGGGGGTAAACTATTGTCTTCAACAACTAGGCGGGGCTTGTCTGCATAGAGTAGCCTCTCCAACAACGACTAACCATGGAATTTATGTAAAATATATGGCCGAACAAAGTGGGGATGGCTAGCCAACTAAATAGACTCTTTTGGAAAGGTACAACATGGGCTTAAGGTAAGACGTGTGTCAGCAATGCTGTGAAGATGGGTAGACTATGGGCTTCACATAATATGTGTATAGAAGTGGACACAATTCTATTGATTTTAGTTCCAAAACTATCAATTCGTGAAATTATAAGGGGTAAAATTGAAATTGAATCATATATAGGTGATTCTGATTTTAATTTTAATTTTTTTAATTTTGTTTTTTTAATATCTCTGGTTCCAATTTCCTTTTTTTTTTTTTTTTAATTTTTAATAATTTTATACATTCTTATGTCATGTGAAATGAAGGGAAATATTTTATATTTATTTAAAAAGATCGTAAGGAATTAAATTTGAATATAACTAAAAACCAATTACATCTTTTAACTACATATTACAACTTAGTAAAAATAATTTAAACGAAAAATAAAAAGACTTGAGCTTAATTCTAAATTATAAACTAAAATTTCTAGTTTCTAATTTATAATTAAGTTGCCTATGAATTCTTTATAATCGAGGAATCAAAGCATGTGTATTTCTCTTAATAAACTTTTAATAAAAAAATTAATTCTACACATATATACGAGGAAATTGAAAATAAAGCAATAACTAATTATTCTTGTGAAAAAAATGTACACAAGGCATTTATAACCTCTTAAGAATCATTCAACATTTATGTTGAATTCTAATGGGTAGACACATTTTTGGAGAGTTTTTTAGGGGAATTCATACAAAATGTTCTGCAAAATCTTCTCTATTTTTTGCATAAATTTACATGCCTAGTAAAATGTCCAATTATTTTTTGGCCTATATAATTTTAGAAATGTTTCATGCCATCTTGAACACACAAATTTATAAGATGACGCATGAATCTAATATGAAAAAATATACCCTTAAATGATAGTTGATAAATATTAATGACTAATAACAAACTAAATTATTAGCACTAATATTATCAAATGAAATTGAAAAATATTTGTAACAAAATTATATCCTTATAAAATAGTATGAATTATATGAGAAGCATTTTTTGTTTGGTTGCTATTGATCAAATTTTTTATATACAAGTAACAATTTTTTGTTGTCCATTTATTTTCGATTCAATGACAACTATATTCAAGGTCTGTACCCATAAAGAATAACTAGAATTCTTGTTTTAACAATTGATCTCCATTTGAAGATTCTTTTAAAGAAAAAATGTTGAGAAATAAAAAAAATAAAAAAAATAAAAATAAGAATTTAAATCAGTTGCTCTTGATTTGTTGAGCATGTAGCCCAAATTTGAGTGAGTCTAATTTCTTCTTATGTTGCGAGTCTCCAATTTAATTGATCTCATTCTAGATTTATAGATACATGAATTTGGTCAAATGCGCATTTTGCATGTGATGTGTTTCATTAAAATACTAAATATAATTATATGCATTATGCTATGTATTTATAATAAGATCACATTTGTGGTCTCCAATTTAATATCGGTTATAGTGATAACTTATAATATATTTATTTTATCAAAAGAGAGAACTCCATTGACTCTTCTTTTTGTCAAGCTAAAGCAATCAAAGACTGCCTAAATCAAATCTAAGCATAAAAAAAAAACAGGATAGTGGTGAGTCTCTGATTTGCAGTGAAGCTCTCATTTGTTCATTGCATCCTTCACAGCATCAACTGCACCTTGTGCCTTGGCCTGCACCTGTTGCCCGGCCTGATCAACATTATATATTTAATTAACCATGATCATTAGATTAGTATGTTGTGCCCTCTTATAATTTCCATATACCTAAGGCTTATATACATCTAATAAGATATGTCGGAAGATTAATTACCTCCTGCATTGATTCCTTTGCAGATTGTGCAGCATTGCCAGCCTTCTCCATCATCTGGCTGCCCTTCTCCTGCATTTAAAATAGGTAATTATTAATTTCCAATATATGTTAACCTTCTTTCGGCATAATGAGTGATAATAACCTGTGCTTGGCCCTTGGCCTCGCCAGCTTTGTAGCTCAAGTTCTGTGAGTTATCCATATTTTCTTTGTTTACTTGTGATGATTTTAGAATTATGAAAGCATGTATTTATACTAGTCGAGGACTTGAAAACGATACCTCTCATGCTTAACAACTTGGGTTTCTTGGACACGAATTACCTTCATTCATAAGTAGTGAAACACGTTGCACCACACATTGTCCGTGGCTTAACATCCCAGTTACATACTTTCATTGCCAAGTGTAAAAATAAATGTTGCTAATTAAAAGGGGAGAGTAGTTTGGAAAGGCATTAAAGCAGGAAGAGGTTGAAGAATCTCTATTGTTGGATCCGAAAATTCTGAGGATTTTTTACTGTTAATTGAAATATTGTTGGAAAGTTTTTGTAATATTCTAAGAATAGTTCTTAATTGCATATTTCCATCGGATTGAGAATCTAGACATATTTTTTTCTCTTCTATTCTTAAACTTGGTGTCCACACAAATTCTTATGTTATCACCATCCTATTGATTTTTTGTCTTTCTTAAAATAAAAATAATTTTTCTGTTTCTAATTCATTTAGATGTATAATATACCAAATTAATCTTCTTTTAAGTTCTTGAATTTGATACCCATAATGCATTTATTTAAAGTGAGAAATTGGATTAAAAAAATAAACTATTTATTAACATATTATTTAGGTTGGATTTGATTGTTTATTGTGGGTTTGACTATTTATTTGTGTTTGTGTTGAAAATGAAAAAATAATTATATAATTTTATTATAATATTAATATTAGGTAACATTAATTTTTTACAACAAGTAAATCTATATATATATATATATATACACACACACTAACAAAGTATAAATATGATTAATGATATAAAACTATTCAATTAATTATTTTATAAAAATATGAGATTATTTAAAATACTAATTTTCTAATACGATTATTTAAATTATTTCTTGTTGTAGTTCTGGGTTATTCAATTAATGCACATATATCAAGAATGATACAAAATGACTACGGATATATTTGAGTATAATATAAAAATTAATTAATTTTTAAAATAGATATTATTTATTTTGTAATTAATATTTTATATTTATTTAATTTTATAATATATTTGCATGTTTCCAATTTGTGCATCACAGGAAAGGAATACTAATTAATGTAAGATAACAATTTTTTTATTAGCATTACTCACAATTTCTTGAGAAAATAGACCTCATTAAATGAACAAAATTAATACTACTTTAATATTTTGGACATAAATAAATAAAATATCATCAATTTTGATCTTTTTATCAACTCGAAGCAAGATCATTACATTAAAAATTAAAATCTATTATTCAAATCAAGCCAATTATCCATGAGAGTTTTATGAGCATAATTTCAAACAAATTTAGAAATAATATTTCTCATTTATATGAGACCATTGCTCACCTTTACGTCTACATCGTAGGGGTGGGTACCTGATCAGGAATGTCGGATTCAATACTTCATATCAAACATAAAAAATTTCAAGTGAAAAAAATGAAAATTTGAAATTCATCCAAAAATTTAAAAATATTAAGAAATGTTTGGATAATTAACGATAAGTAATTGAATTTAGACTTTTTTATAGGTAATTATAAAATTTAGATTACCAAACTACAACAAATGCTAAAATGGTTGATAGCAAATTAAATATTGCAATGAAGTTGTCCAACTCTCAATGAGTCCAAAGGCAAAAAAGAAATAAGGAAAAATGTAATATAAAAAAGCAACGAGCGATGATCCAATGCCAATAAAGTGTTGTTTCATACTTCAACAATTGTTTAGACAAACTCAATCACATCATTTTTTTGTATGCAAACAATACACATTCACTTCATTTATTTTGGGTCTATTTTCTATATAAAATATGTATCTCATCTTTCAACATATTCTTATAATAATTATTATATATTCGTGACCAAATTTGATGATTTCTCTATTTCTGTTCTATTTTTCGATTTTGTTGTGACCATTATGTAATAGCTTACAAAAATTAATATATAAAAAAATATTGTATCTTAAGAAAAATATTCCAAAAGTATTGATTATTGATTTGCAATAATGATATTTTAGTGTGTAGATTACTTAATTTATATATAAAATAAATTATTTAAATACAACTAAAATATTAAGCTTTAACAAAAAGAGAAAATTGAAGAAATAATTTTAACATATCACTTTTAAAAATCAAATTCAAGTATTATTTTAATAAAATATTATATCAATTTTTTTTCCAATATTAGAAGGTATTTTTATTTATATTTTAAATTATAATTAGTGCTGATATTATTTTAATTATAAAAAATAAACATATAAATTTAATTTAACGAAATTTATTTAAACTTAGAAAAAATGTTGACACTAATAATCTGAAAAAATAACTTTGACACCTACGAGATTATATCCTAGTTTGATATACAAAACACTACCCCCAGACTCAATTAAATCCGATTTTACTTTTGGCCATCCAACCCGACCCATTTGGGCATTGGCCAAACGAAACAAAATTTGCATATCCAACAATTCTTCCATTCCATCTCCGTGCCTAAAGCCCCTGCCCTTAAACCCTAAATTTTCCTGTTGTATCATCGTTTCACAACTCTAATTCCTCTAACACCCCTTACCATTTTTAGCGAATATACAAGTAAAAATCGAGGAGACGAATTGAAGGGAGAAATGGGAGCAGAAGATTCAATCAAGAAGCTGAAGAGAAAGAAAACTACCCACAAAAAGAAAGATGAGGATTCGGAGATGGGAATTTCTCAGCCTGCTCTGAAAGGTGCAATCTTTTAGTTAAAGTTGCTATGTTTCTGAAGATGTTGTTCGAGTATTTGTGGGTTTTGCTTTACACCCACTTATATGGAATCCTGATATTCTAATTTCCTGTGTTGAAGCTAGATGATCTTGATATTTAAAACGGCTTAGGGTAAGAGTTTGCGTAAAATGAATATGTCTATGAGTGAAGCAGCGCAAAGATGGCGTTTGCTCTGCCGGGCGGAAAGAATTGTTCCAGGGGAAAATCCTGAGTTACACTACATTGCTGCTTTTCAGTCTGATTATACTTAATTTTTTCTTCTCGCTGAATTCTATATATATTTTTATTTCTGGAGCAAAATTTTGTCCGCTATCTGGTAAATTTTGTGGGTAGTAGCATGTCAGAAACGTGTTTGGTACACACGAATGAAGTTAATTACATTACTGTTGCAGAGTTGGGGATGGTTAATGATAGGATTTGTTAAGTAAAGTCTTCTTGTTATTGTCGATAATCTGTGCTAAAGGTGTCCTCCGTTAGTTCCCCCAACCCGTTTTCTTATTTATTATGGTGTCTGGCATGGTGAGTGCGGAATGTAGCTTTTTCCCCCTATGTGTACTGAATAAGCCTTCCATTGTGCAGAGGGGAACTCTTATAGAACTAGCGAGGAAGAAAAGAAAAACAAAAAGAAGAAGAAGAAATTTTCAGCCGAGCTGTCTGAACCTCCCAATATGAAAGGTATGCTAAATACTTCAATGGTGATCATAATTCAGAATTAGAGGTGTGTTTCAATTGTAATATGTATTTAGCAGATGAGACACTCAAAATAAGTGGAGGAAAGAAGAAGAGCAATAAATCAAGAGATACGAAAAGTAAGAGAAGCCCAAAAAACCGAATAGAAACTGAGGAAATTGATACTGGCCTCATCAATCAAGTTGAAGATCAAATTTCTGACGGAGAATATGGTCAGAGCGAACATGCAGACGATAAATTGCAGAAATCAAGAAAAAAGAAGAGAAAAAATGTTCAGAAGATCAGGAAGGAGGGCAACGTGAAAGACGGTGCATCTGACCAACAAAATGGTAAGTAAATGACAAGATTTGTTCTGTTGATGATTCTGTCTGTGCAGTTTGTGTGCTCTATAGTCTTCTTGAGAAGGGTCTGAGTAATTATCTAATGAATGGATTGAAAATAATTTGTCAATATTTTATCATGGTAGCTTTATTTGTAAGAATAATGGGTAGGAGTTACATGTAAGACTACATTGGGGGGGAGAGATGTTTATTGTTTGTGACCAATCTTTACTCCTCAAATACAAGTGGTCATGATCTGTTTGGTGTCATTGTATTGTAATCAAAATATTGGTCGTATCCTCTCTAATTTTTATTGGACATCAGATTTTAAAGCTGAAGATCACATTGCGAATTTCGGAGTACTTAACAAGGGTGATACAAGAAGAAACTCCAAAACTGGTAACTTACAAATTTCCGTTGAATTTCTATTATTCTGTTTTTTATGTTTCAAAGCATGTATTGGATAAAAAAAATAAAAATAATAATAATGTGGACTTCTTTGTGAATAGGTAAGTCAAAAAATACTGGGAAAATGAAAAAGAAGAAGCAATTAGTGGCAAATGACTTATCATCGGATAGTTTTCTGGAAAAGACAGGAGAGGAAAAAGGAGGAGACGATGCAGGAGATGAAGTTTATCTGATGTCCTCAGGGGATGAAGATCACTCTAAAGGAATGAAAAGTATGATCCCTCTATCAAAAAACATTACTTGTTCCTATCTTACATTTTAAATTGCCTATGTCTCGCTTCAGGCTCCTTGTTTAGGAAAATTCATGAAATGTGGTCATTCTAGTTCTGGATAGGGTTTATGCTTTTTTTATAACATTTGAATCTATAAGACTCTCAATACAGATGCTGAATTCTTTTTCCTTATCATTCAAATGATATATAATTCTACAGTCATCGAAATATGTTCTCTGAGGTTAGGTCATTTTAGGTTGGTTTGTGATAGTGTCAGGAAGCCTATCCAAGTTAAATATCTGTCTGTGCAAGTTCTGTTGTGATATTATGAATCTCAAGTCAACCAATTTGAAATATGTAAAGCTTGATAGCTCATATAAGGTATATCATACATGAAATACTTTTTTGAAATGTTATGCTAGCACATTCAATTTGAGCATTTCTTCATTGATGTATTTTATTGGTTAGCTCTGAACCGAACGAGAATGGGACTATCTATCTCCATGCTTGGTTCTATCAAAATGTGTACTATAGTGTGAAAGTTGGAGAATGTTTATGAGTTATTCGTTTTCAACTAGGTTAACTGTTGTCTTTGTTCAGAATGGATCACAGATTACTATCAGAGTAGACCTGGGCTCAAGGTGCTGCAAGAAAGGATTGATGACTTCATAATGGCTCACGAGGTCAAGGAGGTGCAGGTAATGCTTCTATTGTTCAGTGTGCTGCTAAGCATCAATTGAGGACCACCTATGATGAACATGGCTTCTCTTTGTAGCTTAGCAATGTTTATAGCTCATATGATATGACATGTGCACGGTACTTTTTTCTTTTTAATTTTCTTGGTATACGACACTAACAGTTTTTTCAGTTGACATTTGTATTAAAATGCTTTGGTTGGTGTATAATCACTATTAACATTTGTTCTTGTAAACACTCTAATTGGTATATAATCACCATTAACCTAGTTAAATTACTTTATGTATTTTTATTGGAGAAGTTGTATGTTAAGTGATTTATAATTGTATAATGATATGATACCTCTGGAACAAATGTGTTTTAGTAGTGCTTGATTGTCAAATTTAACTAAGATCTTTATGAGTTTCATTCTTCTGCATAAAATCAGTTGTAATTTCTAATTTATTTTCATGCAGACAAGAGCAGAGAAGGAAGCCCAAGCTGCAGAAGGTGGATGGACAGTTGTTGTACAACAAAAAGGTCGTAAAAAGACGACTGATGCTGAAAGTGGAATTGCTGTGGGTTCCGTTGCCCAAGCTGCAGTTGTAGACAAGCTGGGGAAAAAGAAAAAGAAAGATGTTGGTATAGATTTTTATCGGTTCCAGAAAAGGGAAGCCCATAGAAATGGTATGTGCTAATTTGGTTGCATACTGCTTTTAGTTCATTGTTTATGAACCTTATCAGGCATTCCAAGTTAAATAATTTTACCTGCTGTATAATATGTCCCTACCATTCATTGATGAGGCTTCTGCAAGGATTATTTCTGCTTCTATCGTTCAACAACACCACCACTCCTTTCCCCCCACCCCAAAAAAAAAAAAAAATAATTGAGAAATTGGTATCCTCATAGGTTGATGTTGCAATTATTGATGAATTTTACTTATGTTAAAAAAATCTTTAAATAATGCACAAAGCTTGATCATGTGTTCACAAGATCGACCTTATTACACATTATCTTGTCCCAAATGAGCAGGAAGGCATCTGTCTATTCTTGTGCAGTTCTTTTTAAGCACAATTACCTGTTTTCTTCCAAGCATTAGAAACTTTGTTTCATTCTCACTTTGTGCTCCCTTTTTATTCTGCTAGAGATAACTCGGCCTAATGTGAAAAGAAGTTAGACCATTATTTATGGGTTGATTTCCTGAGTTTTGATGGTTATATACTTGCTGCTGCTGTTCTCATAGCTATCTAATTACCACCCGAATTTATGGTGTACGCAGAGGTGATGATGCTGCAAAGCAAATTTGAGCAGGATAAAAAGAGGATACAGCAAATGAGAGCTGCAAGGAAATTCCGCCCCTACTGATCGATGTTTTTCCCGCCCAAGAAACTTGAGGATCTTATACTCTGCTCTAAATTGTAAGAGCACCGCCTCAGGTATTTTACAGATTATTTTGGCTTACTTCTTTTGTATGTTGAAGATTTTGAGTTGGTAGATTTGGGATTGTACTTCAAATGGATTTGGTAGAAGCATCAGTTTTATTGTTCAGATGTAATTGATTCTAATGGAGTTAAAAAATCATATCTTTCCTTTAATCCAATAAGGGCTTTGTGGGACAGAAATAGTCGGGTAATTTCTTTGACCCAGGATTTTCGAAACTGTTGGACAACTTATCCACCCAGTTACCCTCAGACAAAATATGTCCCATGGGATAGACATGTTGAAATTACTGAGTTATCCTTCAAATGAGCTATTAGATATGGGCACGGTTTCGGTTTCGGTTTCGGTTTCGAATCAGAATTGGCGGCCAACGGTTCGGTTTAACCGTTGACCCAATTTCGCTTCGGAACCAAAACTAGCCGGTTTGGGTCCAGTTCTAGGATACCCGATTTCTCGAACAGGCGGTTCCGGTTCCGGTTCCAAAACCACCGGATTTGGTTCAAAACGACGGTTTCAAGTGTGCATTTGTAAAAAAAAAATCGAGAACCGGAACCGTGGAATCGGTGGTTTTGGAACCTGAATTGGTTATATGCCGGTTCGATTTTGATTCCATCCCTCACGGTTCCAGTAACTGGCGGTTCCAAAATCAAAATTAGAATCGATGGAACTTTGTCCATGCTTTTCCCATCTAAAATTCCACTAACATGAACTATGAAGTGGATTATTCCTAATCCCAAGAGTTATCAGACACTGTAAACTTTAAATTATTTTTATGAGATTAAATTTATCCCTTTCATACATCCTTCAAATCAAAACAACCCTATCAAAAGTAACCCTAAGTATTTTAATATCGAACTTCACCTAAGATTGTAATATTTTCTAAATTGTCAAGTCTGTTTCTTTATCAACCTAGATGAAATGTTACCCTCAATGCGATGCCGTTTCGTAGCATTCCTTTTTTACAAATAACATTATATTTTACTCTCTAATCTTTTACTTATTTAGGTATCCTGCTTTTTTTTAATATTATATAAATGTGTTTATATTTAAAAATAAATTTGATCTTGTTACGTTTTATTTTGAACTACTATTTTTTTCTGTGCGACGCATGGATTGAATTTTTTATTTTTTATAAATAAATTATTTTGTAGAGTAAATTAAGATTAAAAAAGTATGTATTTTAAAATTTTATTAATTATTATCTATGACTGAAATCCATTCATGGTTGGTTCGTAACTTTCTTTTGACTTACGTTAACGACCACAAAATTTTTAATTAATGGCAATTTTTCAAATCAATATAAATATTTAAATAACTTATGACTCATTTAAAAAATATTTAGATAGAATAATGAATATAATAAACTCAATATTCTTATTTGATTATTCTTCTTCTTCTTCAAATAAGTCCATATATTTTATGTTTTTTCTTAAAATGCTTAATAAATTGTTTTTTTATAATTAATTACTTTTCCAGGACTTGTTTGCTTTCTAGGGTAAGGGTGTGATAAGTTGGGTATCTTTCTAATTTCATGTTTGTTTTGCAATATTAATAATCACTAAAAAAATTTATTAATGAATTCTCCCGAGATCGATGTCTGTTATCCTTAAAATACAAAATTATGAATGCCACCTCATAGGTGGGAATACTTTCCCATCATTTAACATATTAGCTAAAAAATTTCAAATCTACCCTTAATTATTTTAAATTACAAAATGAAAAAACATAAAACAAGTGACAAATAACTACATAAAATTAATTGTATGCAAGACATTCCCAAATTTATAAATATCTTAAAAATATTTTAGTTATAAATATATTTTTAAATTATAAATAATAATTGTAAAAAATTCTAAAAATATGATAACTTATAAAAAAATTGGTATTATGAAATAAAAAATCCAAAAACTTAAAAAAGAAAAAACTGAAAATATGTTAATTAAAAAAAACTGGAATTCTATTAAAATTTTAAATTTTAAATAATTTTCTAAAAATTAAAAGTTTACTAAAAAAACATATCTCTCTTAAAAGTATATTTAAATATATAAAATAATATTAATAACAAAATTGAAAATTATATTAAAAAATAAAAATCACAAAATTAGTGGGTATAACAAATAATATATACAATTTACATAATTTTAATATATTGAACCAAATACCATATTACATATTAATATAAAATATTATGTATTGCAATTTTGCAAAACAAAATAAGACTCATATATAATACTAAATAACAAATCTTAATATTATGCATCAAACATTATCCTATCATATAAAGCAAACGAGCTCTTAAATAGATTTTTTATGGAACTATAATAAAATAGTGTTATTAGATTATAAAATTATTTTGCTAATTTTTATTTATACCTCAAATCTATTATAAATAGTCAAATTCATAATAAATAATCAAATATAGCACAAATGATGAATAATTTTTTTTTTTTTTTAAAAGCATGTTATTTTCATATATGCCAAATTAATAATGCGAATAGATGACTAATATAAAAAATGGATCAGAAATGAAAGTAATTTGTATTTTAAAATACTGAAAAATTTGTTCGAAATAAAAGAATAAATAAAAATAATAAAATCTTGACAACCCAAGAACTTGACTTGATAACCAAGTAAATGAATAGAAGCCAGTAATACATCTAAATTCATAATGGGACAAAAAAATGATTTTATTTTTGAACAATTTTGGCATCCATTTTATTTTAGCATATATAGATTCGTTTGACAATTAAAATTCATTTGTAACAAATAACCTCTAGAAAATCCGACATCAATTATACAAATAAGGAGAAAAAGGTAATAAATAAAATTATTAAAACAGGATAAAATATAAAAAGAGAGGAATTTATTATAAAAACAAGATGTAATATTTGAATAATCACAGACGTGGATGCCAAGATAGTCAATTTTATCACTTATTTTGGGTTGAAATGTCTTTTATACCCATTTTTACAGTTCTATCTACAATAAAAATAAGAAATAATATCAGAATAATCTATAAAAAAAAAAAAAAATCACCTTGAAGTACAATAAATGTACAAATAAATTATAAAGTTAATTAAATATATGAAATTTTATGCATTTAATCTCTGATTTTATTAAAAAACATTAGACATACTTAATTAAATCACAAATACATTCTAAAATATATAAATAAATTTTTAATTACAATTTAATCTTGAAAATTATAATGTATTAGCAAAGTTAAAAATAAAGAAAATATACTGAATAAATATGAGCATTACAATAAATAATAAATATTACAAGTAAATTTCTTAAAATTATAAATAAATTTTGAAAATTAAAAAAACAATTCTGAATAAATAAATTCTAAAAATTACAATTGAATTATAAATAATTACAATAAATTTGGAAATCTAAACATAATGACTTGAATTACAATAATTCAAAAAATCATCATTCTGAAAAAAACAAAAATTGGATTCTTGCAAATAATCTACGAAAATTACAAATAAATTATAGAAAATAAAAGCATATTTTGAATACAAATAAATTCCTTATAAACTCTCATAAATTATTTGGAATTCTTATGTAATTTTCTAATTTTTTGTTCTCTTCCAATTTTCTTTGTTGTTTTCACAATTTATTTGTCATTTTCTAGATTTGTTTTTAGTTTTTCCGGATTTATATGTAGTTTTAATAATTCATTATTGTTTTATAAATTATTTAAAATTTCATAATTTATATTTGGAATTTAATTAGTTAAGTGTAATTTTCATACATTGTTTTTCTTATTCAAAATCTATTTGTAATTTCAGAATTTATCTGTTGTCAGGATTTATTTGTAACATTATTATTGTAGTTTTCAGAATTTGTCAAGAATTATTAATAAATTTTGGAATTTATTTTTTATTTTTCTGAATTTAGTTTAGTCATTATTTATTTATTTTCTCTGTCGTGTTTTTTTTTTTTTTTTTTTTTTTTTTTTTGGTTAAAACAAGCTGACACCACCATATAATAAATAAATTTGAAATGTTATAAAAACGCAAGTGATTTGAGATGAGTCTAGAAACACAACCATATAATATGAAGAAGTAGAGAGATCCCAGAAGGGGCACAGTTATATAGAATAAAAAAGCACAAGGGTAACAATTCAAAAGGCCATCTAAACTAGTGCCATGTTTTGGTAGATGAATGTACAATTCCACCAACCATAACCTTGGCTATCCTATCCTGAATGACACTTAACTGAATTGTATCTTCTTGATATCAAGCTATTAATCTCCTCAGCAACTCCTTCCTGCACATACAAAATGTGAACAAATAGCAGAAACATCTGTCAACAAAGAATTACTTTCTAATAGCTCATTACCTCATGAGTTGCCTGTCAATGGATGAAGTAGAGAAGAGGCCTCGATTCTCTTCCGCCCTGCGTAGAAGATATGGCATGATCTGCTCGACCGGCCCATATGGCAGATACTTGCTAACCGTAAAACCTGCATTTCTCAACCCAAAAGAAAGAGCTTCCGCCATCCCATAGAGCTGAGCAAACTGGAGGTTCTGGTTCTCTTTTTTGATTCCCAAGCTAACCGCTTTTGCTGCAGCCAATTTGCCTACACACATTGTCACGACGAGCATTATAGAGCCTCCCGCATTCCACTAGCAACGCGTAAAAAAATATAGATATAGATATAGATATTGACCTGATTCAAGATTATGGGTGGCTAGAACGAGAGAACCGGAGCCATTGGCAATCTCATTGAGCATAAACGCAGCACATTCATTGTAGCAATCATGAGTATCTTGGATACAATCATGAATGGGGGAGTTAGCCCCCAAAGAAGAAGCTATCTGTCCTTCTGCAGACATGTAAGCACCCCTAACTAATTTAAACCCCATTGGTACCCCCACTTCATCTGCAGCTCTCTTGGCCACTACCAGTCTCTCTTTTGCATCTTTCAGATAAGCCTGGATTGTGTTGAAGATCAAAGGGTTTCCATCTCTGTGGTACCTTATAGCTGCAGAGTACGTTAAGTAGTCGATCGCAGGCTGGATTGATGTGTCCTCTGCATCAATCAGCAGAGGGATATTTGCTTCTGAGCTTTTCTCACAAATCTTCATTAGTCTTTGGTACCCTAATTCAAGATCACACTCTTCTTCTCTGGTTAAGGCCATTGGTCTCTGTGGGGTGTGATAAAGAGCACTCGAATCCGAAAAAATTGGAAAACTTTGGATCTTCCATGGAAGATGCAAGGACTTATCCTTGTGTTCCCACCTCAGTAGATCACTCACTCTCTTCAGCAAACTAGGTGGACAAATCGCGGTAATCTTAACCACAACAAAGCTAATCTGTATAGCATAACAGCACATAATCACATTATGATCAGATCATATACGAATATAACAGAATCCATACATTCCACACAAAAATTGCCAAAAAAATGATCACTTACTGGAGAAGTGGGGAGTGACTGAGTAGATACAATGGTTTGCATAATCTCCTCCAGATTTGTATCACACGACGCGTTGTCGTCGGCATGCTCCAAGCCATAATCCAGCATAGCTCTAAGTCCAGAATCCCACAGTTTTCTAGCAGTCCTATCCGCTTCTCTCAGATCTCTACCCCCACAGAAATGATTATAGAAAGTAAGCTCAATGGAATCCAACAGCAGTTTCCTCGGAACCGGGCTCTTCATCAGGCCCGAGTTCATTGTTTTGAGACCGAAATTGACCATGAATTCATTAGAGACGAGGTGGAGATAGAATGTGGATGCGATCAGCTTTGAGGTCGGAACGGATGAGAACAACTCCTTGGAATCATCAAGATTGATGATGGGCCGTTTCGGGTCGGGCTTCTCAGCGAAAGTTAGCCGCCGGCCCGAGGCGATGGAGGCGGCGACGGACGACTTCAGGCGGCGGCAGTTGTACGGAAGGCTGTTTAGAAGCTTGGAGTGAAGGGTACGGATGGCCATTAACAATAAGCACTGTTGATGGAGTGCTCTGATTTTGTCCAATTATATGGTGATAGAAAGAGAAGGGCAAATTAAGGTTTATATATATATATAGAAAAGTAGGATGGAAGATCGAGAATAGAGGATCTCGGAAAACAGCATTAAATTGAGGAAACCATGTGGTGCATATAAATGCACTGAACCTCAGTGTTGTTCAAACAGTAAATCAAACTGCAGTATAGGTGATCCTGTGGCTAATCAGATTACTGGAAATACCTTGTTTAACGGGTCTTTTTATCCATTGCAGATTCTTAAACCCACAAATGCTCTGCCTCTCAACTAATTTTCGCATACACTTACTGTTTGATATTATTATCATTTTTAATTCTTTTTTTTTTTTTTTGGTTGGCGGCTTAATTAGGGCTGTAACTTCAAGCCCAACAATTCACATGTATATTAATGAGTATTTCTTGAACCATGTTCATCCAAACAAAGTTCTAAAGGTTTCTGAAACTGATCTTACGTGTTTTATGAATAATTATTTTTCCTTTTACGTTTAATTTCCTGACATGAAGGAAAATTAATATTTATAATTATATAAAATGTTATTCAACTGGAATTGTTTTGTTGGCATTTTTTTTATTAAAAAAAAATTGATAATTGAAAATGTGTCCAAATAACATTTTGTAACTTTAATATGTTAATATTATCTCGGCATTGGTGTGGACCTTTCTCTTTCCCACATATGACTTTCTCTCTCTCTAGCAACCGTCTTTAATGTACTATTATTTCTCCTTTTGTTACTCTCTCTCTCTCTCTCTCTCAATGGAACAAAATATATTTCGACTCAAAAAACAAAATTAGACTTTCTCTCTCTCTTCTCCATAAAAAATTCCACCACTCTAATATTTTGAAATCAAAGGCTTTGCTCTCCTCTTTCTTATTTTTTTCTCTGAAAATTGTGCCACAAAATTGAACAAAAAAATGTGTGTCCAACATAAAAAAGACAACCTAAGAGAATCTCTGGTTGTTGTATATTGATGGCGGCGAAAGAGGGGGGCCTAATAGAAGCACCGACAGTAAAAAAATTTTACAGAGACAATAGAGGCGATGAACTAAAAAAACTTGTACAATGATATTGGTGGAAGTATGTCAACAGCAACAATGGCTGACGATAGAAAAATTAAAATTTGAACCAACCATAATGACACGAAAAAAATATACTTGGGCCATGACCAATGACATGGAATTTACTATTCATACAATCTCAATGACAAAAAATAAAATATTCTGAGTTTAATTTTGAATGACACGAAAATATTATTTAATTTTTCTATCCCTTTTATTTAAGTCATTTCAACTACACCTAACAACATAAACAACAATAGTAAGACGAAATTATGTGTATGTGAAGATGGATTCAAGTTTTGTTTCTGTAGTATCAGTTTACGTCGAATGATCGGCATAATTAAATGGTACTGAATTCATAAGGTGCCAATAGAACATGTTGTTCTACCTTACTATTATGAATTTAGTTTGATTCTTGAAAGAAGAAGTGTCAACTATTTAAGAAAAGAAACTGGCGAACTAAAACGCACGGCGATGGACAAATGGAATCACAAAACCTTCCTATGCTGAAATTACATTTTCAATGGTCTGGAAGACTCCCTCTACAATGTCTATATATACAAAAACCTTCCGAGTAGATAAAGTTTATAGTATTATTTTCTTAATTTCAATTTCGAATGAATGATGAATTAATACTTAAAGTTGTCAACTTAAACTTGAAAAATAATAGAAGAGGAGTGAGATATGAAAAGTCATCTCACATAGGAAAAATATAATAAAAATTTTTTCACATTATTAGTAGACACACTTTGATAAGAATAATTAAGTGTGCTATGGTGCAACATAATCAAGTTTTGTACAAGCCCCATGGCTAACCCAATTGGCTATGAGGATGATGCGAATCACCATCCAAGCCCGAGCTCGAGCTCGCACCAACACACGCATGTTGCACTTCACTTTCAAAGTGCACTTTGCACGTGCACATCGATATGAGGAACTTGAAGAGCCTAAATTTTTGTACGATTCCGACCATGGTTAGATGACCCACACATGGACAACTCGGGCGAATGGGTCAACAAACGGGTGGCATGGCGCACAAACTTAGAATCAGGTCTTTGAGCATGAAACGGGTTAGATTAGACCTCAGGTTGGCACATAATGGTCATGAAGGGCGCAAAGCGGTGTGAGGTTAGACCATGAATGGGTGCGAAGTGTTGAACCAATGCAAGATAGGTCCAAATAAGTTCAGCCATGCCCAAGAAGTACGAAGTTCGATCCAAACAGTGCCCTCTTTATAAAATGACATCACAACTTTTCAACTATTATAAATTGACCCCAGAACCATTCATTTTGTTCAGTCTACTACAATTTGTATTCAAACATTTTAAGCATTTATAATATGCTCATCTCTAACCCAAAAAAAGATCTAACTATCAAGTTATTGGCCAATAACTTTTATTATCGTTATTATGAAGAATAAAACAATCTTCTATCAATAATTCAGTCTGCACTTCTTGTTGTCTTGGCAAAGTTCATAAGTTTCCTTTTCCACATTCTACCACCATTTACACATAACCCCTTCAACTCATATATTTTAACATTTCGGGACCAACTCCACTATATTTTCAAATAATTACAAATGTTACATTCACTTTATTATGTCTTTTCCAAGTATACTTGGATATATCTTTTAAGACAAAAATCAGAAGCCCTTCAACCTTTACTCATTTCCAAAAAAAAAGTTGAATTATAGTTGAATCTCAAAATCAACTTTGTGTAAACAGTTAGGGGTGGAGAACATATACCCTTTATTGTATCTTTCTCCTTAGGGTATCATTCGTCAACATCCATGTGTCTATACTCATGAACAAAATGGATCAGTTGAACGTAAACATAGATATGTTGATAATGGTCTCACTTACTTGCTCAAGCTTCTTTACACTTTAAATTTTGGGATGAAGCATTTAGAACCTCTATTTATCTCATTAATAGACCACCAACACATGCTTGCAACATAAAAGTCCATTTGAAGCCTTGTTTAACACAAAATCAAATTATTCCTTTCTTAAATATTTTTGGGTGTACATAAGTTTTCTTATAGAACTACTCCTTGTCCATTTTTGGGGTACAATCTTAATCACAAAGGCTGTAAATGCGTTGATTCATCAGGAATTATTTTCATTTCTAGGGATGTTATTTTTTATGAGAATTCATTCCCTTTTGATTCTTTACCAAATACAATACATTACACATTCAACCTGCTCCTATACCTTCTCCTATCCTCCTTTCTGTTTTACCCTCCTTTTGTATTTCTACTTCACACCTTCCTTCTCCAAATTAGTCAAGTGATCCATAGATTACTCCATATTCTCATTCTCCATCCACTAAAAATTCAAACTCTTATTTTTATCAAGAAATTCTCGAGCTTATGATAACACTCATGTTGGGCAATCTATTGTTTCTCCTATGAATTAGCATCCTCTGCTGACAATAAGTAAAAATGTGATCTGCAAACTAAGGTTTTGCATAGTGCAAAAGAACCTTTCTGATGCTACCTTAGATTTTCAAAATGAAAGATGGAAGGAGGCAATGACTGATGAGTATTTGTCTTTAATTCAAAATGACACATAGGAGCTGGTGCCATTTTCTAAGGAGAGGACGACTATAGGTTGTAATGGAGCTTTAAGATTAAAGAAAATCCTAATGGTACAGTAAACAAGTACAAGGATCGAGTTGTTGCTCAAGGTATTAAGCAAGTGCCTAGATTTGATTTCAAAGAAATCTTTAGTCGAGTCATTAAACCAACAACCATAAGGGCAGTTTTAACAGTTGCCCTAAAGAGAAATTGAAAAGTGAGACAATTTAATATCGCCACTGTCTTCCTTCATGATGATTGATGATTACAAAGAAGAAGTATATATGATTTGCTATTAAATCACTCTATGGGCTTAAAAAAGAACCCTAGAGCTTGGTTTAATAAACTATATGCCATTTTATTTCAGTTTGGATTGAAATCCAAAATCTGATCATTCTTTGTTTGCTAAGTTTGAGCTACATTCTACACTTTATGTTTTGGTCTATGTGGTTTACTCAACTCAGCTATTATTTCTAGGGTATAGGGGTGCAGAAGACGTCTTCACTTGTTAGAAACAAAATACATAATAGATCTTCTTTCTAAAGGTAAGATGCAACTTCACTTGTTAGAAACAAAATACATAATAGATCTTCTTTCTAAAGGTAAGATGCAAAATGCTAAGGGCCTGTTTACTTGGCCGGATAAACCTGGATTACTGGAATTAGTCCTGGTTTATCCGGCGTTTACTTCGCAGGATTATATCCCGGGTCAATCCACTCGACCCGGGATAAATGACTAAAACCGGGATAAAATGACGGATTATAATCCGTCCATATACCTTGGGATAAAAACTATCCCATGGGATAAGAATAAGAAATGATTATTTTACCCCTGTGAACATTCGATATTACAAAAGTGTCCTCATATATATATCATATTTTTCATGAGCAAACCCTTCCCCAACCTCGAATTTTTCCGTCGTCAAATTCGAGAGCCACCGCCGCTGACGAGAGGACCATCGCCACCGCACGGCCGGGACATCGTTTCGTTCGGTCGCGTCTGCCTTCTCCCCCGAACGGTCGGAAGTCCCTTTCCTTTGAGGAGGACGATGAAGACGGGGGCAGAAGTTGTACAATGGCGTGGAGGGGACAGCTATCTCGGAATCTGAAGGAGCTTCACATCCTATTCTCTCCTTCTTCACCTTCGAGCGCTTGTACTAGGTTACCCAGAATTTGTCTCAATATCTGAATCAATTTTGTAATTGTGTTCTTAATTTTTTGTTATTTGTTTTTGAACAGAGCTTTCGTTGAGAGTAATTACAACGCTGTAATCTGGGTCATGATGTAATGATTTCTTTGCACATTTCTTCTTCATTATTGTGTAGCCATTTCACGGTATCCAGCCTAATTTTCTATGGCGATTACATTACATCCTGATATTTTCGGTGAACGGCAATCTGGCCAGGATAGTGATTCATACATAAATAGAGATATTTGTTCATTGGTTCATTTTCTTTTGTACCAAATTTTCCAGTTTTAAGAAGTTATTTCTGTTTTGACCTCAAAATGGCTATGGAATAAGCTTAGTAGTTGTCAGAATGCTATTTCCATTGAGAGAATCAACTACTCTCTAAATTATTTTCTTCTTGCTTGTCAATTTCCTTATTCTGGTTCTGCATACTTTATGGTGGGTCTGCCGAAATAATAACTGCTAATTGATGCTTCTAAGTAACCATCTTCTTTATTAGTGGAAGCTGTTGATGTTATTTTTGTTTCTAGCTTCTTAGACTTGATTATTGAGTTATCGGTGAGCATTCTAGTTGAGTTGGATTTCAAATTTTGTGAGAACTTTTCCCCGCTAATTTCTGGTTGGTACTTGCTAGATGCTTGTTGACGATACTGGTGATGTCACAATCACTAATGATGGTGCCACAATCCTGAAGATGCTTGAAGTTGAGCATCCTTCTGCCAAGGTGAACATATTTTTTATTTTATTTTAAACTAAGCATTAAAACAGCTAGAACTTATATAACTTGCCTACATTATTGTAGGTGCTTGTTGAGTTAGCAGAGCTACAAGACCGAGAAGTTGGGGATGGGACAACTTCTGTGGTCATTATAGCTGCAGAATTGTTCAAGGTATTTTTGAAGTTAATGTGGCATTGAAGGAAAAGCTTGTGTTGCCTAAATTTAGTAATCTTGAGTTTTGTTCTTTGTAAAAAATATCATACTAATCTTTCATTTCTTTCTACAGAGAGCCAATGATTTAGTGAGAAATAAGATCCATCCAACTTCAATCATTAGTGGTTACAGTGTGTGCTTCTAATTTTTTTTTTTTCTTTGTTTTCTTATTTTCCTGAGCACCCAGTTAATTTATTGTCACGATGCTGAGGATTTGATTGCATCATTTTGTTGTCAGCTTGCTATGAGGGAAGCATGCAAATATGTTGATGAAAAGTTGGCTGTGAATCCCTTTAGATATAATCTGATTTTGATCTTCATTGATAATTAGGAGTGTCATTTGATTTCCATCTTATGATGTCTGTTGGATATGTACAAGATGTTTCTCTTTCATTAAATATTTAATGTCCAAATTTTAAGAATTTGGGTTATGCTATTCTCTGTTTCTGAATTCGATCTTGTTGAGTAATCTTTTAAACCTGTTATGCATTGTTATGCAGTTCAAGCTATGCAAGGTTCGATCAGTACAGTTTAGGAAGAAAGTTATTCCTTACATCAATACCTATGATGGAAGGACCATCCGTTACCCTGACCCTCTGATCAAGGCAAATGACACAATCAAACTTGACCTGGACAGCAACAAAATTGTTGATTTCATCAAATTTGATGTTGGAAATGTTGTTATGGTTACTGGTGGTAGGAATAGGGGGAGTGTTGGAGTCCTAAGAACAGAGAAAAGCATAAGGGAAGTTTTGAGACTGTCCACATCCAGGATGCTACTGGTCATGAGTTTGCTACAAATTTATGATTTTGTTAGTCCAAATTTGTTAAATTCTACTAGCTACATAATTTAATCTTATTCAATTACTTCACCAGTTTATATTGTTTTCTTTTTACTTTATGTAAGATCTCATGAGAATTTAAAATAAGCGTAGCCAAACACAACATATTCCAATTTTATATGTTGTTAGTCGTGCTCCCGGCTCCGTTCATCCCAAAACTTGCTCGTATAGGTTTTTTTACAAAAATAAATTAAAAAAATGAAGGGAGTTGCGGATAATGTAATATGCCTAATTAATGAATAAAACATGTAAGTCACCAAGTTCTCTGTAATTAACAAATTAGTAGGGGAGAGTGGGGTTTATAAGGCTGAAAATGTATTAAGGGCAATCCAGTAATTTCAGTCTTATCCACCATTATCCTACAATGTAAACGGGTGATAGGATATAATTATCCTTCGAAATCCTACAGTTATCCTACCAAGTAAACACGAGACAAAAATAAGAAATTATCCCTATCCCACATTTAATCCCAATTCCTATCCTATCCCATCTAATCCTAACAAGAAAAGTAAACGGGCCCTAAGGGAATAAGTACGCCAATGACTTCTAGACTTAAGTTGTCTGCTATGGTGATGATTTGGTTAAGAATACGTAATTGTATCACAGCACAGTGAGGGCACTCCAATGACAAGACAGTTTGCCAGTTTATGCAAAGTTGTCTTCTAGACTTTAATCTTTTTATTAATTTTAATATTTGTATTGACTTTGAGAAATTATAAAAAGTTGGATGAATCTGAATTCTAAAATTTATTTCATCATATAATTTATTTTTTATTTTTTATTTATTAGAAAAAGTGTTTGAAATAATGACAATGCACTATACATAAAATTATACTTCAAATTGATTTGAGTGAAAATTTAAGATTTTTAATTTCGTATACCTACGGCATATTGAGAATGTTCTTTGATATTGATTTAATAAGCTGAGAAAAATTTAAATTATAAAGAAAAATAAATACAAACAAAATATATTTAAAAAATATGGTATTTTAATTTCTTTTCAATCATGTAAAAAATTGATATAAAAACATGTGTAAGTTACACTCAAAATTTATTTTTTTCTTTATATTTAATATTTCATAAGTATTTTATTTGCATCAATTTTTACTTTATTATATAATTATATATTTTATAAACTTGCATAACAACAAATATAATTTTATAAATATTATTAATATAATAAAATATATTTTATCCCATACATTACATTGCTGTACACAGCAAGGAACATCTATTAGTGTAAATTAGTGACAAAATAGATATGGGATTTCCCCTGGGTATTATGGATATCAGTAATTTTGCAGCTTCGAAATTTATGGGTTCAATAGAAGAGAGGCGATGAAGCAACCGCTCCAACCAAACACCCTTCTCCGGTTCGGTTTTGGGTTCCTTCGAGGTGTCGATTCGATTCTTTTTTGGTTTCACGCCACTGAAATACCGAGATTCGCTGGGACCAAGAACTGCATAAAGACGACGCTACCAGGAGGACAGCGGCAACCCTCTACGCTCCACCGTATCTCTTGAGCAGAATATTTAAGATTTTCGAAAACCCACTTCGCTAAAGATTTATTGAACGCAAATCTCTGTTACAATTTTAAGATTATTCACAGGTACGCCTGAGTTAGTGTGATAAACAATAATAATTCATCTAAGTTTTCTTAATTTTTACGATGATTTGGGTTTTCCGGGCTAAATATTTTCGTTAGTGAAGAATTATATTCATAGCAACAAGATATAGAGTATGTCGCCTTTCATTTTTCAAATTTGATATTGCTAGGGGATCTGCAATTTGTTTATCTCATAAACTTAATTTAACTGTTCATCTTTCCACTCCAAAAATTATTTATTATTATTATTATTATTATTATTATTATTATTATTATTATTATTATTATTATTATTATTATTTTAACCTATCTAGTACTTATATATATAAAATTCTAAATAATAGAGCACATAATAGTAATTTTTCCAATTAGGTGTGTGATCATATACGTACAAAATAAGATCCATCATGAGTGTGAGTCAAATTAAAAAAAATTAATATATATATATATATATATATAAGAGTGATTATTTCAAATATGAGTTAGTCAAAATAATAGAACAAAGGACGGTTCGGTTCCGGTTCTCCTTTTTTTGGAACCGAAACCGCCGGTTTCGGTTCCCGGTTCCCGGTTCTGCCCATTTGAAAATATAGCCGCTGGAGATCAACGGCTGAGATTAAATAGCCGTTGATCTTCAACGGCCCAGATCGTGTAACCGTTGGGAACCGGCGGTTCCCAACGGATCTTTTGATTTTTTTTTCCTATAAATACCCCTTCCTACTCATTTTATTTCACAACACCTGATCTCTCTCAATCTCCTTCAATCTCTCTCAATTCTCTCTTAATCTCTCTCAATCTCTCTCACATCTTTCTCAATCTCTCTCAATTATCTTGTGATCCTTCTCAATCTCTCCCAATTATCTTGTTATCCTTCTCAATCTCCCTCAATCTCTCCCGATTATCTTGTCATTTTTCTTAATCTCCCTCAATCTCTCTCTCAATTATCTTTATATTATTTATCTAGTTATCTTTATCAATCTCTCTCAAAATGTTGAGCTCAAGCCAAAGAGGACGTGGAGGTAGAGGATCATCTTCTTTATCTCGACAAGCAAAAGAAAAATCGGTTATGTCGACGAGTACAAGTGCCGGAATCGAAATGCCACCACCATCTCCTTTGGTTCCAAGATATCTCAATCTTGATGGTGAAGATATTGAAATTCCGGTCGAGTGGCAAGAAGATTTTGAAGCTCAATTAGATTTGTGTTTATTTTATAAAATATCTCTCTTAAATATTATTTTATACTTTTTTTTTAGATATCTCTCTCAACTATCTATGTTTAATAATTTATTATGATTATCGATTTAGGTGCACAAAACGAATCTAACGAAGAAGAACGTCTTCCAACTAAAGAGAGTCAAAGTCAAAGTACGCGACAAACTCAAAGTGGACGAGATGAAGCACTAAGATCGGATATCTTTGCCGTTCACTTCAAAAGAGATATCCAAAATAATAAAGCAATTTGCAACTATTGCGGGGTGGAATATGGTTTTCAAAAAGGTAGAGGTTATGGCACGCTCAAAAAACATTTGCAACGTTTCCATCCCGACAATGTCGGAAACGATCGGCGTCAAACACAAATACCTCGTGGAGGATTCACCGGATCCGGATCCACCGATGAATCACAAGGTACGGCTTCTTTATTTAAATATTCCGAACCTTTAATGAGAAAATATTTATCAAAAATTGTTTGTGGCATGTCTTTAGCTTTTAATTTTGCTGAAAATGATTTGTATAAAACCCTTGTGTCACTATCAATGAACCCTTAAGTGTCCGGTGTTTCACGTAGAACATTAGTTCGTGATGTTGAAAAAATTGTAGGTGAATATAAGTTGGCTTTAACTGATATGTTTAGTTCTTTACAACAAAAAGTTTCAATTTGTGCGGATATATGGGCGGATCATTGGAGAGAACATAGCTTTTTAAAACTTACTTGTCATTGAATAGATAATTAATGAACAATGCAAAAAAGATTACTTGCATATAGAGAATTTGATCAAACACACACGGCCACAAATATTTCTCATAAAATTCATACTATTTTGCAAGAATATAATTTAGTTACAAAAAAATTTTCAATTTCATTTGACAATGCTAGCGTTAATACTGCTAGTTTGCCATTATTAATTCAAATTTGTCAACCATCATTTAAGGGTAGATTTTTTCACATTAGATGCATGTGTCATGTTTTAAATTTGTGTGTACAAGATGACATTAAATATTTTAAAGCACATATATGTCCTATTAGATTCGCAATTAGACATTTAAAAAGACATGCAACTTTATGCGAAAAATGGAGAAGATTTTGTAAAGCATATGGTATGAGTGAACCCAAAAAAATCACTAAAGATGTGCCTAATCGTTGGAATTCGACATATAAAATGTTGAATTCTTCTTATGAGGTTAGAAATGAATTATGTACATTTTTTTCACATGAACAATTAGGCATTCCTTTATGTCCAAGTTCATGGGATACATGTGTTGAATTAATGTCTCTTTTGAAAGTTTTTAAAGATGCAACGGAAGAATTATCCGGATGTTACTATCCCACTTCTCCTTTAGTTGTAGATCATTGTGTTAAAATTGCACTTATTTTACAATCATATTATTCACATGACTTTTTACAAAATTGCATTGCCAGCATGAGAAGTAAATGGTTAAAGTATTATCAAGCAATTTCCGATTTATTTTTAATTGCAAAACTTTTAGATCCTAGAATTAGAGAAGACGGTTTAGAAGAATTACTAAGAATGTATTATGATGCATTATTTTCGGTTAAGGATGATGACACTCCTAATCCGTATATAATTGTAGGCAACACAAAACAATTATTTTATGATTGTTTTAAAGAAAATAAAATTTATTATGGTGATAGTTTAAATAGTGAAAGCGGTCACAAAAATGATAATATTGGTGGAGGTAGTTCGGTTTCGGATCAACCCGAACATCATCAAGATCCGAACTTTCAACACCTTAATCAATATTATAAGTTTTATGATATTAGAAAATTAAAAAAATCTAGGAGTAATAGTCTTTATCAAGAAGTAGATAATTATATATCTACTACTTTTGAAGAACTTGAATTTGATACACCTAACGAGCTTTTGAGATGGTGGTCTCGAAGAGCAAAAAACTTTCCTATTTTATCACTAATGGCAAAGGAAATATTTGCGTGCCCGGCATCCACCGTCTCGGTTGAACAATCATTTAGCACCGGCGGTTACATTTTGGATCTTCGAAGATCCAATTTAAAGGTGGAAAATCTAGAAAATCAAGCTTTACTTCATCATTGGTCGAACGCCGAGGTAAGAAACAAGAAGTAAATTTTGATGAAGACGATTAGGATGAAGATGGAAACGAGTATTCGACCACATCCGGGAGTGATTGAGTCACGCCACCAAGCCACTTCTCAAGCATCAAGGTAAGAGAACTACGTCGACTTTGATTCCTCAACTATGAGGATACGTAGGCAACTTAATTCTAAATTAGAAATTAAATTTTAATTTCTAATTTATAGTTAAGCTCAAGTCTTTTTTTTTTCTCTCTTCTATTTTTTTTTAATATATTGTAATTGAAAACTTGTAAAGTTGTAAAGTTAAATTTTGATTGTTGTAATTTTTTTTTTGTAAAATGTAATTTTTTTAGTTAAGTTAACTATATATTCAATTCAATCTCTTGTGATAATCAAATTCAAAAGATCAAAAAATAATTTTGAAATTTGTTAATTATTAAAAAAAAAAACAGAACCGGCGGAACCAGAACCGGAACCGGCGGTTCCGGAACCGAAACCGGAACCAAAATTGTATATATGATGGTTTAGTTTTGATTCCACCTTCCAAGGTTCCAAAAACCGATGGTTTCGGAACCAAAACCAGAACCGTGCCTGCCTGTAAACCAGAAGCTTGTTGATTTGGGATTGGAGTTTACGGCTGTGAAACAATGTTTGTATGAGACAGTCATAAGCCTTCAGGAGAGAGGCCATCTTCCAAACCCAAATCACACTCATGCCTCCATTTCTATTCAATCTTAGTTTGGGCCTTTTTATTCTTTGGGCTCCTCATAAATTCTATTTTTTATTGTATGGCCCATTTTGTATAATTATATTATCTTTTTTTTGGTTAACTCTCTCTCTCTCTCTCTCTCTCTCTCTCTCTCTCTCTCTCTCTCTATCTGTGCCGGGCTCTGTCGCCTATGGCCCAAACAATTGCAAATTTTAAGGTATATATATATATATATGTGTGTGTGTGTGTGTGTGTGTGTGTATTAGATTGAACAATAATACAGATTGTTGTGTATCCCAGCTCCTACAATTTTCACTTATCTTGCTTTGGGCCAGGGGCCGCTGCTGGGCCTCTGCCTTTTGGGCGCAACCCAGTTTCTAAATTTGAAACTTTAATATTTTTTTTTTTTGAGCTTTCATAAAAAAATTGGTGAGCGATTAGAAACATTCGAGACCTGTTATCTTGGTACATAATTTATCCAACTCAAGTACAATTAACATTCTAATAGTTCTTTAACTTGTTTCAACTTCTTCTAAAATAACCCAACAATTTAATAAAATTATTTTTTGGTAATAAAAATATATAGTAATCGCAGAAAATAAATTGACATGTAAGATTATAGAATAGTTTATGAAGAGACATTATTGTGGAGAAGAAAGTATTAAAATGACAATCTAAAGTATTGAGATTAGACCATCTCCAGCAGTGTTCATTATTCTAGTGCAAATTATGCATCATTTTAGCGTAAAATTTATATACTCTCTCCAACAGTTTGCACTACTTTCTCAACTAAAAAATAATATTACACAATAATCTTTATTTTTTTTAATATTTATTTTATTACTAAATATTTGTTAAAAACATTATATATGTAATTTTATTTAACATTAAATTTTGAGATAATATTTATTTTACTTATATTCTTAAACTATCATATTAAAAATATATATACGTAAAATTGAATGTCGGGTAATGTTATGCAATTCTATTTAAAATTGTATATAATATTTAAAATCTCATATACTTATTTAAATTATATTTTTATTATTATTTACATTACAAATCATATGATCTTAAAAACTTGATTTAATTTCAGTTTGGATAATTGAGATAAAAAATTATAATATTAAATATTAAAAAAATATAATCATATAAAAAAGAAAAGGAAAAAAAGTAGCGCAATAAAAAATCTGCGCTAAAAATAGTGCAAAAATTTCAAAAACTTCAAACTGGTGCAGAGAATGAAGCACTGCTGGAGGATGAAAATTAGCACCAAATGCCAAAGTAGCTTCTTGTTGGAGAAGCTCTTAGCAGACATATGATATATTATTTAATTTGACGGTCATCAGTTATTCTCTTCCTTTATCATGATAATATATAATATGGGTAGAAGATTACATATCATATCTTTATATATTATTAATGATGAAGAGGGCCCACACTACAGTGGCATTTCTATTAATGGCCACAAAATTGATTGTTCAAGATTTAACAGCCCTTTATTTGATTCTTGGATTCTTAGATTAGGGTTTGATTTGATATATACATAATTAACTTATAATAATTACAGTAGCATGAGTTGGACTCAATTTATATCCCATTAAAAGAATGCAGATTCCTGCACCTGCTTTGAACAAGGGATTTTTTTTTTTTTTTTTAGTTTTCTGTATAACACATAATATCTTTTTGTTGTGAAATATATATATATATTTTAGATAAAAATTTAATGTTTTATAAATTATTTAAAAAATATTATTCTTTATTAAGAAATTATTTCTTTCATTGAAAAAAGATATTATGTTAAACCATATTTTTTTATAATTAGTGAAATAAAAATAAATTATTTTTAACTCAACGTAATATTTTTGCGTTGAAAAGTAATACTTTCTTAGTTACTAAAAAAATTAATCTTCATTAAAAAAGATTTATTTTAAAATATATATATATATATATATATATATTATATTTTTAACTATAGTTTTTGATAATTAGTAAAATAAAATGCAATACTCCATCTGTCCCAAAAGAGAACCATATTTATATGATGAAACACGAGTGTTTTTTAGAGTTTTTTTTTTTTTTGAATGAAACATAATACTTTTGTGGTAGTTAATAATATCTTTTAAAATTATTTAAATAATATTAGCGTTAAATTATTTTTATTAAAAATATATAATATTCTGCATGCAGATAAGTAGGCAGTGAGCATCTATGGCACAAGATGCCTACAATTATGCGTCTGTGTCCCAAAAATTAATATTATATAGCATAATACAACAGGCGGGCTTTTGTATTTTGTTTATATTTAAATAGCTTAGGAATTATTTATGTATAGTTTCACATTGTACCAAGCTCTTTTATGTTGGTGGATATATATATATATATATATATATATTTGTTAAATATATATACGTAAATTCAAAAAATAAAATGAAATCATTTTCCCTTCATTAATTCAGTCTTCTTTGTATATAATCTTCTTTGTACAATCTTCTGTCAATAATTCAGTCTGCACTTCTTGTTGTCTTGGCAAAGTTCTTAAGTTTCCTTTTCCACATTCTACCACCATTTACACATAGATATGTTAAACGGGCTAGCTCTGTCGATTTTGGATTAATCGGGCCTTGATTTAATCGAGTCAATTTAAACGGGCTTGATTATGGTGAACCTGAACCTAACCCTAACCCTAGCGGTTTTCAGGCTAATCGGGCCACTATCGGGCTATGAGTCAAAATAGTCAAATTATATATTTAAATTAAAATTTTTAATTAAATGCATATTATGCTCTATTTAAAATTCAATTTTAGATAACATTAAAAGATTATATATTTTAGAACTTTTATATCACTATTTCATTCTCTCGATTATAACTTTACGAGCATTCACTATCATAAAATTTGAAATCATGTTACATTTAAGTTCTAAATTTAAATGACATTATTTAGAATCTTCTAGTAATTAAATATAAATTTTAATATATTCTACTAAAAATCAAATATGGTATATGAAAAATAATTAAAAATGGTGTATATTATTAATTCGGTATTAAAAAATAGACAAATAAGAAGAAAAGTTCGGGCTATCGGGTTAGCCCTAACCCTAAGCGGGCTAGCCCTATAGGGCTTCGGGCCAAATGGGTTAACTTTTAAACGGGCTAATAAAATCAAGCCCTAACCCTAAAAATTTTCGGGCTAAACGAGCCGGCCCGTCGGGCCATGGCCCTTTTAACATCCATATTTACACATAACCCCTTCAACTCATATATTTTAACATTTCGGGACCAACTCCACTACATTTTCAAATTATTACAAATGTTACATTCACTTTATTATGTCTTTTCCAAGTATACTTGGATATATATTTTAAGACAAAAATCAGAAGCCCTTACAACCTTTACTCATTTCCAAAAACAAGTTGAATTATAGTTGAATCTCAAAATCAACTTTGTGTAAACAGTTTGGGGTGGAGAACGTATACCCTTTATTGTATATTTCTCCTTAGGGTATCATTCGTCAACATCCATGTGTCTATACTCATGAACAAAATGGATCAGTTGAACGTAAACATAGATATGTTGATAATGGTCTCACTTACTTGCTCAAGCTTCTTTACACTTTAAATTTTGGGATGAAGCATTTAGAACCTCTATTTATCTCATTAATAGACCACCAACACATGCTTGCAACATAAAAGTCCATTTGAAGCCTTGTTTAACACAAAATCAAATTATTCCTTTCTTAAATATTTTTGGGTGTACATAAGTTTTCTTATAGAACTACTCCTTGTCCATTTTTGGGATACAATCTTAATCACAAAGGCTATAAATGCGTTGATTCATCAGGAATTTTTTTCATTTCTAGGGATGTTATTTTTTATTAGAATTCATTCCCTTTTGATTCTTTACCAAATACAATACATCACACATTCAACCTGCTCCTATACCTTCTCCTATCCTCCTTTCTGTTTTACCCTCCTTTTGTATTTCTACTTCACACCTTCCTTCTCCAAATTAGTCAAGTGATCCATAGATTACTCCATATTCTCATTCTCCATCCACTAAAAATTCAAACTCTTATTTTTATCAAGAAATTCTCGAGCTTATGATAACACTCATGTTGGGCAATCTATTGTTTCTCCTATGAATTAGCATCCTCTGCTGACAACAAGTAAAATGTGATCTGCAAACTAAGGTTTTGCATGCAAAAGAACCTTTTTGATGCTAGCTTAGATTTTCAAAATGAAAGATGGAAGGAGGCAATGACCGATGAGTATTTGGCTTTAATTCAAAATGACACATAGGAGCTGGTGCCATTTTCTAAGAAGAGGACGACTATAGGTTGTAATGGAGCTTTAAGATTAAAGAAAATCCTAATGGTACAGTAAACAAGTACAAGGATCGACTTGTTGCTCAAGGTATTAAGCAAGTGCTCAAATTTGATTTTCATGATGATTACAAAGAAGAAGTATATATGATTTGCTATTAAATCATTCTATGGGCTTAAAAAAAGAACCCTAGAGCGTGGTTTAATAAACTATATGCCATTTTATTTCAGTTTGGATTGAAATCCAAAATCTGATCATTCTTGGTTTGCTAAGTTTGAGCTGCATTCTACACTTTATGTTTTGGTCTATGTGGTTTACTCAACTCAGCTATTATTTCTTGGGTATAGGGGTGCAGAAGACGTCTTCACTTGTTAGAAACAAAATACATAATAGATCTTCTTTCTAAAGGTAAGATGCAAAATTAATGCTAAGGGAATAAGTACACAAATGACTTCTAGACTTAAGTTGTCTGCTATGGTGATGATTTGGTTAAGAATACGTGATTGTATCACAGCACAGTGAGGGCTCTCCAATGACAAGACAGTTTGCCAGTTTATGCAAAGGCCATTACAGTCTCATTGGAAAGCAGTCAAGAGAAATATATATATATATATATATATATATATATATATATATTAGATCACTTTTCTGAATGTCGCTGCATTTAGCTTCCCAATTTCAGTTGTTGTGATATGGGGTAAAGCTGAAGAGGAAGAAGATCCAAAATTATCTCATACAAAATGGATAAATGATACAACCTGCTGCAATTTTACAATTACGTGCCAGCTCCGCAAGTGACTTGAGAATTGTAAGCAATTTCTATATGGTTTCAATAATTCAGTATTTTTTTTTCATTTTTTAAATAGAAATTTTGATATCGTTAATTTTTTTTCATTAGACTTTCTTATAAGCTTTGTCAAAGTCAGTTGCTGAGTGAAAATATTAACTATAAAAAACATTATTTTTCATGTTTACTTAATATAAAAGAATAAATATTTTTAGATCAGTAATTACCATCCTTATTTAATATATAAAAAAAATAAAAATCCCTTAAAAATATACTAAAAAAACACATGTTACTTCTAAAAAATTTCTGCATTTTTTATTTAAAGAATATAATAAGAACAATTACATGTTAAAAAAATAGTTTTAAGTAAATAAAAAGTAGTTTTCTTTTTAACTAAAATTTTAAAATTAAAATAATATTTTTGTTACAAATTCATTTTTAACGTGCGATACATGAATTTAATCATTTTTTACGATATTTAATTTGATACCAATATTGTATATATTAAAATAAATATTATATTTAAAATATGATATAAATATTTTATGAGTTAAATTATTTATTTTTATTTGAAATATGTGTTAAGTTGGAATACAAAAATGGGTTAAATTCTTATATGAATTTAAGATAAATAAAAAGTAATAAATATTTTTTTTTATTTTGATAGAATAATGATAATAATAAATATTTTCATTTTCATAGATTAAATATATTATATTTTAATCAAGTATATATTTAGTTGTTTTATTTAATATTTTTTTATTAATTTAAATATTTGTATTGACTTTGAGAAATTATAATAAGTTGGACTGAATTTGAATTCTAAATTTTATTTATCATATAATTTTTTTATTTGTTAGAGAAAGTGTTTGAAATAATGACAATGCACATTACACAATTATACTTCAAATTGATTTGAGTGAAAATTTAAGATTATTGATTTCTTATATCTACGGCATATTGAGAATGTTATTTGATATTGATTTTATAAACTGAGAAAAATTTAAATTAAAAAAAAAAAATACAAAAAAATATATTTAGAAAATATGATATTTTAATTTCTTTTCAATCATGTAAAAAATTGATATAAAAATATGTGTAAGTCTCACTCAAAATTTATTAATTTTTTCTTTACATTTTATATTTTATAAGTATTTTGTTTGCATCATGATTTCTACTTTATTATATAATTATATATTTTATAATTTTACATAACAACAAATATAATTTTATAAATATTATTAATATAATAAAATACATTTTATACCATACATTACACACACAAGGGACATCTATTAGTGTAAATTAGTGACAAAATAGATATGGCATTTTTCCTCGGTATTAAGGATATCAGTAATTTTGCAGCTTCGAAATTTATGGGTTCAATAGAAGAGAGGCGCTGAAGCAACCGCTCCAAAGAAACACCCTTGTCCGGTTCGGTTTTGGGTTCCAATTTTTTATTAATTCGAGTTGTCGATTCGATTCTTTTCGGTTTGACGCCACTGAAATACCGAGATTCGTTGGGACCAAGAACTGCATAAAGACGACGCTACCAGGAGGACAGCGGCAACCCTCTGCACTCCACCATATCTCTTGAGCAGAATATTTTAGATTTTCGAAAACCCACTTTGCCAGAGATTTATTGAACGCAAATCTCTGTTACAATTTTAAGATTATTCACAGGTACGCCTGAGTTCGTGTGATAAACAATAATAATTCATCAAAGTCTTCTTAATTTTTACGATGATTTGGGTTTTCCGGGCTAAATATTTTCGTTAGTGAAGAATTATATTCATAGCAACAAGATATAGAGAATGTCGCCTTTCATTTTTCAAGTTTGGTTGAATTCAAGTATGTATTTAATTACTGCGTCTTTTTTTATTACGACTGTAGTTTTTTCATAAATTTATGTAGTTTGCGTTATATCTAGGAGAGTTTGCGATTACGCTGCTCCTTACATCTGAAATCTTGAATTCTAAATTGTGATGCCATTAGTAATTAATATGAAGATGACACAAGTTGGTAAACTATGTACCTTGAAAATATTCTCTGTGGGCACATTTTTCGATTTCTTTCTGTTACCTTTTATGATCAATAAAATAGGCCATCAATATGAATAGGATGAGGGATTGTTTCTGTTTTGTTTCTCTTTGGGTGTGTTTTATGGTTTTTGGGGTTTTGGGGGTGCGGTTGATGGGTGGGCGGGCGGGCGTGAGTTGTGAACTCTACAAGTTGATTGTTGAATGATGCTCAGTCTAGAAGGTTTTTGCCGTCTCCATTGCAGATAACATTTGCAAAGGCAGAAGAAACCAGTGTAATAACAAAAGGAAATGGTTAACTCCGAGGAGCCAACGAGAAGGGTAGCTTTTGTCCTAATTGATGGTTTGGGAGATGTATCACTGCCAAGATTTGGATATAAGACTCCTCTGCAAGTGGCCAATATACCTAACTTGGATGCCATTGCATCGGCTGGCATCAATGGTCTAATGGATCCAGTTGAAGTTGGATTAGCTTGTGGAAGTGATACCGCACATCTTTCACTATTGGGCTATGATCCTCGGGTTTATTATCGGGGTCGAGGTGCATTTGAATCGATGGGTGCAGGTCTGGAAATGTCACCAGGAGATATTGCTTTCAAAGTATGTGCTTGCTCACATTCAATTTGTTGATATTGCACTCTTTGCTCTTGGGTTTGATCTTGGCATTAATAATTATATACTATCTAAGTATTTAAGGAAATAATTTTTGTCAAAGTTAAGCTTTGTGATTTTGCAATACTCTACTGGTTTTTATAAGAATATGGTTTAATGTTTTTGGTGATGTATATCATTATCTTGCAGATTTTATTCTCTTACTGGTTTTCATCAAACCGCCAGCAACTGCGCATGCATACTTTTTGTATCATTTCTTAAGTGTTATCAGGTGAACACATGATTTAGATTAGGTTAACCATAATTGTTTTGGATATTGTGGCAGCTTATACAAAGTATTGTCTCCTGAAATTCTTTCGCTTCTTTGTTTTATATTTTAGCGGCATGTTTACAAGGTTGAGAAATGTTTGTTAGTCTACATTTTCTTTTATCTTTCGTAAACCTGATGCTTGAGAGCAGCTGGATATTTGCAAGTTTCAGCAGCCTCGAATTTTTCTGACTCGCCCCGTATGTCTTTTAATTTTTTTTTTCGTCTCATGAAATATTTTTGATGATTATGGATAATTCTCAAACTTGGCCTTTATTTCTATCTCAGTCAAACTTTGCCACCCTGGATGAAGATACTGGAGTAGTTACCAGCAGGAGGGCTGATAGGCATTTTGAAGATGAAGGACCTGTTCTTTGTGCAGCGTTGGATGGAATGAAACTGCCCTCTTTTCCTCAATATGAAGTTAGAGTCAGGTGCATGTAGTTCCAGTAATAACACAATATCTTCTCCATCATACACGTAATGAAATTCTTAGGTTTTAGTCTATGAGCAAGAACCCTCACTTGGTTGAATAGTAGCAAAGATAACTACTATACCATTATATATATATATATTTTTTTTTTTTTTGCTTTTTTAATGATTTCAAGTGGAGTTCTAATAATGCATTACTTTCTTACCAAGGTTGAACTTATGTGTTAAAACCATCTCCTTAGGTATGCAACAGAGCATAGATGTGGGGTGGTTGTGAAAGGACCAAAATTAAGTGGAAACATATCAGGAACGGACCCATTGAAGGATAACCGCTTGCTTTTACAAGCTGAACCTCTTGATGATTCTGATGAAGCAAAGAACACAGCTGCAGTCGTTAATGAGTTATCAAAGGAGATATCTCGCATTTTGGTTGGTCATCCTGTGAATGCAAGAAGGGCAGCAGAAGGGAAGAATATTGCCAATGTTGTACTTTTACGGGGTTGTGGAATTCGAATTGAGGTAATCTTTGTTTAACTTAGGCAATGTAATCATCAGGGCAATTTTTTTTTTTTTTTTTTTTTTTTTTTTTTTTTTTTTTTTTTTTAAATTTAAGTGAAACATCCATTTATTTGATTTGTTTGGTATTGAGAAAGTGCTTCAAAATTGACAATTTAATAATAATCCAGGTCCCTCAGTTTGAAAAGATACATGGTTTATGGCCATGTATGGTTGCTCCTACCAAAATTATAGCTGGACTGGGTTTATCTCTTGGTATTGATATTCTAGAAGCTCCCGGAGCAACAGGAGACTATAGAACCCTATTAACATCCAAAGCAACTGCAATAGCCAGAGCACTCTCTGCGCCTTTGAACTCATGCCCCAATGTCTTTGTACCTGGAGGAGAAGAACATAAACCTGGTCGAGCTGATGGATATGACTTTGGGTTCCTTCATATTAAGGTGGTGACATTACGACATTCTGTTCATTTAGTTTTTTGCTCACATATTTGTACTTAGCCTTCATGGGTGTTGAAGATCTGCTTATTATTGTTTGCTGGCATTTGCAGAATAGCTTATGACGCTAGTTGTATATTTCATGCAGAGTTTAAACACCCCCCCTCCCCCAATACACATCTAAAATTAATTAATTAATTCATTATTTTATAGTCCTAATATTTGTAAGTGTGGGAAGGAACCTTTTGAAAAACATTGGTGTCAAAAAGTTTCTCCACAAAAATTTTGGTCGAACTTGCATTTCTAGTTAAAGTGCTACCGGAGGATTTCTGTTGTTTAATAATTTGAGTCAGTAGTACTAGCTCTTTTCACTTCTCTGCTATCTAAAGGATTATTTGATTGTCATTCTGAGTATCAGTAAATTTCCTTTAGGTTGTGTTTGCATTGAAGGATTTGAAACCCTGAGTAGCAAATCCGTTGAAATCCATTCTTTCCAAGTCATTAAATTCGAAAGCCCTCGCACCAGACGCAAGCTTATATTGTTTGCATAACTCATTTTGCTGGAATTGCAGGCAATAGATGATGCTGGTCATGATAAAGCGAGCGTCTTCAAAGCCAAAGGACTAGAAGCAGTTGACAGAGCTATAGGACAGCTAGCTAAGCTGCTTTGGCAGGCAGAGTCAACTGGGGCATTTCAATATTATCTTTGTGTGACTGGAGATCATTCTACTCCAGTTGAATACGGTGATCACAGCTTCGAACCAGTCCCCTTTGCACTGTGCCGTTTGAAGGACTTTGTTGGTGCTGTGGGTGGGGAGTCCCGTCTTCAAGAAACTTCTCTTGACCCCTTTCCTCTTCCAATGGTTGAACCTGGTGAGGATATGAGCAATGCTGGTTGCATGAGTCGAGAAGAGAGAAAAGGGAAACGGGATGGAGCGTTGAAGGGTGACGCTGTTCGTGAGCTGAATGAGATAGCAGCAGCAAGAGGGGGTCTTGGGAGGTTTACAGGAAGTGAAATGATGGGAATCATAAAGGCTTTTCTTAAACTCTAAACCTGAGTTGATAAAAGGCCCTAGACGCATCAGTCAATAATAACGAAGGCTGTTTTTTTGTTTATGTTTTGTGAACATCCCATTTTCTTTGCAACTGCTAATGTATTTTCTTTAATGTTATATTTTAAAGGTAAGAAATCACTCAAAATTAACAACTCAGAATCATACCTATCTAAATCAAATTATTCTAACATGCTAACTATATTTTTTGTTTATTCTTAATTAAATTTTACTTTTTATTATTCAATCTAACAATAATAATATAATTAATTACTTTAAAACTGTTTTCCCTTTAATAGCAGAATCGTGTTTGCATCTTAATCTCCTCATTTTTAATCTTATTTCTTCATTTAAACTCATAAAAGAATTATGTTTACCTTTTAAATAGTATTTTTCTATTATTTTAATTAAGAATTATATCACTTTATTTATCTGTAAAATATTTTACTTTTTTTCGTACCTTCTCTTGTCCCTCATATTAATAAAAAATAGCTAAAGATAATATTCAAAAAACATAAAAATTATCATCTTCTTATTCCTCTTATTCTTATTTTTATCATTACTAATTTTTTCTTAAAATATATATTAGAAATAAGTATATGTTAAAAAAAAAAAAGTAATTTTTTAAAACTAAAATTTTAAACTTCAAATAACTTTTTTGTTAGAAATTCAATTTTGACATGTGATACATCAAATTAATTATTTTTCCGATATTTAATTTGATATCAATATTGTATATATTAAATTAAAATATTGTATTTAAAATAAGAAATTAAAATGTTATGAGTTTATTTGAAATATGTGTAAGGTTTGAATAAAAATGGATTAAATTCATATACTAATAAAAATAATAAATAATTTTTCTAGAATAAAAATAATACATATTTTTTATAAAATAAAAATATTAAATTATTCAAGTATTAATTACTTGTTTTATTTTAATATGTTTTTATTGATTTTAAATATTTATATTGGCTTTGAAGAATTATAATGGGTTAGATTGATTTTGAATTCTAAAATTTTATTATTAATTGAAGAATATTATTTAGAAAATGACAATGCAGTATACATATGAGATTATATTTCAAATTGATTTGGATATAGCTTTTGATTTGTAGCTAGGTTACTCTCATACATGAAGTTCTTCAACTTGATTTTGCAAATAAGTTATACTTGTATTAAAGAATTATTGAATTTGAATTTGCAGATAATCTATACTCATATCAACGAATTCTTAAATTTAGATCTATGCATAGTTTATACTCGTATCAAAAAGTTTTCAAATTTGAATTTATACACCTTTTAAACTCATGTCAAAGAGCCTTGATTTGAATTTAACTTGTAGACTATTTTTCCACGGGGCAATTTATGATAACTTATAAAGTAAGTGTGTTGGCATATATCGAAAATCATATTTAAATGTGTGTGATAGTCTATGCAGATTGCAAAAGAAAAGATTATGAGAGATATGCATAATCTAACCAAATCAAGAATGAACCACTATGGAGATATTCAAGGAGGGAAGATCAATAAATAAGAGATAAATAAGGAATGAAAATCTTGAAGATTCACAAGAAGAATATATAAGGATTTGCAAGATCAAAACAACAAACAAAGGAGAGATTCAAAGGAGATATCCAAGGAGAAATTCAAGGAGATCCAAGAAGAAATTTAAGGAGATTCAAGGAGAGATCCAAGGAAAAATTCAAGGAGAGATTCAAGGAATATGAGAGAAAATTAAGGAATGATGATCACGAAGATCTTGAGCCTTTGGGCCTATAAATAAGAGTCATATGTGAAGGCTGCAGGGTATCTTAGTTACATTACATTTATTATCATATGCAGAGAAAGATACGTCCTATTTGAAAGGGACAATTTTAATTGAGAGCTTATTATAGTACAGTTCCAGCGAAGGCGAGCTGTCAGTGAACCACTCGCTGGTTTCCATTGTGCTAGAGAGAGTACAGCCTGCTGGGCTCGGAAGACTTCAGATTTCTACCGTACGATAGTCGGCAGCCAAATCCATCTAGGGGACTAGATGGTCAAGTAAGTTGTTAGAAGAGAGTCGTATAGTGTTGGCTAGTATTAGAGGGAGTTTAATGACGTCCAAATCCAAACTATATCATTGTGGGAACAAACATTCTATCTAATAAAAATACTTGAGAGGAAGAAGAGATTCTTCCTCAAAATTGTTGTAACTACTATTTCGCTTCCGCATAGTTCAATTATAGTTCGAATTAGTACTGAACACAATACACGCGCATGAATTCTGATCTTTCAATTTGCACCAGAGCAGGTTCCAGTTTTATTTTTTAAAACAGGTTGATCCAGGGACAGGGACATGGGAACTCACGAAGGAACATCGATGCGACCTCCTTGTCTCGATGGACAAAACTGCCCATTCTGGAAATCCATGATAATCATCTATTTGAGATCCAAACGGTGTGGAGAGACAATTCAAACTAAGTGGACATGGCTAAAAATCAATGATGGTGAAGACATAACAAAGATCGTTGAAAAACCTAGAACACTGTGGACCGAGGATGAAAAGTGTGCAGAAGATGCAAATTACATCACACTATATGCAATACTGGCCTCTGTTGACTCGATGAGACACAAATTGATCATACACTGTCAAACAGCTAAGGATGCATGTGATGCACTACAAAACAGTTTGAAGGGAATGAATCAGTGAGGAAATCAAAACTATAGAGACTGGCCACACAATTTGACAGGATTCAAATGAGTGAAGAAGAAAACATCAAAATGTATTTTGCAAGGGTCAATGACATAGTGAATCAATGTTACACCCTTGAGGATGCAATTCAAGAGAATGTACAAATCATGAAAATTATGAGAACCTTGGCTCCTTGATTCAAGGAGAAGATTACTGTTCTAAAATCTTTCATGAGGGTCACCCCAATGTCTTTGGATGATATGATGGGAGAATTAAGAACTTTTGAGATAAACAATGGAATGGATGTTTCCAAGAACAAAAGGATGACACTAAAGTCTGAGTCAACTACAGAGTTGATTAAGAATGACGTGATAGAGATTGCTGACAAAATGACACTACTGACAAAGAAATACAACAAGTTCGTCAAAAAATACAACCAGAGGCAGCAGTTCACCAAAAGTTCGAACTATGGTGATAATGCCAAAAAAGGAGGATCCAAAACTCCGAACTTCAAACAAGGTAATCGAAAAGATTCTGACCAATGCAGGGAATGCAGATGATATGGACACTATCAAGATGAATGTTCAAATTTTCTGAGAAAGAACAAAGCACTAAAAGCCACCTGGAGTGAATCTGAGTCAGAAGGAGAAGAAGAACCTGATGAAAAAGAAACGACATATCCTAGTAATTTTGCTGCATATACATCATCAAAAGATCTGTTTTGTCTCACATCCTTAGTAAGAACTGAAGAGGAATTGGAAAATAGTGAAGAACCAGATTTTGATGATCTAACTCTGGAGGATTTGGAGAGAATGTACCTAGACGTAACAGCCAGATGTACATCAGCTACTGAGGTAATTCAAAGACTGTAGAATCAAGTGAAAGAATATAAAAGTAAAGGTACTATTGCCCTGGAACATCAAGAACTAAGCCGGGTGAAACATGAACTACAAATCACAAGGGAGATCAATGAACGACTAAGCGATGAACTGACTGAATGCCAAAGAAATGTGAGAAATCTGGAACATCAGGTCCAACTTCAAGAAACAGAAATTGAGTCACTCAAAATCAGTATAGAAACAACACAAAAATTTGTTCACGTCAACCACAAGGTAAGTACATCATTAACTGATAAACTAAAAAAAATTGTATCTAAATTGTAGGACAAGGATAATGAGATGACAACACTGCGGTCTGAGTTAGACAAAGCGGTGCGAACTATACAAAGTAACAAAATCGAAATTGGATATACTGAAGAAAGATTATCTGGAACAACAATCTTGTACCAGCCAGCTCCTCGACAGTCCAACAAGAAGGTCCAAACACTACAAGTGAGTTAGGAAACAGGATACCAAAGGTACAAAAAAATTCATTCCTGTATGTCACTATTGTGAAGCACATGGACACATTCGACCTAAGTGCTACAGAATGAAACATGACCTACGATCAGGTAACATCTCAAATTGGAATATGTTCAGTGTTCCTGTGAAAAGTTCTACATCACCAAAAACAGTGAAGGTGCATAATAACAATCACAGAATATCACATAAAAAAATATGGGTAGTTAAGAACATCATGTGTCTTACATCTTCGATAGTCTCTCTTGGTGCGAACAACAACGGGACTTGGTTCTTTGACAGGGAATGTTTACGTTACATGACTGGAAATGCCTCTTATCTAAACAATATCATTTCAATAAATGGGAAATCTGTGATATTTGGTGATGGTAAGAATGAACGTGTGATTGGACAAGGGACTCTTAATATACGTAGTTTACCTAAATTGTCTAATGTGTTTCTTGTTGAAAGTCTTAAAGCAAATCTGTTAAGCATTAGTTAAATATGTGATCAAGGATTACAAATGAATTTTACTCATGACAAATGCATGGTTATTGACATTGATGATAAATGTATACTCACCGGAACCCGATCTACTAACAACTGCTATATTCTTGACATGAGTCATGTGTGCCATACTGCAAACACCGAGGCAACCAAAGTATGGCATAAAAAATTAAGACACATTGGATACAACCACCTTATTGCCTTATCAAAATCCCAATGTGTTCGGGGTTTACCTAAACTCCCAAACAAGAATCAAGGAATCTGTGGCCCCTGCCAATTTGATAAACAGATGAAAAGCTCACACAGAGGAACTCAAGATGTCTGCACAAACAGATTATGGGACTGTTCAGACCAGAAGTACTGGAGGTAAAATATATATCTTTGTGTGTTGATAACTTTTCAAGATATACCTGGGTAAGATTTCTTAAAAAAAAAATCAGAAACATTTGGAGAATTTGAGAAACTGATAAAATAACTTGAAAATGAAAAATAGGATTCTGTTGTTCGAATACGGAGTGACCATGGGAGAGTATTTGAAAAATAATAATTTTATTGATTTTTGCACCCCATGTGGTATTACTCATAAGTTTTCAGCTCCTAAAACACCGCAACAAAATAGAGTAGTCGAGAGAAAGAATCATACTCTACAGGAAATGGCCAGGGCTATGATGCTAGGCAAGAATGTCACTAAAAAATGGTGGGCTGAAGCGATAAACACTGCATGCTATGTTTCAAACCGTGTCTACTTAAGGAAAGGAGTGTGAATGACCACGTATCGAATTTGGAAAGGTAAAACTCCGAATCTCAGTCATCTTCATGTGTTCGGCTGCAGATGTTATGTATACAATAACCGAGAACAATTAGGTAAGTTCGATGCCAAAAGCGATACATGTATGTTTCTTGGTTATTCTATAAACAGTAGAGCATTTCGTGTATACAATCTAAGAACTAAAACACCTATTGAAAGTACTAATGTTGTCTTTGATGACTCATTGGAAAGACTGGACATTTATCTGGATGAAGCAGGTTCATCTGGTGTGCGACCTACAGGTGACCTAAATTGTGAAAATATAGGAGAGACTGATCAGACTCCAAAGAGCGAAGAGCCTGAAAACCATGAACCTTCCACCAGAATTCAAAAGGAATATTCCAAAGAACTTATCATTGGAGATCTCGATGAAGGTGTAAAGAAACGTGGAAAACTAAAACCCGATTACTGCAAAATGGAGAGTCTAGTACATCATGCATGTTATACCTCTATGATCGAACCTAAGAACATTAAAGAGGCTCTCAAAGATGACAACTGAATATAGGCCATGCAAGAGGAGTTGGAACAATTTGCTAGAAATGATGTATGGACACTTGTATCACGACCGGATAGTGCAAATATCATTGGAACTAAATGGATTCTCAAAAACAAAACTGATGAGCAGGAAAACATTACAAGGAATAAAGCCAGATTGGTAGCTCAAGGATACACGCAAGTAGAAGGAATTGACTTCGAAGAAATTTTTTTTCCAGTTGAACGACTGGAGTCTGTGAGAATCCTTCTTTCCTTTGCTTGTATTAAGAAATTCATACTTTATCAAATGGAGGTGAAAAATGCATTTTAAATGGTTTTTTAAAAGATGAAGCATATGTAGAGCAACCCAAAGGCTTCGAAGATCGACATTACCCAAATCATGTGTACAAATTGAATAAGGCATTGTATGGACTGAAGTAAGCTTCGAGAGCTTGGTATGAGAGGCTGACAAAGTTTCTGCTTGCCCAAGGATACAAGCGAGGAGGGGTAGACCAGACCTTGTTCATCAATTGGTCGAACAATGGCATAATCATTGCACAGATTTATGTTGACGATACTGTGTTTGGCTCAATGTCCAAAAACAAAGTGAACGACTTTGTTAAGGTAATGTTACAAGAATTTGAAATGAGCATGGTTGGTGAATTATCCTACTTTCTTGGTCTGCAGGTCAAACAAAGCAAGAATGGAATTATGATACATCAAGGGAAATACGACAGAAACTTGGTAAAGAAATTTGGTCTTGAAGGTTGCAAGATTGCTCAAACACCTATGGAAACCAATACCAAATTGTCTAAAGATGAAAGTGGAACTAACGTTGACCCAACACTATATAGAAGCATGATAGGGAGTCTCTTGTACCTTACTACAAGTAGACCTGACATAAGTTTTAGTGTAAGATTGTGTGCTAGATATCAATCCAATGCAAATGAATCACACCTCAAGGCAGTAAAAATAGTTATACGCTATGTGGCAGATACTACAGACTATGAACTAAAATATTCTTTCGATACTAAGCCTATTCTTACAGGATACTATGATAGTGATTGAGCCGATGATATGGACGATCGAAAAAGCACTTCGGGAGGATGTTTCTTCATTGGAAACAATCTAATGTCATGGCTCAGCAAGAAACATAATAGCATATGCTTATCCACAACAAAAGCTGAATACATTGCGGCAGGGAGTTCATGTTTACAGTTGGTATGGATGATGCACATGTTGTGCGACTACGGTATGAACTTGGACTCAATGACTCTTTTTTGCGATAATATGAGTGCTATAAATATATTTAAAAATCTTGTCCAACACACCCGAACCAAGTACATTGACATCAGGTATCACTATATTAGAGAATTGGTTGAGAAAGGTGTTATTGTACTTGAACATATTCCTACTCTAAGCCAAATTTTTAATATATTTACCAAGGCCCTAAATTCCCAATGGTTCATCTCTCTAAGGAAATCCTTGGGCATTTGCTGTGCTCAATAATAATAATAATAATAATAATAAAAACCCTTGAATTCTCTCAAGTAGATAAATGAAAAAAAAGGGGTTGGAGAAAATATGACATAAATTCTCTATATGACATAAATTCTCTCTCTATGGAGGTTTAAAATTCAGTTTGTCTTGAACTTTGAATCCAATATGTCTCAATTTATTGTTTTCTTTGAAAGAACTACGACCTTGAAATGATGCAGTGACAAGCTATCAGCCGTATGATTGAACATCATGCACAGAAAATGGTAGGTCTATGAAAGCTACTAAAGTGTTCTCCTCTGGTTCGCACAAAAAGGATTATAAGGGACAATTGAGCTTGTCACACAGGGTTTTCCAGTGTAGTTCTTACTTGTGTGGTTTGCGAGCTACTACACAAGGTTTCTGCAGAAGGACTGATAAGGAATCTACTCTTAAAACTGTGTTCCTAAAAAGAAAAAATTGAACCAAAGAGACACCTGTGAATTGAGAACCTGGACTTGTTTTAGTGTATCCTCAAACTGTATTGCCTGCTGAAAGGAGAACAAATATTTGAACTAAACCCTCCTTTTTATTCATTATATCCTCTTTATGTAGTAATTCCTCATTATTTTATTTTAGTATCTTTTTCTAGATCTCTCTCTCTACAAACCGAAGGGTAAACCATGAAAAATTGGAATATATGAGTAAGTGGGTCTGGTGGCTAGTAATATGAGACTAGTGACAATTAATCTCTCTCCCATGATCTCTTATGTGAACGCATGGTAGAATTTGCATGGAAAGGTAAGTGTTTGAGCAGTGTATTTGAACCATATCTAGCAGCACTTATTTTGTCACAGATTACAAAGATATTTGAATCTTTTTTCTGCCACAACCATTAATTCATATATGTTGTTCAGTTCCCTTTCGTTATGATTAAAGATATCACTCACATTCACCTTGTGTTAAAGACCTAGTTTTTCTGTGATTTCTCTCTTCTATTCTCTTTCACAAGAACACATGACACGAACAGGGCGTTAGTCCCAGTTTGATCTCCAGGCGAACAGGATAATGAAATTTTGAATCCAGTCCTTCTGTTATTCTTGAGCTGTCCGCACCAACACTGAAAATGGCCTTTATAGTAGGTAAAGTTGTTGCTCAAAAACTGTATTTCACTAACATTCGTAAATCTCTAGGTGTTCCCTTGAATTTAGGTCCCTCTATGTTCACCAATCCTTTGTCAAATGGCTCGAAAAAGGGGTAGACGAAGACAGTGAATAATACATCAGTGAAAAAGCTCAAATTAAGCGGGAGTTGGTTGTCAAGGGGAGATAATGCATATTTTGAAACTCGACATGTGATTTTCTTGTGGTTACTGACTAACTGTGCTATATGCATGATCTGGTTGATTCTGCATTATGTAATGTTCATTAGTGTATCCCTGTCTGATAAACTGCATACTGGGAGTCTTGAGTTCACTGTCTGTTCAATCTATGATCATATTGTTGTGTTTAAAAATGTTTGCAGGACAATAGATTTTCGATCCAAATGCTAAAGGGGGAGATTGCTTAAGTAAGTGTGTTGGCATATATAAAAAATTATAACTTAAATGTGTGTGATAATCTATGTAGGTTGCAAAAGAAAAGATTATGAGAGATATGCATAATCTAACCAAATCAAGAATCAACAAACAAGAGATAAATAAGAAATGAAAATCTTGAAGATTCACAAGAAGAATATATAAGAATTTGCAAGATCAAAACAACAAACAAATGAGAGATTCAAAGGAGATATTCAAGGAGAAATTCAAGGAGATCCAAGGAGAGATCAAGGAGAAATTCAAGGAGAGATTCAAGAAATATGAAAGAAAATTAAGGAATGATGTCACGAAGATCTTGAGCCTTTGGGCATATAAATACGAGTCATATGTGAAGGCTGCAGGATATCTCTATTACATTACATTTATTATCATATGCAGAGAAAGAAAAGTCAAATTTGAGAGGGACGATTTTAATTGAGAGCTTATTGTAGTACAGTTCCAACGCATATGAACTGTCAGTTAACCACTCGTTGGTTTCCACTGTGCTCGGGAGAGTATAGCCTGCTGGGCTCGAGATAGTTCAGATTTCTGCCGTACGAAAATCAGCAGCCAAAATCCATCTAGGGGACTAGATGGTCAAGTAAGTTGTTAGAAGAAAGTGGTATAGGGTTGGCTAGTACTAGAGGGAGTCTAATAACGTGTAAGTCCAAACTATATCATTGTGGGAACAAACACTCTATCTAATAAAAATACTTGAGAGGAAGAAGGGATTCTTCCTCGAAATTGTTGTAACTACTATTTCACTTCCGTATAATTCAATTATAGTTCGAATTAGTACTGAACACAACACATACGCACGAATTCTGATCTTTCAATAACTTTTATTGTTTCGCCAATTGAGGACAATTTAAGACAAAATAGTCCAATTGGGATGAATCGCACGGTGGCCTAAATATTGGATACTGTGGGCTGAAACAACTGATTTGGGCTACCGCCATTTATACCTTTTGCCATATAACACTATAACATGTAATCATCCTAAATAACAACCAAATTTGCATACGACCACAACGCTTATGGGTACGGGGTTGTGGTTAGGACTCTACTGGGATGGTGGTGGAGACTAGGACAGGCTTTTGAATAGGGAAGGTGACTCCAAAATGCACAAGGGCAACACAGATTAAGGAAGCTCTGAGTTGTTGGATCAAGGATCACTACAACAAAAATGCTAATAGACAACGGATTTTTTCCGTTGTCTTTTAAAACTTATGACTGTTGTTGAATCCACCGTTGTTAAAGGTGGCGCTAAAAGACAACGGATTTTTTCCGTTGTCTTTTTGTATAAAAGACAACGGTTTATAACCGTTGTCTTTTTAGCGTTGTCTTTTTGTAAAAAGACAACGGTTATAAATCGTTGTCTTTATAGCGTTGTCTTTTTTTAAAATGACAATGCTATAAAGACAACGGTTTATAACCGTTGTCTTTTACAATTATGCCCATTAAGAAAACACTTAAAACACAACGATTCATAACTGTTGTCTTTTATAAATTTAAGCAAAAATGTTACAACAACAGTTTTTTTACTGTTGTCTTCCAAAACTGTTGTTGTTTGCTTTTTTTTTTTATACAATTTTTTTTTTTTATTTTGAATCTTTTTATTATAATTATTATATATCCAAAATTTTAAAACAAAACGAATACATCCAAATTTATAAACTAATAAACATCGCTACAAAATGTACTTAGTCCACAAAAAATATCAACATAATCCTAAAAAATAAAAACAAAGTATCGAATTAACGGTTACAATAGTCATTTCTAAAAGTCACAAACTAATTAAAGATAAATGTCACTGCAAATTATGATCTACTACTCCATATAGCTGCCACCACATCACAACCTGTCAAATGTATAAATCAAATCATATATTAATTATAAGTAAACTACTAAATAACAACAAATGATCCATGTAAACTGCTAGGAAGCTATAGCTGCAATAACTAAAAATAGTATTGAACATGTGATGTACACAATTCTCTCGACTGATGGGACTATTTTATAATAGTTAATATCTTTTACGACATTCAAAGAGAGAAGTAAAAAACAGGGACTAAAACAAGAATTAGGACATGCGTAAGGGAGAAGTAAAAATGAATTATTGCACATAAATTATAAATTTTAATAGAATTGTTTGCAAAAGGAAGAAATAAAAATATTATAATGTGGACAAGCACCATTATTGGCTGATTAAGTTGCATCTCACACTACCATAGTTTAGTCCTAAGAAAGAAGAAAAGCTTGCAGCAACTTGGTTGCATTCCCTATTATAAACAAGATTCAGGATCCAACAACAACGTCAACACATAATCAAAGCACCCAAAGTTCATAAATTTTATGTTAGAAGATGAAAAAAAAAAAAAAAAAAAAGGGAAAAAACATGCTTCGTTTCACACCTATAATTGTGAAGCAGGATAAGATGGATGAGCATAGTAAGGAGGAGCTTGGGTTGTTGCAGTCGATGCATAGATCGGAGGAAGCATCGCCATCATTCCAGCTTCATGACTGCTGCAAAATCGATAAGATGTCATAACCTGTATCTTAGAAAAGGCAGCCAACACTAAAACTGACATAGAATTTACTTGAGATCGTGATTTGAAAAAGTAAAAAGGTGGTAAACCAAGACGGGATCATGATGTTTTAAACCTGGTAGTGTACAGGGCATGGGCGTGTCCATAACCTTGGTATAGAGTATTTGACAAGTTGGGCCTGCACAAGAAACAAAATTGGTGTGATCTAATAGTTCATAGTGATCAACGAGATTGTAGGCATGTCTTAAATTGGACGTTCAGATGATTTATATCGGCTGTTGACTGGAAAATTGTTGCAATTGAGCAGCAGTTTGCTGCAGTTGCCCTCCTGCTTGTCGCATCAACTCAGCATACACGTATTCATCAACCCGTTGTTTGGCAAGGGCAACCTATTTACAGAAGACAACATTTGGACATTAAAAGATTTCTCACAGTATGTCCTATTTATGAAAAATATGTCCACACTGTGAATTACAACATATCACAAGTGAAATGCTTACAGATGTACTACAACAAGAAATGAACAATTAGATATAAACAAAGCTTTTTTTACCTGTTGAGTGCTACCACCTAAATGGATTTGCATTTGTGTATGTTCGCCTTTCCCACCATAAACCTGCAGAGAGTGGGTAGAGAGAAATAATCAAACATGATTGATCATAAAGACAAAATGAATGGCCAGACCATGAGGAGGATTTCAACCCAAGATGTATTTGGTTAGATGACCTAAATTGTGATGACAAAAATTACCTTGATATTTGCTCCAGACTCATTTCTTATCCTTGAGTGGAATTAGTTGATGCTTTTATCTGATGGGAAAACAGAGTACATAGCAACTTAACAGGTATAGCAGCATGCACATGGCAATAAAAGAGCTGCAGATTTGTTGATAGAAAGAATGGGATGTTCTATTAAAAGACTATGGATAGAAGGCTGGTGTAGAAGTCACTGGCTAGACTTTCTTCCTTTCAGAAACATAAATCTATCCTAAGATTTGGCTGTTAGATGACAAACTAACCTGTACAACTCGATCAGACTCATGGGCAGATGCACAAGGAGGCATCTGATTAGGAGAAAGAACAGTGATGGATGCTCCAGAAGTCTGCCTCAAGTTCACAATATTTTGACCTGAAACCCCAATCAAACCTCCTGCTTGAGAACCAGCTATCAGAAGCCTCACTGCGTTAGCTGGCACGTGCCCAGCAACAACTTTCAGTGCCTCCACATCTCCACCATCTTCCTATAGAGATTACCTGGTCATTGCAGAGTTGCCGGATCTCACACACAGTGCAGTAACGAAGAAATTCCATTTCATTCGTTCCCATGCATATTTGCTATCGCCACTATTCCAAGCTTCTGACGATTCAGCTTCACCACCGTATCCGTAAACATCTTCTTATCTTCCCCCGTATCCCCCGCCGGTATATCTACTATGTACGACTCCAGAACCACCGTATACGCTTTTCCATCCTTCCGGAATTCATTAACAGAAGTTACGGATCGGTATTGTTCAGCCTGTGCTCGCCGCCAACGACACGAAAGCTCAGTATATGCCTCTCGTCGTCGAGGATCTCCAGCCTCTCGGTGGAGGTGGACGCGGGGAGGCCGGAAACCACCGTGACTTCGCATATGCTGCCGACGCCACCGTCGCAGGTGACCTGGCAGCTCGTGATGAAGTGCTTGTAGCGCTGGGGGTTGTCGAAGCAGCGGACGAGAGGCCAGACCGCCTCCGCCGGCGCGTCGATGCGCTGTGTGATGAGGGACGTGCATGTGTTGGGCAATGCGTCGAACACGTGGTATGCGTGAATTGTGTGCTCGAGCTGCGCGTATTCTTCCGGCGTTATGCCATGAGGGATCCGAGATTTGTCGTCCATAATTGGTTCGAGAAATCAAGGAAATGTTGGGAAAGAGCGAAAGGAAAAAAATGGTGGGTTTCAGAGATTTGCGTAAGGTTTTCTGTGGTGAGGCAGAGAAGAAAGCTCACAACTTATAAAAGAAATGGAGAAAATGGGTCAAAATAATTTTGACGAAAAGAAGTGAGAGAATAAATGAAGGTTTATCTCTCTCTCTCTCTCCCTCTACATATCTGTCTCTGGTGTAGCTTTTGAAAAATGGTTACTAGAAATTATTATACAGATCATTTGCAATTTCTATTTAAATTATGTATAACATAATATGTATAAATTTAATATTCTCAAGAAAAAAAATGTTGTCAACTAAAAGATAATGTGCATATAATATTTGTATATAATTTTTTTAGTATAATTATACATAGGCAAAGTGCACGTAGACATGGGCACGTAAAAATATATAATATCTAAATGTATGTTCATATTAATTATTTGGGTAACTTAAGTCTGGATTCAATTAATATTTTTGTTATAAAATCCAAATTTATTTATTTTGTCCAATTTCAGTAGAGACGTGCCATTTCACCTTTCTAAATTTTTTTTTCTTTAAAAAATTAAATGCCAACCCTAGCTTAAAGTGGATGGTGTTAGATTTAAATTTAAATAATAATGTTAAAAAATATGCTAATTTAGTACAAAACTTGCTACCGAAAATATTTGCTAATTTATAAATTTTGTTATAATTGGGAAATTCTTTAATCAAGTAAGTTTGTTTTAATTGAAGTTTATAAAATACTAAAATAAAAATATTATTAAATGTATAATATTTAATAAATTATATAAATTAATAAAAAAATTTATTAAAAAACAACAACGGTTTACAAAAGTGTTGTAAAAATTGTTGTCTTTTAAATACATAAAAAGTGAAAGACAACACTACCAAAAAGTGTTGTCCAAAAGTGTTGTGTTTTAGCGCTTCTCACCCTGATAGACAACGCATGAAACATTACTGTTGTAAAAAAAGTGTTGTCGTTGTGCGAAAAAATGCATAAAGATAACAGGCAAATAAAAGTGTTGTCTTTAAGGGATAAACCGTTGTCGTTATGCATATACTTAAGCAAAAATACAACGCTTTTATGAAAAAGTGTTGTAAAACATTAAACGACAACACAAATTATTAAAAACCGTTGTCATTATAGCGTTGTCTATTAGCATTTTTCTTGTAGTGGATAAACAGTGGCATGCGGTGGAGTTGGAATTGGACTGCCGACTTGTGGTTCAAGCTACCAGATATGATTATCAGATGGCTGCTCCGATGGGGTCTTTTATTCATGAAAGTAGGCTTCTTTACTTGATATAAGCAATGTGTATTTGCGCTTTATTTAACAATATGCTAATAGGGTTGCTCATAGTCTAGCTACAACATTGTATTCTTTTCAGATCGAGATTTCGGTAGGAGTAATGTTCCAACTGAGTTACAGTGAAATCTCCACTTGCTCTATCTACACACACACACACACACACACATAAAATTCAAAAATTATTTGCTAAATTTGAAAAAATAAACATCAAAGAAAATATATAATAAAAAGATATTTAAAAACAAGGACATTAAAATTAAAAAAATTATATTATTATACTATATCCAAATTTTATAGTAAACATAATAAAAAAATAATTTAAATTCTAAATATAAAAATCTGTAAATTTTGTTTGAGAATTTGAAAATTTAAGAAATCTTAAAATAAAACATAATTCTAAAATCTAAATATTAAAAGTAAACTCTGTAAACTTTATTTAAAAATCTGAATATTAAAGGAAATATTTAAAAAATTAAAACTGTTAAACTAAAAATTTTTTAAAATCAAGAATAATGAAAATATGAATATAAAAATTGAATTATGTAAATTCTTTTTGAGAATATGAATAATGAATAAAATCTTAAAATAAAAAGTTATTTCCAAAGTCTGAATATTTAAGAATTTTTTTTAATGTTTTTCTTCAATATTCAGAATTTTAATGAAAAAACAATTTTTCTTAATACTAAGTTTTTAAATATAATTTACATTTTTTACTTTTAGAATTTAGATCTTAAAAAGTAATTTACGGATTTAATTTTAGTATTTAGATTTGAAAATAGTTTTATTTTATAATTTTCTTTAATATTTTTCAAATGTCAGTATATAAAATTTGAATTGATTTAATTATTTCAACTTTTAAATAAATTTAAAATTTGATTGATTATTTATTTAAGTAAATAAATTTTCAAATTTATTATTGTTTTATTATCATATAAGCACGATGGACTATTATGTGACAAAAAAAGGGCTTGTGGCAATAGCAGTACTTGTCCCGAAGTCTACATCCAAGAAACCTAGAATCGAGCCATCACACGCGCTTCACATGTGACTTCGACCCAGTTGGGCCATTCATGCCAAAATTATGCTAAATTGTCGAAATTATGAATGTTGTTGTGCTAAATTGCCAGCTTAGAAATTTATTCTCCGAAGAAAACAAACCACATAAATTACTGTTATCCCGTATGAAATGCAATGTCCTATTTGGAGTACTGAAAATAATTATTGGAATTATAAGTATAATTATTATATTATTTTAATATTCATAGTTCAGTATTATTGTGTTGGATTAATAATTTGTAGTAGTAAATAAAATGAAATGTCTAAATAATTATAATAACAAAAAGTTTATTAAGAAATAAATGTGAATGAAACTTTAAAGTTTTTGGAGTTGTGTGGGTTTGAGACCAAAATTGGAATTTTTGGGGATTGAAGATGACAATCTGCAAAACTACAAACTGTAAATTTAGAATGTCTAATTGAAGATGATCTAATGAATGATTGTGGTCTATAGATACAGATTTGGTGATTCACTTCTAACTACAAAATTGTTCATTAATGGAACAAGAATCCATCAACAAATATGTGCAAACAACAATAATCTATTGATGCAGCGGGAGATGCTGCGCTATTTGGCAATACATGATCGACTTGGGAATTTTTCGAATAAAATGAAATATGAAATTTTGATCTTGAACTATATATGTTGCCCATTTTATTATTGAATGTTGCAATTTATGGTCATTAAATTTCACCAGCTAACCTATATTAATGACTATATATTTTATGAATATTCAGCTGGGGTGTTATTTTGGAGTATGGTAAAGCAGTGAAGGAAGTAATGATGGATATTGCACAAAAAATTGAAGGGGTAGGTGTTAATGGTCTTTTTTTTCAAGATTGGGTTTGCCAGTTCAGGATCAACAATACAGACAGCTTTACTCCTCAATCTATGGAGTTCAACTGCACACATACTCCAGCTTTCTTACAATTCTACAAGATGATGGTGGACTTGAAGTTATGAAGAGGTCCGGCGAATTGGAGCAAAGTGACACTTGTTGTGGTAACTACAATCTTCCTGGACTAATTTAAGGTGATATATGTATGCATGCCATCTCATATTAGGGTTTCAATGTGTATTGGATTTGAAGGTGTGGAGATTCTTGAATGTGAAACATCGCGTGACGTGCAAGGAAGCAGGTACGAGGTTTTCGATTGCTTCATTTCTCTGAGGGCCGAAGGCGGCTGTGGTGGAAGCACCATCGGAGTTGGTGAATTTGGAACATCCTGGATGGTATCAATCTTATTTTCTCTTAGCATGGAACACTTATATATATATATATATATTGCATGTTGCCTCCGACCCAATTTTGTTGAGAGCTAATCGTAACAAAAACTGCACAAGAAAAATATCTCAAACAACTAACGGGGTCTTCAAACTTAGACATAATATATATTTTTCATTTGATAAGTCCACCATTTCCTTTCCTCTAAATTTTTTTTAGTTAAATTTGAAAAAAGAAAGTATTATAAAAATGTAATTTTACATAATATTTAACTTTAATATCTTACCATCGAACGAGATTCCTTAAACATATGTAAATAAAACAAACTGAAACCTGATTCGCTAATGTGTAGCTTAAAACTTAGTGACAAGTGTATTAATTACACCAAATATAATACTGATCCTTAATTTTTACATATTACATAAATGTGTTAGATCGATGATGAGTAGGCAGACGATGATATCTGTATAAAGAAGATGATAGAGAAATTAAGCATTTCACACATTCCTTACCACAGATGTAAGAACAGCATAATCTTCCCTTTGAAGTCGCGTTGACTATTATTAGAGAGGAGTGGAAGATCTTATTATGGATATATATACATTTCACTCTTATATATGAATCAACCATTAGTCATTCATTTCTATTTACTTAAATAACTTTCCCTCCACATACCACAGAACCATCGTTTCTTTTACGACCTCACCGCATCATTCGTGTTTCTTCACCATTTCCATGCACCAATTTCCTCTCCATTGAAACCAGACAATGAAGTTTCAGACCTCTGAACTCCCTGTCGGAAAGCCACAGCCACGCCGTAAAACATCGAAGCTTGCTCCCTTGGTTGCCCTAACCATATTTCTAACAATCCCTCTATATTACCCCTCGTTACGAGACTCGACCAAGAAACCCTCCGAAACATCCGAAACATCGCCTGTCTTTCAAGATTTGGAAGATTCCATCAGCCTAGTTACCTCCCACATAGAAACTCCTCCGGCGACAGAAAATGCTGAAGAGACACGCGCCGACGAGAAAGGTAGCAGAGACGCGGTGGTTGGCCGCCGCGTGGCTCCGGTCAGAAAGAGACACGACAGGGGAAGAAGAAAGAGAACCCGACGACCACAAAATGGTTCTTTGGCCCGAGAGAGTAAGAGGCAGGCAAGTGACGATGAAATGATGAGCAAAATGGGTTCTTCTTTAGAGGAAAAGAGAATGCAGGGAATGAGCAGGAGCAGTGATCGTGGGATGATAAGATCACAGCTTATAGATGAGGAGCAGTGCGACTTGTTTTCGGGCGAGTGGGTGCCCAATCCGGACGGCCCGTATTACACGAACGATACTTGCGACGCAATTCAGGAGCATCAGAACTGTCTGAAATTTGGGAGGCCCGATAGGGAATTCTTGAAATGGAGGTGGAAGCCCGATGATTGTGAGCTGCCGGTGTTTGATCCGAACCAGTTTCTGGAACTTGTTAGGGGGAAATCAATAGCTTTTGTTGGTGATTCCGTCGCCAGAAATCATATGCAGTCTTTGATTTGCCTCTTGTCCAGGGTAAGCATATAATTTCTAATTTTGTGTCAAATAGATATAACATGGGATCCTCTCTATTCTCCAAATACAAAACAAAATATAAATAAATGAAGAACTTGTTTAGCTAACTATTAATTTAATTAATTAATAATAATAATAATAATATATAACAACAACAACAACAACAATAATAATAATAGTAATTAAATCATTAATGGAATTGTTATATGAGCTTAGATTGATCAAGAAAGATTTATATTAATTAAGTTGGAGCGATACTAATTGAGAAAGAACTTTTTTTTTTCTCTTTTTGAGAGGATTACTTGAAAACGAATTAGAATACTAATTAAGAAGCATGCATTCCTAGTAAAATTTTGTAATAATTAAAATTGACTTGGGCAGCCTAAATATTTCTTGAAGAGATGTAAATGCTTAATTACATGCTCAAACATTAATATTTTGTACTTCTTTTTTTAAGATAAAAAGTCCTATTTTGCTAGTGTTCTATATATATAGGTTAAAAAATTTATGTAGCGGTGCATCATACATTCGATCTAACAGTATTATTTGTTTAACTAAAATTTATTATTTACTTACTTGAAAAATATTACTAATGCAACACATTATTTTCTATTTTCAAAATATATTACTTGTTTCTCTAAAAAATATAACTGCTTACTTATTGAGAATATTATTTGTTTACCTATATTATATTATTAATTTTTATATAAAGAATACTACTTATTGAGTCACAGTATTACTTATACAATTTCATTTATTAGTTAATTTAAATTATTTAATCATGCGTTCAACATTAACTTTAATTAGTAAAACAAGATTTTGTTTCTTGAACCTCAAAGTATATTTTTGAGACAAAAGTTGCTTCAAATACTATTATTTTAGGAGATTGAGAATATTAAATTATCATTTTATTTCAAAATATAGTACATAAATCATCCCACAATGGCAAACAGAGAAATCATATTGCAATGGAGGATGTATATAAAATCCATAATAAACAACTTAGAAGTTAAACATATACCCTTACTACATTCATAATTTATTTCCTTACAACTTTCAGGCTGCAGATCCTTTGGATCTATCGGATCCATTGGACCAAAACAAACGGTACGAGTACAGAGAACACGACTTCAACATTACCATGTTCTGGTCACCCTATTTGGTGAAGACAGAAAGAACAGACCCAGATGACGAAAAGCAACCCTTCGAGTTATACCTCGACGAATATGACCGACACTGGACGACCCAAACCACTTTCTTCGACTACGTAATCATCTCCGCCGGACACTGGTTCTTCCGCCCCACATACTTCTACCTCGAACACCGCCTCGCCGGCTGCCTATACTGCCCGGAATCCAATGTCGCTCACTTGACGTCGTATTTCAGCTACCGTCGTGCCCTCCGGACGGCGTTGCGTGCCATCACAGAAGCAAACTATGGTGGCGTCGCATTTCTTAGGACGTTTGCGCCGTCGCACTTTGAGGGGGGGCCGTGGGACAAGGGAGGCGACTGTGGGCGGACGGCGCCGTATAAGAGGAATGAGGTTGTTTTGGAGGATTACAGCTTGGAAATGTATTTGATACAGTTGGAGGAGCTGCGAATTGCACAAAGAGCAGGGAGGAGATCTGGAGTGAAATTAAAACTGTTTGATGCGACGGGGGCAATGCTGTTGAGGCCGGATGGGCATCCTAGTAAATACGGGCATCGGCCAGTGGCAAATCAGACATTTGCAAATGATTGTGTGCATTGGTGTTTACCTGGACCAATTGATTATTGGAATGATTTCTTGCAGGAAATGCTCAAGAGAGAAGTAGGGGATAGTAGATGAGGGCTGGGGTCTAGTCCGATCATAAATGTCGATGATGTTGCATGGTCGATATAAAATTAGATGAACCACTATCATACCAAATAGAAGAGTAAACAAAAAATGTTAATTTATAGCTTAGGGAGTGCCCTTTCTTTCTTTTTCTTCCTACATGTCCCTAAAGTTTTTGCGCTCCGAAGTAATTGATAGAGATTTTGCAATACCCACAAGTTTTTTTTTTTTTATTTTATTTTATTTTATTTTATTTTATTTTATTTTATTTTTTAGATGAACTTGTATTTTTTTTTTTCAAGAAACTATATATTCAACTCCAATTTGGGATGATAGTAATTTCGTTATTCATGCTAACGTGCATGGTTTATTACATATTTTACGTTAGTTCATTTTGTGCGTATAAATGCACCCCATAAATTTCTAAACACATCTCAAGAAAATAATCCACATTAACTAAAACTATACCCTGTTGCATTCACTTGTAAGCCTAGGGTTTCTTGAGCAAAAGACAAGAAAATGAAAGAACCATTATTGCTTGTACCTTTAAGTTCTTCAAAGTATTGGATAGCTCTCGCTTCGCCATTTGATTCTCAGAATAATTTTCAATAACAAATTGAATGGCTTCGGACTTTTTTCCCCCACCCTCTCTCTGGCTTATGCCGTCGCCCCTTTCTGGTGCAAGTTCGGAGAGCCAGAGTTCGCAAGGTTGAAAGCAGCGATGATAGCTCAAGAAACTTGTACAACAGTGTCGGTGGAGGCAAGCATGTCAGATGACAACACATAATAACACAAAAATTTTAAATTCGGGCCACTTCTGGGCATGAAAAAATTAACCCAGTCCATGGCCTATATACAAGAAATTTTTATTCCTGCCATCTCAGCAACATGATGTTATAAAATTAGTACTCTATCTCGGACAGTTTTAAAATTAGTCCTATATCTTTTTACTTTATTAATTTTATCTATATGAAAGAATTATGATCCTTTCTTATTCTCATTAACATATACAAGATATGAAGCAGGCATAATTCTAGGCTAATAATTAGAAAATTAATTATTTACATTGATCACTAATTATATTGTCTACATTTAACATGCTAATAATTAGGAAACTAATTATTTACATTGACCAGGTTTACGGACATTAAGACTGTCCCGATAATTCTCAAACAATACTAGCGGAAGACCCTTGGTGAATATATCCGCAATCTGATATCGTGATGGCACATGAAGAACCCGGACCTGTGCATGGGCAACCTTCTCTCTGGACTTCAATATACATTTCAATATGTTTGGTACGTTGATGTTGAACTGGATTTTTCGACAAATAAATAGCACTTACGTTGTCATAATAAACAAGAGTGGCCTTTTTAATCGGACAATGCAACTCCATGAGAAGATTTTGGAGCCAACACGACTCGGAGACAACATTTGCTACCCCACGATACTCAGCTTCGGCACTAGAACGATACAAAATGGATTGTCGTTTAGACGACCATGAGATCAAGTTAACTCCCAAAATACACAATAACCTGACGTAGATCGCCTTGTGTCTGGGCACCCACCCTAATCTGAATCAGTATAAGAGACAAGTGTAGAGAAAGAAGACGGGTATAGATGAAGTCCGTGATCCAAAATACCCTTAACATACCGGATAACCCGCTATCAACTATTGGATCATGCATATGTAGGCAAAACTTTAACTTAGTGTCCACTAGAGTGGGAGATGGTTTACTTCTTCGGCATATTTGCGTTGTGAAAGAAATATACCACATTTATTTGGAGTCACAACAATACCAAGAAAATAATTCATGGGAGTAAGATCCTTTATAGAAAATTCAGAACTAAGAAGATCCATAATAGAGCATCGGAGAGTATCAGAAGAGGTAGTGAGAATAATATTGGAATACCCACGGTCACGGCCAGCCTTGCCGCCGTCGCTGCCATTGTTGTTCCAGTTACCACCCTCGTTGTTCTTCCGGCCACCTAAATTCTCGTGCTGATTTTTACCTCTAGTGTGTCCCGACTGATCAGAATGTGGAGTAGAGTCATCAAATTCAGGACAGGAGGCGGCAGCCATAGCAGATTCCGATGCCATTGCCACCTTCTTACCCATTCCGGCCTCTTCCAAGGTCAGCATGGAACGAGCTTGGTAGAATCCGTAGTGGATCGCTTTGATGAATAAGCGTACCCACACCGTTATAAGCACAGGTGAGACCAGAAACTAATTGGAGAACAAGGCAACTATCCGACACCGGTACACCAACATTCTTCAACTGGTCAGCAAAAGACTTTAGCCTCTAAAAATGTTTGTTATCTTGGAAAATATCTCGTAAATGATTCCAAGCCTCCATTACTGTAGCATCATGTTCAAGAATTGTGTGCAAAAGGTAATTAGAAATGGTGTCATAAATCCACGAAAGGACTATTGCATCGAGGGTTGAGCATAGTTCGTTATCATCCTTGATCAATGAAGAAACCTTCTCTTTCTCTTTAGTAAAGGGAATAATATGGTGCAAAACCATACAAGATCGTGGGGTAACCTTGAATAGTTCCACCCACGTAGATTATTGAATATTCTCCATTTCAAGGGTAATGGAGATATGATTCTTGATTTTAGACGCTGCAAGAGCAGGGTGAAAAGAGTTTTTAGAAGCCGACATGATAGGACTGCCGGAGAAAGGAAGAATAAAGGAAGATGAAGAAGAAAGTGGACAACTGAGTAGGGTGTAGCGGAAGAAGAAGAACGTGAAACCCTAAACTCGTGATACTATGAAATAATTATAATCCTTCCTTATTCTCATTAACACAATGGCTATAAATATATAAGATGTGAAGTCTAACTGTAGGCATAATTCTAGGCTAATAACTAGGAAACTAATTATTTGCATTGATCATTAAATATATACAATATATTTAACAATATCTTTTTTAGTTCTCGATTTCAGTCCTATTTTTAGGAAAAAGTTATAAAATTAATCCTGTATCTTTGGGCAGACTCAAAAAACAGTCTTATATCTTTTCTAATTCTGGATTTCAGTTCTTTTTTACGAAAATTAATAATGCCGTCGAAAAAAGCATGCACCTCTCATTTGATCTCAAATAAATTGGGGTTTTATAATATTCCGGCTAGCTGGATTATGTGGTAGTGCCAATGTTGAATATCACGTCACGTCAAATGAAAATGGAGAGCTTTGATAAACATAGGATTTACATGCAATTCAGGATTATTATATATAGTTGTTTAGGCAATTGCATGTACCTAAGTAACAAGTTCATAATGATTTTGTTATATTTTATTACGTCACATGTTTGTTGAAGTTTTGACAGAAAAACAGATAATTAAGGATGTATAGACCATGTCTCAAGTCACACGGACCGTGCTTATCCTCCTGATATGATCTTAACCGTCGCAATTTTGTGTGATTCGAGTATATCTTCTTGATTTGGAGTGATTGGGGTATATCTTCTTATTCCAAATAGAGATACAACGACTATTAAAACCCTACTAATTGTCTATAAAAGAAGGAGCTACATCAAATTATAGTAACATCATACAACACAATATGCAACAAAATTTTAGGGTTAGAAACAAGGATACAAAGGAGGATCAACCAACCAAATCATCAGAGAGAGAGAGAGAAACAAAGATTATTTGGTCTTCAACAGTCCTTTTTTTTTTTGTTCTTTTTATGTTAGCCATGATTATCAATATGGTTCCCATGGATCATGAATTGAATATGTATGGCTAAACATCTAGTGATTCTATGGAGTGCATGATTATGGATTCTTATGTTTTTCTTTAATGATATTATTTACTTTCCTATATTTGTTTATACTTCCTTGATTTGAATGTCGTATGAAATTATGTGGAGACTAATTGCATATATATAGTTAATCCATTACTGCCCGGGAGGGAGTAATTGGTTAACGGATTAGGAATGCATAACATAACACTCACTAGATAGAGAGATGGGTAAGTATTGTGATGAGAATAGATCTTAGGCACGATCGAGAGTTAGATGACTCTGTGAGATTGGAAGATGATCAGTGTTATCTAATCAACATTTAGATCTAACTCGAAAGAGAGAGGATATAGATATAATAGTGATTCTCCTACAAATATAGGAATTAAATATGGTTTGATACATTAAAGAAACTCATATGAACCGTATGAATGCATGTTCCCTGGAATCCATACAATCTCTGAATATTTGTAGTTGTTTGAATTTGATTTGATATTTATTTCTACTTCTTTCTTCATTTTATTTTATTTTACCAAACCAATCCAAAATTGATTCTTTAGATAAAGGATAGTTGAATTTACTATATACAATCCATGTGGATACGATACCTGTTCTCACCATATTTTACCATAATTTACCTCATGCACTTATGAGTCATATTCTAAGTGAAATAAAATAGCGAATAGGCTTAGAAGAACAGAAACAACAATTTTTTCATTCGCAAATTTTATGAACCATTCCAGAAAGGAAAAGCCCGAATCAAAGCCAAATATAAAGCTTTCCCTCAATATCCTCCAAATCTAGACCACATAGAACTGACTTTGACACAAATTGACAAATTGGTCAGATGTAGCGTGATATTCCATGTTGGCGTTGCCACGTAATCGAGCTAGCCGAAATATTATAAAGCTCCAATTTATTTGAGATCACGTGAGAGGCACATATTTTTTTCTGGTAACATTATTAAATTCTCGTAAAAAATAGGACTGAAATTGAGCATTAAAAAATATACAGGACGAAATTAGTAAAGTAAAAAGATACAGGACAAATTTGAGACTGCCCAAAAGATAGATGACTAATTTTGTAATTTTCCCTTTTAGTAACACATAAAAAATTATTTTATGTTTGAGTTTAGATGACACGGAAAATATTATTCGAGCAAGAAGAAAAAAGAAACAAGGACAATATCTAATGACACAAATTTTATATTTTTTATTAATTTTTATTTAATACACAATTTGTTTTTATTTTTTATTTTTTATGTTTTAATTAAAAAGGTATAATTGATATGGAGTATATTTAGCAAAAAGAAAAAATATAAATTTTATATTAAATGTATTTAGATTTTTGATTTGCGCCCAAAAAAAAAAAAAAAAAATTCAACAATGAAGCATGACAAATTAATGGAGATGAACAATGTGACTCTTCTTTTGCCATTTCTGTAACTTAATATTGTTTTTAATTATTATTATATGTGATGCACAATTTATGGTTGAACAAGGAGCGTGGTTTTGTTCCATCTGGATTTGATTGAACATTATGAATTATATAATCTTCCAAATTCACGTTGGAACACTACTACTTGACATTCAATTTACATATTTTTCAATGTTTCAAAAGATGATACTTTAAAAAACAAAAGATGTTTAATTGCGAAATCATATGGCGGAAATATACATAATATAGCTCGATCAAAATTTTCATTACACAACACAAACAATTTTGATAAAATAATTAAATTTTAAAACACTTGATTAATTAGAGATTCCTGCACAGTCAGAGGGGAAACCACGGCCAAAATCATCCTTCCTGACCTCTTTACCTAAAAGGTGAAGAGGTGAGTGTTGGAAAACACTCCATTGGCTAACTCTTTTATTCACAAGAGCACATACACATGAAGACATAACAATGATAATTGCATATAAGCACATTGTACATCGAAACACTTCACATATGACCATAAATCATGAATCCCATAATATGTATACTATTTACTTAGTACACATAAGGGCACATCAATCTTGCTTGGGAAAAGCTTTGTCCTGCTCGAGCATCATGAGTTCGAAAGCTACCCGAAGTGATCTTTCGATCAGAATCTTGAGCGGGTCATACCCGCAAATCTTAGTTATATCTATATATAGTATTATCTGTATACCTTACACATTGTGCGACTTTATCGCAAATCTTGCAAATAAGAAATCATATATGAACATTCTGTTCATAGAATCATTTCATCAAAACCAACATCATGTCACATTTAACATTCACAATACGAACGCATATCATAAATAATTATCATCTAATCATGCATATTTCTCTATAGGGTTATTTAACAAACCACAACACATGATTAATGTGAGAGTATCACCCACCTCTTAAAGTAGCAGAGATGGTATCTTCTATTATGCCTCGTCCTAAACCCAAGGTCTCCGTAGCTCCTACAATTGGGATGAATTATTTACTATTAACCCCTTAATTAAATAAAATCTTAATCTATGAAATACTGAGATACTGAAATGGAGACTAATATTTATAAAAGTTGTGAAAATGAGCTTCTTTTTTTAACTTAACCACATTTGGATCTCGAAGTTTGTGCAAAGTATATAAAAACTAAACTTCCTTTTTCTCAACACCAATTATAGATAATAAAATAAGTGACATTTTGCCACTAATTTGAGTCAAATTGGACTTAAAACGAAGATTTTATCAAAATTCGATCTATATTTCCACCACGCAACAAGGAAAAATATTTTATAATTCACAAAAGACATGGAGGAACGAGCTAAATTTTGAACTAAAGAAACTAGAATCATTTTAAAGTTTGCTATAAAACTTTTGTGTCTTTTTTGGAAGATTTACTATTAATTTAGGATTTTTGAAATCGAAATAGCTGAACCTATAAATCCTGAACAGTCGTAGGAAACATATCATAACTCATAAACTATAAACTGGATTGACTTGAAATTATTATGAGAGATGAATAGCGCCTATAGGAATGGTATATTAATAATTGAAGAGATTTCGATAACTGTAAAACCTATATTTCAAATTTCCAAATCAGAAACGTAGAACTTTATAAATCTGTATCTAGAGTAATTGAAAATTCATGTAAAATAAATTAATATCTAATTGTCCTAAAATTTTAAACAAGAATTGAAATTATAGGAATAAAGGAGATATTTAAAATTCAAGGGATTTGGATATCTATAACTATATATTCTGAATTTTAAAATCATAAACGTTGGAATTTGTAAACTCGGATAGCAAGAGATAGAAACTTTGTATAAAATATAATACATATCCAGTTAGATTGAAAATTTAACCATGGTTCAAAATCATAATAAGTAACAACATATTAAAATTTCGTAGAATTTAGAGATGAACAAATAAGACTTTCGAATTTTTTACAATAAGAGTACATGGAAGTTAGAAGGAAGAAAGAAAGAAGAAGGATATTGAGTAAACGATGGCGGCTCACTGGAGAATCCAAACTGATATACTCTAATTTATGAGGATTGATCTATCATATTCCATTTATATATCGAGTCTTGTCATCCTATTGGGCTCTGGGTCTCAATTTATAGACTTGAAATATTAAATCTAACTTTAGTAAGCGAAATATAGCTTACTAGATTTAAATAACGGCCCAATGTTAATCAAATAACTTAATCATTCTTTTTCTCAATTTCATTGCATATAAAAATTATACAATCATAAAAATAATATAATTGCAATATTTTGATAAATTGCAAATTAAATCATGGAATGATTTTATAAAATCATGAAATCGTAAAATTTAATATATATATATATATATATTTATATATATATATATAATAACATTTCATAATCTCAATTATCATTCTATTAATTTAATTCAATTAATCATACATAATCCATGAAAATCAAGATCTTATAATTGTAAACATAATCATGAAAATTTCTATTGAATCACTTAATCATGCTCTAACATCAATTCCACAAATAAAACATAACGATATTAATTAGAATACCTCATAATTAAGTCATAAGAATTCTCACATAAAATCCTAGAAGAACTTTCATATAATTAATCATAAAACCATGATCATTGGTACTTTCATAAAAGTAATTTTAATAATGCAATAGATATTCGGGTTATCAAACCCTCCCCCACTACGAAATATTCCATCCTCAGAATTTGCATATCTTACTGAGTTAAAGTGAGTCTTGTTTTCGACTAGATTTTCAGTTGGTATTGAATTAAAAAATGAAGGATGAGTTTTTTAATTTTGAGCTGCTTTATGAGTAAATAAGGACTTCAAGAATCTATATCAACAATAAACACATTTTTGGAATACCTTAAATATACCAAAGAACCTATTATGATTTTATAATATATAGAGAAAACTTGAAATTAAATAAGATTTAGAAAAGACGAAAAAAAGAACAAATTAGGATAGAATTTGAATTTATCAAAGATTTGAAAGTGCACCTTAAATCAAAACATTGTGTCTAATTTTATACAAATTAAACTTAATAATTCTTTTTTTTTTAAAACACATTTGGAAATTATGAGTTTTGTCCAGAGGAGTATGAAATTTTGAATTGACCAGACTTTGAATAAAACCAAAACCATAGTTTGATAAAATTTTGGAAATAAATTTTAGAATTAGGAATCTTTGATCTTCATTGAGTACCATTGAAATTTTGTAATTTTAGATGGAATTTTGGATAAAAAGGAACATGTTTGGTTTATATCCAAATTCTAAAAAACAATTTTTGAAAAGCTTGAAGTTCGAAGATTAAGTTTTGACAACTGAACCTTCAAGATATAGACAATTTTGAAATAAACTTAGATCATATGAGTGAAATTTGAAAGATTGAATTTTGTGAAAGCAAGATGTCTTTGAATAATGAATGGGCGAGATTGGCATAGTAATTGACACAAAGTCACATATTGAAAATTGTATAAGTATAGCACCGGTGATTACAAACATAATTATCTATGAGGAGGACGAGAATTTTTCGTAGGGTAACTTTGTTTATTTATAAATGATATTAAATAAAACATTTATGTTTTCAAATGCAAGAGATGTCCTTTTATAAAGAATGTTACAATGATCTTTAAAACATATGCATGAATACCTTTGTGACACAAGCACCACTCTCAAAGATAAATATACCTTTCATAACGTACACGAGTACACATTGCTGCAGTCAACGCTTCCGTGATGGTAGTCAAGTACAGCGTATTGAAAATCATAACTTCGTGTACTAGTGAAGTATAAATCATGTAATAGCTAGTAAAATTATATTTATGATTCACATATATTTAAGAAAAGGGTCATATGGGTCAAAACAAGTACGCCAGAACACATTGCCGCAGATAGAGGCATGTGACTATTTTGAGCCCAATATAACACATTATGTAGGTAAGATAAGCACACTAGAAAACTGCTGCAGACAATTGCTAGTGACATTACTGAAACCCAATATACATATGAACATATAATTCACATAAACTCTAGGTCTATGTAATCATCATAATAACATACATCTTTACATATGTGTGCAAGCACAAATTCTTATAGACCATATGGTTTGTGCATAAATTGTAATCATATCATGGATACTCATGAAATAGTTAAAAATGTTCGAGATCATCTTGTAGAAACACATAAATTATCACTCAATGATAGCATCACAATTCAATGCATCATTTTAAATCATGTGGTGCACGCACCAATCGTCAAAATTATATCATTCATGAATAAGTTACCATCATATCATGAATGTTCATTAAACAATTGACCATATTATGAAGCATCTTGTAGAATCACATAACTTCAATGATTACTCCTTACACATCAACAATTCATGTAAACCTCAAGTACTAACTCAATGGTGGATCCTCAACTATATAGGCAGCTTATATTATACTTAGAAGACTTATTTTTCCTTCTATTGTTGGACTTTGAGCGGAAATCATCTCAAGGGTACATTCTGAGATAAATACATGTTTCTAACTCGTAGAGAATTTTAACTAAGTGAAAATGACATCCTACGATGAAATTGATTTAAGCACAATTTGATGACTTGTCTTTTTTTTTTTTTTTTTTAACTATCAACAATAAAAGAAATACTTGGGCTTGACCGTACTTAAAACAATAATAATTTGGTAATGAAGTTTTTTTTTGAATTCAAATTGACTCAAAATAGAACAAACAAGTTGGAATATGATAATGGTACACTTAAGAAAAAAGAAATACTTTGAGATCCTTCAAAACAATTTGCGATGAATTTCTAAAGCAAATTGAAATTTTGTCAAGTCAGCTTACTTGAAAATGTTAAAAACAATTTTGCCTTGATTTTGTTTTCAATAGTGAAATAAGAATTGTGAGTTCTTTTATAATGAATTGAAATCATTGAAAAAAAAATCAACGGAAAAATTGGAAATTTTGAATGAGTCATACTAACTGTAGGTTATTGGTCATTATCCTTAAACTCTACATTTTCTTACTCTACTTTATTTAAAAATAATAATAAGAATAATAACTTATATGTTTATTTCGCGATTTTATGAAAATATAAAGTTCATGAACTCATATAACTCGAAAGACTAAAATGTTCTCCTTAATTTAAAATATCATTATCCTCTTAATGTCTGAATAAAGACAATTATGAGGATTATGAAATCACTTCCTGCATCGGTAACAAACCAGACCCGAACATACATTGGTTTCTCCCATATTTAGGACATTTGGGGTGTCTTTGTGGCACTAGGTCATTTGTTACCTCATTTGCTGCTTTTTCTAAATATAATTTAAATTTTCACAAAACAAGTACTTTATAAATCTACTATTTTAATTATTAAATCCAAAAAAAATGATTTTTCCTCAAATATATATTTATTTTTCAGGAAACAAGATCAACTTTATGACTTTATTAAAAATATTAACTTATTATATATATATATATATATATATAACATAATATCCTCCTGACGTTGAAGAAACTTCATTTTTGTTATGAACTCGAATGTTCAAACATTTATTTGAAATCTTACCATTTATAGAAACTTCAAACTCCTGGTCATAACAACATAGTACAAAAGAAAAATTCTTAGATTTGCATTAAATAAGCTTTCAGATTACATTATAAATACAAATTTGAAACATTGAATACAAATTTAAATAATTTGATAAAATCTCAGTTTAATTTGGATAATACTATAAGAATGTTCTTGAAAGTCATACGATTTATTGAAAGTCATTATCGGGTGAACATTAGGAACAAAAAATTATGGTTTAGCTTTTTTCTTTGGAAAAATCAGAGAACAAAGAGCTCGTGGAATCTAAAAAATAATTTTCTCAATAGGAGATTTGAAATAGGCTCTGACATGAGAATGAGGAAATCTTTTCTTGGAATAATTTTGACAAGGATTGTGAAGATGAATTTAAAAATTTTAGTGGATAGGAGAAAGGCTTGAGTCACTGACTCGATAGAAATTGACTTTGGACATGAAATTGAAAGAAAATATAGATCTCTTTTGGGAAAAAGTTTGATTAGTGGAAACAACCAATTCATAGTCTCCTTGAGTATACTTACTACAAGTTATCTAAACATTCGTCCTTAGTTGTGGTCTACCTTAAAGTTTTCAACTAAGGTGTCTATATTTGTAATCAAATCCTACAAATTATGCCTTCAATCTAATTTAGAGACTCAAAATACGGCTTGCTCGTACAAACTTATCAAAGCATTCTAACAAGTAAATCTTATTTTTACTAAACAAAAACATCAAACAATTGAATCAAATCAAATGATCATATTGAGTTGATGAAGCAGGATGATTTGGCTATTATTCTCGTCTCAACTGTGCATCTCCAAGTAACATAATTATTTTCAAAGCATTTTTATAACTTTACATTGTAGAAAAATCATTCTCTTGAAAACATCAGTGAGCTAGTCCAGGACAAGTGGACCCGCTCTGATACCACAATGTAACGTCCCAAATTCACATTTTGAAACATTACTACTTGACATTCAATTTAAATATTTTTCAATGTTCCAAAAGATGGTACTTTAAAAGAAAGATGTTTAATGGCGAATTCATATGGCGGAAATAAATATAATATAGCTCATGCAAAATTTTCATTACACAACATAAACAATTTTTATAAAATAATTAAATTTAAAAACACTTTAAAAACACTACACATTGTACATAGAAACATTTCACATATGACCATAAATCATGAATCCTATAATATGTATACTATTTACTTATTATAGTACACATAAGAGCACATCAATCTTGCTTGGGACGCGCTTTGTTCCGCTCGAGCATCATGAGTGCGGTAGCTACCTGGCCCATTTCTTTTTGGGGAAGTTAGAGCTTTGAATTAGGATATTCAGGGAACAGGCTGTTCAGGAGATAGTCTACTCAAAACAGCAGGAAGAACCGTACCCGCGCGAAGGCCCAGAATCGAGCTTTAAAGAGATGGACACCCTAAGTGATCTTTCAATCAAAATCTTGTAGGGGTCATACCCGCAAATTTTAGTCAAATCTATATACGGTATTATTTGTATACCTTACACATTGTGCGACTTTACCGCAAATCTTGCAAATAAGAAATCATATATGAACATTATGTTCATAGAATTATGTCATCAAAACCAACATCATGTCACATTTAACATTCACAATACCAATGCATATCATAGATAATTGCCATATAATCATGCATATTTCTCTATAGAGTAATTTAACAAACCAAAACACATGATTAATGTGAGAATATCACCCACATCTTAAAGTAGTAGGGATGGTATCTTCACTTATGTCTCGTCCTAAACCCGAGGTCTTCGGAGCTCCTACAGTAGGGATACATTATTTACTATTAACCCCTTAATTAAATAAAATCTTAATCTATGAAACAATAAGATTCTAGTGACTAGAAACTATACAAATTTATTTAACATATTTTAGGAAGCGGAAACGGGGACTAATATTTATAAAGGTTGTGAAAACGAGTTTGTTTTTTAACTTAACCACATTCTGATCTCGAAGTTCGTACACAATATATAAATAGAAAACTTCCTCTTTTTCAGCACCAATTATATATAATGAAATTTGTGACATTTTGCCACTGATTTGAGTTCAATCCAACTTAAAACGAAGATTTTATGACTATTTGATCTATATTTTCACTGAGTAACAAGGAATAAATATTTTATAATTCACAATGTATATGGACAAACGATCTGAATTTCGAACTGTAGAAACTAGAATCATTTAAAATTGTGCTATAAAAATTTCGTGTCGTTTTGAGAAGATTTACTACTGAATTTGGATCTTTGAAATCGAAATAGCTAAACATTTAAATCCTGCACAGCCGTAGGAAAAATATCATAACTCATAAACTATAAACTGGATCGACTTGAACTTTTTATGAAAGATGAATAACACCTATAAAAACGACATATTAAAAATTTAAGAGATTTGGATAAATATAAACCTATATTTTGAATTTTCGAATCAGAAATGTAGGACTTTATAAACCTGGATCTAGAGTAATAGAAACTTCATATAAAATAAAATAGATATCTAATTGACTTCAAACTTTTAAAGTGAATTTAAATCATAGGAATGAACCACATATTCAAAATTCTAAGTGATTTTGATATCTATAACTATATATTCTAAATTTTAAAATCATAAACGCTGGAATTTGTAAATCTGAATAGCCAGAGGTAGAAAATTTGTATAACATAATACATATCTAATCTAATTGAAATTTTAACTATGGCTCAAAATCATAATAAGGAACAACATATTAAAATTTTGTTGAATTCGGAGATGAATAAATAAGACTTTCGATTTTTTTACAATAAAAGTACCTAACAGTTGGAAGGAAGAAAGAATGAAGAAGGATATTAAATGGACGATGGCGGCTCACTAGATAATTCCAAACTGATATATTTTAATTTATGAGTATTGATCTAAAATTAATCCTCCTATTCTATTTATTATCCAGTCTTATCATCCTATTAGGCTCCGGAACTCAATTTATGGACTTTATATATTAAATCTAACTTTATTAAGTAATAAATTAAATCATGGCCCAATATTAATCAAATAACTTAATCATTCTTTTTCTCAATTTCATTCCACATAAAAATTATACAATTATAAAAGTAATCTAATGGCAATATTTTCATAAATTGCAAATTAAATCATGGAATGATTTTATAAAAATCATGAAATTATATATATATATATATATATAAAGTAACATTTCATAATCTCAATTATCATTCTATTAATTTAATTCAATTAATCATACATAAACCATGAAAATCAAGATCTTATAATTGTACATATAATCATAAAAATTTCAATGGAATCACTTAATCATGATATAACTTCAATTCCACAAATAAAATCAATGATATTAATTAGAATACCTTATAATTAAGTCATAAGAATTCTCACATGAAATCCTAGAAGAACTTTCATATAATGAAAAACCATGATCATTGGTACTTTCATAAAAGTAATCTTAATAATGTAATAAATATTCGGGTTATCACAAAGTATGTACATTACAACATTTTGAACATATAATGGATCAGTGTCCGACTAGATAGTTTGAATCATATTAGCATCGTTGTGGTTGAACATCAAATAGTTTCAACGGCCAATTAGGACTGAACATTCACACGACCACAAAACCTAAATATTGTAATTTATATAATGAATCCAACAGTATTTGATGAATAATGAAAAAGAAAAATTAAGTATTACCTAAACTGTAACTTTTCAAACCCTAGCTAACTTATATAAATCTCTTTGCAATCCATGTGCAAAACACCATACATTTACACACACACACACACACACACATATATATAACAATGACGTTTGTATATAATTAATGAAGGGTTTTATGGATATAACGTATTTCTTCTTCTTTCCGCCATGACTAAAGTTGGCATAACTTTTTCCTTACTATTGGATGAAGCTAGAAGATGAAGAAGTGTGGAGTGTATTTAATATTTTGGGTTTCTTTAAAAATTGCTAAGGTGCGAATAACCTGACCCTTTCATATTTTGGTTCGATATTGCAAAGTAAATTAAGGAGTTGAGATTCTGGGATGATTCCACTTAAATCTCACTACTCCTTTGCCATAATTTTACTTTATCCTCTTATATATTAAAATTATGTTTTCATGGATTAATTTACAAAAACATATTACAGTTACAAATAAAAACGTTTCATTAATTAGAACAACGACATATTACACTTTGTTTTTCATGTTCTTGTTTGTTTTTATGTAGCTTCAAATGATTTCATGGATAAAAGATTTGGGACAAATATTATCTTTCTATGTGGCATGGATGATGACTCCCGTCTTCTATTCTTATTCCATGGAGTACTATCTTAAAAAAAAAAAAAAAAAAAAAAAAAAAAACAACTATTGTTAAATATTATTTTCGCTTAATTGTAATATTATTAAACATTAATAAACTTGATAAAATTTCTATTGAAAAGCAATACTTTTATTTGAAAATTACAACTTAATAGTGTGAATAAATATTAAACAATGTCATTTTTCGGTGGGTCGTTGCACCATTTATTAAGAAGTATCGATGAATTAGAATAAAGTGAAAACTTGACACAAAACTCAATTTGAACGTATGAGAGTTTTCAAAATGCAAGTATGTAGTGAAAACAATTATGTCATGCCTCAAATACCTTAATTACCTATATATAGGCATTATATCCTCATGATAGGAGGTCCACCGGAGGCTACTATATTTTGATCGTTAATAATCTCATCACATGGTGTTCTAGGAAACAACAGTGGTTTTAAGTAGTGCACAATCTTAGTATAGAGATCGTGTTGTTATGGTTTGTTTAACATTGATTCTTCATGAAATTGGAGTTTCTTTTGACAAATCATATGTAATATGGTGTGACAGCTTTAGTGTTGCTGCTCTAGCATCTACTTCTATCTATCATGCAAGAAAAAAAATATATTGACATTGTCGTGCAATTAGTAGCAAAACAGGTATTGGATCAAGATCAAACACAAACAGCAATACAAGAACAGAATTCAGAAATAAAATCACAGCACACCAAGGAATTACGTGGTTCGATCAAACAATGTGTTTGATCTACATCCACGGCAGAAATCGATCTCTTTTATTTATTGAACAAGTGTATCACACAATCACTCAAACTCTCTAAAGCTAGCTCTCACAATCTGCAGATTTACACAAGCTCGAAACCTCTCTCTTTGCCGAGATTTACACTAAGAATTTAAGCAATCTACACTCTCTCTATAAATCAGAAAACACACTACACTAGCTGCTTTATATCCAGCTATGTATGGCTGTGATCAATCCTCATCAAAAAGCATCTTCATCTTGCGGTCAGCATTTGAGTAGCAGTTATCTCGATGCAACTTGCATCAGCTGAGTTAGTTATTCAGTTATTCACCTAACTAATCCAACGGGAAGCTATCTGCTGCATGCATTTCCTGCATAGACCCTGCACCACCAATACATCAGCAGCAACTAAGTTGATCAAAGATAATAGCATCACAAATCTCCACCTTATCTGTAGTATCAACAACAAAAGAAACAACCAATTTCTGCAACATTGCTTCAAAACAAGCAACCAATCATTCCACAGTTCTTGACCAAACTGCTAGACATACACCATTCAAAAACTCCACCTTGAGCTTCAAAACTCTTCCTGTTCAATCAACCTTAAACACTTCGTTCCTGTCCAACACCTTGAACATCTTTATTCCCTCTTATTCACTTACACAGCTCCACCAGAAGCTGCCTAACCTAATCACTGCTCCACCTTCTTGCAGTGATCACCCCATTTCATCATCAATTCATGCCAATAAGACTTTGGCATAGCTTGAGTTAGCTGCTGGCAAAGCCTTAGTGAATGCATCTGCTGGGTTTTCTGCTGTTCCCACCTTCTCTACACTGATTAACCCTTTCTCCACCATATCCCTGATGTAGTAAAGTTTTACATCAATGTGTTTAGTCCGTTTGTGGTAACCTTGGTGCTTAGAAAGGTGCATAGCACTTTGGTTATCACACATGATGGTAACCTTTTCCTGCCTTAAGCCAAATTCACCAGGAATCCCTCTTAACCAAACACTCTCTTTGACTGCTTCAGTGAGTGCTACATATTCAGCTTCTGTAGTTGAGAGAGCCACTATAGATTGGTGCGTGGACTTCCAACTAATAGCTGTGCCAAATAGGGTAAACACATACCCAGTTAGTGATTTTCTGGTATCCAGGTTTGCTGCATAATTAGCATCAACAAACCCAACAAGTGCATCACTATCTCTTGTGTTCTTCCTGAATAGCAAACCTCTCTCCACTGAACTCTTGACATACTTCATGGCCCACTTCACTGCCTCCCAGTGAACTTTTCCAGGATTCCCCATGAACCTACTGATGACAGACATTAGATAGGTGAGGTCAGGTCTGCAACACACCATTGAATACATGAGACTACCTACAGCACTTGCATAAGGTATTCGCTCCATTTCTGTCTTCTCGACTTCTGTTGCAGCTCCTTGTCCAAGTGACAACTTCAGACCTTGCGTCATTGGTGTGGTCACAGTCCTTGCAAGATTCATGTTATATCTTCTAAGCACCTTATCAAGATAAGTGCCTTGTGACAGAATCACAGTGTTATCAATCCTGTTCCTTTTTATTTCCATTCCCAAAATTACTTTGGCTTCCCCTAAGTCTTTCATATCAAATTCAGACTTCAAAAACTCCTTCACTTTCTGAATTCCTTCCAGAGTATGACTTGCTATAAGCATGTCATCGACATACAACAATAGGTAAGTTAGTGAGTTACCTTCTAGCTTGAAGTAAACGCAGCTATCAAACTTGCTCCTCACAAACTTCCTAGAGATCATGTACTGGTCAAACCTCAGGTACCATTGCCTGGGGCTTTGCTTCAAGCCATAAAGCAATCTTCTGAGTAAACAGGCCTTTGAGTCAGGATCTTTCACAGCTACTCCCTCAGGAACTTTCATGTAGATGTCCTCCTTTAATCTACCATGTAGGAAGGTTGTAGTCACATCCATCTGATGCAATTCTAAACCAAACTGTGCTACAAGTGACAACAATATTCTTATAGAGCAGTGCTTCACAACTGGTGAGAAGATTTCATTGTAGTCTATTCCTTCTCTCTGTGAGAACCCCTTTGCCACAAGTCCGGCTTTGTATCTCACTCCCTTTCCTTTTGTAGCTTCTGGTTTCCTTTTAAACAATCACTTGCACCCAACAAGCTTTTGCTTTCTAGGCTTCTTGACAATCTCCCAGGTCTGGTTCTTCTCCAAAGATAGCAGCTCTTCTTCCATAGCAATAACCCATTTTTCCCTTTCTGGGCAGCTAACTGCTTCACTGTATGTCTTTGGTTCATAAGCATCAACTTCTAGTTCTGCACATAGAGCAAACGATACCATGTCTTCATTTGAAAACCTTACTGGTGGTCTAATTGTCCTCCTGTGCCTGTCCCTAGCAAGTTGGTAGTTGTTTAATGTTGTAGTAGTTTCTTCCTCGGAATCTTCCTCATCTTCTTGAGCTGGTTCATGAGCAGGCTCTGTCACCTCTTCATCTCTGACTTCCTCATGCTCCACCTCAACATGAGATTCATTCCTTCTAAAGCTTGATTCTGCTACATCTACTTGCTTCAATGGCATTTTGGTTTCATCAAAAGTAACATCCCTGCTAATGATGAACTTCTGTGTTTATAAGCACCATAGTTTATATCCCTTCACACCCTGGGGATAGCCTACGAAAACACACTTCAAAGCTCTTGGTTCCAGCTTTTCTTGCTTCACATGAGCATATGCAAGACACCCTACAACTCTGAGATAGCTATAGTTTGTAGGTTTGTCCCTCCACATTTCTTCTGGTGTTTTAAAATGTATAGCAGCTGCTAGACTCCTGTTGATTAGGAATGCTGCAGTTGTTACCAATTCACCCCAGAACCACTTCTGGAAACCTGCACTGCTTATCATGCATCTCACCCTCTGTAAGAGGGTTTGATTTATCCTCTCAGCAACCCCATTCTGTTGTGGGGTTCCTGGAACCGTTCTATGCCTTGTTATACCTTTTTCTCTGCAGAACATCATGAACTCTTCACTTAGGAACTCAAGGCCATTGTCTGTTCTTAAGTGCTTGAGTTTCTTTCCACTGCCATTTTGAACTTCATTCAGCCAGTCTTTGAACTTTCCAAAGGCTTCTGATTTTGCTTTCAGAATGAAACCCATACTTTTCTTGTATGATCATCTATTATGGAGATGTAATACCTTCCTCCATTCTTTGTAGGAGTCTGTGATGGTCCCCATAAATCTGAATGTACATACTCAAGTTTCTCCTGTGCTGTGTGTGATCCAGTTGGGAATGTTAGCCTCTTTGCCTTACCCAACACACAGTGCTCACACAACTCCAGCTTTAATATCCTATCCCCACCCAACAATCCTTGCTTTGACAGTTCATGCAGACTTCTTACACTCAAATGAGCTAGCCTACCATCCCATAATTTAGTGGTTTCCTGTTCCCTTGTTGAATTCAGTTCCCCAGTGACAGTAACACCAACAAGAAAGTATAATCCATTCCTCCTTATACCTCTAATGACAACCCTCTCTTCCTTTAATACATCTAGTCTCCCATTCTCAGATTGGAATCTATATCCCAATGCATCAAACACACCAAGTGAAATCAAATTTCTTCTTAAGTCAGGAACATACCTGACATTTCTTAAGAGCCTTATCACTCCATCAAACATCCTGACATGTAGAGAACCAGTGCCCTTTATCTTGCAGATGTGATCATTTCCAAGCATCACATTTCCACCTTCTTGCAGCTGTAGTGTGGAGAACCATTCCTTATTAGGTGTCATGTGGAAGCTACATCCAGAGTCTAACACCCATTCCTCCACAGCTTCTTCATTTGACACTGTGAGAGCCTCTATTGATTCATATTCACCATCAGCTGCAGCAACAGCTTGATTTACTTGGTTCTTTTGCACCTTTGATGTATTATCAGTTGTCTTTCCTTTAAGTGCTTTCCATTTTGCACAGTTTTTCTTGTAATGTCCTGGCTCGTGGCAGTGGAAACACTTCCTTATTTCAGGATCATTTGATTGTTTTGATCCCTTTCTATCTTGTTGTTTATTGCCAGCAGGATGAGCTCCTTTCTTGTTGGATTTCTTGTTTTTAAATTGCTTCTTGATGTAGAGTCCTTCACCATCATTCTTTGCCATCAATTTCCCAGATACTTTCTACAATTCTTTGCATTTCAAAGCCATCTGAACATCATCTAAGGTGAGAGAATCTCTGCTTCCAAATAACAGTGTGTCTTTGAAGTTCTCAAAGGACTTAGGTAAGGCAGATAGCAGCATGAGTGCCTTATCTTCCTCACTTAATTTGACTTCTATATTCTCCAGGTCATCAAGAATTTTGTTAAACTCATCAATCTGGTTCAAGATCGACTTCTCCTCAGTCATCTTGAAAGAATAAAGCCTCTGCTTCATGTACAAACGGTTTGCCAAGGTCTTCACCATGTACAAAGTTTCCAGCTTGTTCCACACGCCTATTGCAGTAGATTCCTTCGACACTTCTCTTAATGCCTTATCACCAAGGCACAAGATTATCATGTTATGTGCCTTATCAGAGATCACAGCTCTTTCCTCCGCCTTTTCTTTGCTTGAAGAAGTTTCAGTCTCCTTCTTCAATGCATCACCGAGGCCTTGCTGGATCAAGAGCGCCTTCATCTTCATTTGCCAAAGGGCAAAATCTGTCTTGTCTGTAAATCGTTCCACATCAAATCTTGTAGAACCCATCTTGATCCTTCCTTCATTCCCACAGACGGCACCAATTATCGTGCAATTAGTAGCAAAACAGGTCTTGGATCAAGATCAAACACAAACAGCAATACAAGAACACAATTCAGAAATAAAATCACAGCACACCAAGGAATTACGTGGTTCGATCAAACAATGTGTTTGATCTACATCCACGGCAGAAATTGATCTCTTTTATTTATTGAACAAGTGTATCACACAATCACTCAAACTCTCTAAAGCTAGCTCTCACAATCTGCAGATTCACACAAGCTCGAAACCTATCTCTTTGCCGAGATTTACACCAAGAATTTAAGCAATCTACACTCTCTCTAAAAATCAGAAAACACACTACACTAGCTGCTTTATATCCAGCTATGTATGGCTGTGATCAATCTCATCAAAAAGCATCTTTATCTTGCGGTCAGCATTTGAGTAGCAGTTATCTCGATGCAACTTCCATCAGCTGAGTTAGTTATTCAGTTATTCACCTAACTAATCCAACGGGAAGCTATCTGCTGCATGCATTTCCTGCATAGACCCTGCACCACCAATACATCAGCAGCAACTAAGTTGATCAAAGATAATAGCATCACAGACATTTTGTAGAAGAAAAAGTGATGTGAGAATAGTTGGATGGATGTCAGATTCATTTAAGTTGCAAATTGACTGTCAATTGGAAGGTCCAATTTAGTGAGAGATATACAAGTACAGCTTAAAGGTTAAAGGTGGAGATTTATAGTAATTGTTCATGATGTTACATTAGCTAATTTGTCATACAACTCATTAACTCAAAATACAATTAGACGGTTAGCTCTCTTGCTTGTATGTATATCTCACCATTCATCTCATTCAATGAATATTTTTCCTCCATCTTTTTTATATCTGTGAAGTCTCATAAATATTCAATTCGAGTTAAAACTCTAATATGGATGTTTTTACTAAGTGAAATAAAAGAAGATATACAAAACTTAATTTTTTTCGTTGTTTTTTTTTTCATTAAGTACCAAATAAAAGTTTCTTTTACATTCAAGTTTACATCTACTAGTATTTCTTCCGTGCGATGCACGATTTGTAATATTTTTAATAATATAATAGTTAGTAAATTATAATTAATAGCACACCGTATGAGATTTTATTATTTTTATGTAATAAATAGATAATTTTATAAAATAACAATATATTTTTCTAAATAAAAATTCATAATATACAAAATATATTTTTTAATATAATTTTATTTTGTATAAAAATCTTACAGTTTTATTTATTTAAAAATATTTTAAATATCAAAATATATTACAATTAATCTAAAAAATATTCTATATCTTAAAAAAATTATTTTATATATGCAATATGGATATCAAATTAAAGATCTTTAAAAAATAATTTATTTGATGTATTTTTCATGAAAAAATAAGTTGAGACGTAAAAGATATAAGCATTTAAAATTTGAGATGAAAAAGTAAAATAAGTGATTAGCTAACCATTTTTGCACAATCCTACATCCCCACATTCAATAGCAGCCAATCTTTTTTTTTTCTTTTTTTAATTTTATTTAGAATTTATTAATAAAAAAGTGATTTTTGCGAAAAAATGACATTCTTGTAAATTTGCGAACTGTACTGCATATATATATATATATATATAGAGAGAGAGAGAGAGAGAGATTTATAGCTAACTACTTTATCCTGAAGGCGGTTTTACTGGTCACCTCCTATTTGTGATGTGTCCTTCCAGCGAGATAGTCACGTGTTGATGTTGCCATGAATCGCTCAAGCAAGTCACGTTGGTCGACCTCATTGGCTTCGGTTTGTTGCCTGGCTGATTGGGCAATCACCAACCATGTCGTTAAGTATTACAGGTAGGTGTATTGTCCTTGTTGGCACATGCACCAACTTTAGGCAGTGTTTACTTAACCTGATAAGGTCAGATAAGGATTAATTATCCGACCTTATCCCACGTTTACTTGATAGGGTGAAAAAGTGCTCAAATCTCAGAGGCCCGGGATCGGCACAAAAATTGAGAGAAAATAGGGGATTCGGTATCCGGTCCGAAGGGGCGGGATACTTAATCCCATGGTCAAACGGCTTAGTTGAATTACCCTTTTACCCTCCAACAAAACCGACAAAATCTAATCCATCACAAACCCTAGCCGCGTGGAGAGAAATTTGAAGGGCGAAGAGTTGAAATGGCGTGTAGAGAGGCGGTCGTCGTCCCAACCTAAATCGGTGCAAACCCGTTCTTCATCACAAACCCTAGCCGCGTGGAGAGAAGTTTGAAGGGCGAAGAGTTGAAAGGCGTGGGTAGAGAGGCGGTCGTAGTCCCAACCTAAAACGGCGCAAACCCGTTCTTCTGAAATGTTGCGATTAACACACCGTCTTAGTCGTGCTCTTTAAATGGTGTGGGTTGTCGGTACTCTAAAAGTCCCAACCCTCTAACCCTAATTCTTCAATATCGCCGCAATCAGAAGCACCTATCCTTTACCTTAACCCTAACTTCAATATCGGCGTATTTCGTCCCAAAACAGCCCGTACTTATATTTTCTCCGAACCTGAGATTCAGAAACATAGTTCTTCGGTTGAGCTGCAGAAAAAAGGCGTGGGCAGTGCACGACAAGGGAAGCTTTGGCCACGTTCTGGGGGTGTCGGTGTAGGTTGAATTTTTTAATTTTTCTTGTATGTTGTAGGAAATGATTCTTCGTTTTATTTTACTAATAACTGCTCTCTTTTTTAAACTAGTTGAAAAGAGGAGAGGCCTGAACTGGCGGTAGTGCTGAGGATTTTCCGACCGGAAGCGCTTCCATCCCTGGTTCATTCCCCTCGATAATATGGTAAAAAATTGTTTGGCATTGTTTTATTCTAGCCTATTTTATACTGGACAGTTGCTTCATTACATGTGATGAATGCTTTTGAAAACTATGCATGAAATATCACTTTTTTAATCTTCTGATTGAGTTGCTGCTACATATTATTGTAATTAGTTGTGTATTATATTGTTCTTGTATGTGCGCATCCTCATGTAGAGTTCAATATAATGCGTTTGCTGTCAGTAGAGTCGTGATGTTTTTTATTTCATTTCATGTTTGGTTGATAAATTGTCGATTGTTATTTTGTTTTGTATCTGTTATTATTGAAAAGAGATCGTTTCGAGTACTTGCAGTTTGGTTTTTCACAATATTTTTTAAAATAGTTGTGCAATTGTGTAATTTTTATATCTGTTGAAACAATTTTTTATGCTACCTATTGTCATTCTGATTGTTTTTTATACCATTATAACTTGATAGACTTCCCTATGCCATTTGGATACCCTTAAAATGTTTGATTCTAGTATATTTATTGGGCGACACTTGTTTCATTACATCTGAGGAATGATTTTTGTAAATACGCAGCAAAATATCACTTGTATAGTATATTGTACATGTATGTGTGCATCCTGATGTGGAGTACAATATAATGCGTATGTTTTCAGTACAAATGTGATGATTTCTGTTTCATTTCATGTTTGGTTGATAAATTGTGGATTGTTATTTTGTTTTGTTGAAATTATTGAAACTGTTTTTTATGATACCTGTTGTCATTCTGATTCGTTTTTATATCATGACAGAAATGTAATATATCTAGGTCATTATTGTTTTATTCTAGATTTTGACTTTCCATTTTTCTTTGTTTCATGATACGGAGACCATGAAATGCATGAAAATTTGCGTGGATAAGTTCATTCATGCGCCAAAAGGCCTGGTAACCATTTATATTCTCTGTTCACTTTTATTTAGTTTGTACTTGTAGATTTTGGTCACCATATTCACAAATTACTACTCTGTTGTTGTACAGCGCTTGCTACCAAAGTTTACACGCGAAGTGGGTGGATGGTTCCCAAATCGTGTTATACAGCGCAACTGTGTGGGTTCCAGTTGGACGATTTTGACTGGATTTGATTATGATGGCACCATTCTGTTGAGAGACGGTTGGGCTAAGTTCCGGGATGAGAATAGAGTCACACATTAGGATATTTGTCTCTTTCATTATGATGGTGAAGGGAGTTTCCATGTTATCGTCTTTGGGAAAAATGCACTTCAGAAAATGCCTTCAACCAACCAAGGTAATGTGTGTGTTCAATATATTTTTGGCTGCGGTTGCTTGGATAATTGAATGACCAGTTTGATGAAATAAATACATTTTTAACTTGTAGGCCATTCCGATGGATCTATAAACTGTAAGAGGTTCTTCAAAGTGTACTACCAAAAGAACTTAATCCATCCCGCCAATGAAATGGTACATCGCTTAATCTCTTTTCTTCTGAACGTATGTGTTTGTAATTAGTAATAGCCATGATGAGTTGATAATAGAGTGCATCCATGGTTGTTGTTGATTTTGTTGAATTGTATGTGTTTGACTTTAACTTGATCATAGGTACTTCAATTGCTATTGTGGTGTAGTCGGGAAGGGATTTTAAATTACCAACTTTGTGTTTTTAATTGTATTTTTCATTATATATTCCCTTACTTAATTTTCTATAAAAATAAATTTTCTAAAAATGGTCAAACCAAATTTACAAAAAGTCTGCCCTTCAATATAAGCTGCATAGTATGATTGTTTTTGTTACATGGGTATCTGTAAAAAATTTACATGTTTCGTGTAGGCTCTGTCTCCAGTGTGGAGGCACCGTTTGTTTAATCCATGTCCGGGGTCAGTACAACTAGTTAACAAATTTGGGGTCCGATGGGTTGTTGAGTTTAAAGTAAACTCTAGTGGATGTTTTGTGTTGTCATCCAACAGTTCATTGTGCAGAATCGAATTACGGTTGGAGAATTCATGTTCGTCAATGTTGTGGGTGATGGGGTATTGAGGGTTGATATATTTGAGACCAGTTGCTATGAAAAAAATAAAATTGTGCATGATAATATACCACATGATATAAATGAGATATCAGACGATGATGAAAGTGAGAGAGAAAGTCCTATAGATGTGAGGAATGTTAAGACTGAACATGGCATCGAGGATGAAGGGGGTGAGTGTCTGGATGTTGAGGACAGTGGTCCGTTGGAAAATGTGGACGAAACTGGACATACTCCATTTGTTGAAGGCGAAGGCCCTGGAGATAGGGCAATGGATGAGAACATTGGAGTTGAAACTGCCAATGTTGTTCACCCTGATGCATTTCCCACCTATAAGCTTTCGATTAAGCAGTCGTACTTCGATACTCCACGTTTGGTATGTTTTCTTGATATTAAATGTAGGTATTGTGTTCTTTTGTTTAAAGTTAATTTGTGTTCTTTTGTTTAAAGTTGCTTATACTATTTTTTTCTTATAATATGTTGATGGTGCAGCCAATTCCCATGCAATTCTGGACGACTCATATTTCAGGGAAGAAGGTCATCGGGAAAAGAGTGGATTTGATGATGAATGGGGGGACGTGGTCTGTTGGCTTTAATAGACAAACGTCTCGGATTGCAATGAGGCATCACATTTGCCGTTTTTTAGAAGATAATTCCATCATCGTCGGAACCAGCTGTGTGTTCAAGTTGGCTCCGACAAACCAATTAAGTTTCAATGTTAGAGTGGCCGAGTGAATTTGGGTTATGAATATTATGATTTACAAATTTTGTGAACTTGTTCGGCGTGGTTATGTATGTGTTTATTATTGAATATTAGTTTGTATGTATGTGGAATGATTTCAGGGGACATTGGTTTTGATGTAGTTTGTTGCTTCCTTATTATTTATGCCAATATATTAGTTATTTTTCCTTACTCATTTTTTTTGAACTATGTTTGCTTACTTAGAATGTGTATTATTGGATGGTTTTAAGAAATTTGTTTTAAAATGTATCATTTTTATTATTCAATTACTTCCTTATTACTTAGTTATTTTAAAATGTTTGTTGATGGTGGCATCAAACTTGGCATCAAATTAACAAATACTTATATATAAAAAATAATTTCCATACAGATTTTTAGTGCATAATGACGGAAAAATATTATAACTCTACTTTATATAGTATTTTTTAAAACAATATATTTTTATATAATATATTTCAAAACATTATATTTTATAGCTAAAAAATAGAAAATATAGCAAAATACATAAAAGTCGCACTTCCCTACTGGAGTGGCGATTTTAATGCTTTCAGAACAAAGCATAGTTTCCTGCGCACCCTTGCCCCAAATCCTTTCTCACCCACGCCTGCGCCCGCTTCTTCGGACGATGGGGTACCCAGCCCTTCCTCGATAACTACGCCCGGTCTTCTCCCCTTAATCACACCAGTGGCTCAGCGCATCGGTACAAGGCTGCCGTCAATTTTATTTTCGTTCGTGTTTGAAGCTGGACTTCTACCGTGGACGGGGTCGCCGGAATGTAAAACCCATTTCTACACAAGTAAGCGCCATAGCAGTGGGGAAAGGGAGTTTCCCTGATACATTGTTATGTGATATGATTGTATATTTTATGTTGCTTGTTAGGTTGAATAATAACAAGGGTTAGTTATTATGCTTCGTAAACGGTATTCAAATTTTTAGTGGGTATGCCAAAATTTAGGAATTATTCCAAATTGAGGGAAGGGGGCAAAATTAATAACGAGCATCTTTTAATCCACAGATCGTCCATTTGAAGAAAGCAAATCAAAGTCACCTGAAGCTGTAATACTGTGAAGAAACCATCAAAGGTAATGTTATGGCTATAAGGTGTTACGAACATAGTTATGACCAATTTTTTTCAATACCTCTGTATCTCTTTGATTTTTTATGTTTCGTGTATGGTCAAAAATCTTATTTGCTCCTAAGTCTGTGTTGTATCTATTATGGATTAGGATGGATCTACATAATATTGTACTACGTGGCATACTGAATGCATGTATCACATTCTGTGATTTTGTGTGTATCTACTATTTTCACAAGAGGCATGTAGGTGCACTCAATGTTCCTGCAGGTATGCGTGCACGTTATAGTCTCGTGAGTAGGATTCCCAGACAATTACAATATCTTTGGCAGGTGATAGAATTCTCAAATCAGGACTATATAGATCATTTAAGAATGAATATAGTTGCATTATATGAGCTCCTTTACATGCTTGAGACAAAGGGTGGTTTGAAACGTAGTCGCAATAGTAGCACAGCTGAACAGTTGGCAATGTTTCTGTCTATTCTTGCACATCACACAAAAAACCGAATTGTTAAGTCTAATTACAAATGCTCCGGTAGGACAGTTAGTAAACATTTCCATCGCATGTTGAACTCCGTGATCCGACTGCATCCTTTTCTATTAGTGAAGCCAACGCCAATTGACGAGACCTGCACCAACGACAGGTGGAGTTGCTTTAAGGTATGCTGATAAGCTTGTATCACATCGGTTATGTATTTATAGAATGTTCATTTTCCTTAACGAATTAATCAATTTATTAAACCAGGGATGTTTAGGGGCATTAGATGGAACATACATCAATGTTACTGTACCCAAGGATTGCCGGGGACGCTATCGAAATAGGAAAGGACATATATCTGTTAATGTTTTGGGTGTTTGTGACTTCAATATGAACTACATTTATGTTTTAACTGGTTGGGAAGGCAGCGCTACTGACTCCAGAGTACTTTGTGATGCCGTTTCCAGGCCAACTGGTTTAAGAATACCTCAAGGTACTTCCCTCTTATTTCCATATGACGATATTTGTAAATAAGTTTCCATTTAATTTTGATCCAATGTGTGCAGGAAATTACTATTTGTGTGACAATGCTTACACAAATGGAAATGGGTTCTTGACACCTTATCGTGGGAAGAGGTACCATTTGGATGAGTGGGGGGCTGGTACCGTGGCCCCCCAGAACAAGGAGGAGTACTTTAACATGAAGCACTCAAAGGCTCGAAATATTATTGAGAGGTCATTCGGTATTTTGAAAAAAAGATGGGCCATTCTCAGAAGTCCTTCATTCTACCCTATAAGAGTCCAAAATCGTATAATCCTCACTTGCTGCCTGATCCACAATTTTATCCGTAAAACAATGGTTGTTGACCTTTAGAGGAGGAAGTACCAGAATATGTACATGAGATGAATGTGACCATGTGATAGCTACATAAATATTGTTGAGAACACTCCCAAATGGACGGACTGGCATGATAATTTGGCTGGCACTATGTACAATGAGTGGACTGGGTCTATTGTTGACTGATGGACATGGTCCATCTGTTACCCGCTTGTGATACCATACACGATGGATTTCACATTTTTTTCATTCTTTTTCATTGACCGATTCTGCATTATGTTAAATGTTGCTTGACAATTACATTGTTGCATGTTTTCTTTGGTGATATATTGTCGTGATATATTGTCGTGATGAAATTTGTCTACTGAATATTTACTTTCATTTCTGGTGTTGGATGAGGGTAATCATCTATGTTAATTTCAGGTGTCATACTGCAAAACCTGGACATGAAATTAACTTCACCTTTCTTTCATTATTTTCTAGATTTTTCGCATATAATTTGCAGGGTTATGGAGGATATGAGTTGCAGCGGTGAGAGTAGCTGAGGATCAAAGCAACCGTCGGCAAAGAGGTGTCTTTGGAGTGTGCATGAAGAACAACTACTAATCCTTGCATTGAAAGAGATAATACAACAAGGGTGGAAGTGTGAGAATGGATTCCGTACCGGCTGCCTTGCTGCCTTGGCTCGGTACATGAAACAATATTTACCAGGCACAGATCTTCAGGCTGATCCTCACATTGCCAATAAAATTCATGTTTGGAAGAAGCATCATGGCAGCCTGCAGACCATACTGAGTCGATCAGGTTTCGAGTGGGATGATCGAAACAGCATGGTTGTTGTCCATGATGACAAAGTGTGGGATGAGTACGTTGCGGTATGTGTTTATTTCAGTCTATGAAAGATTTAATTTTTAAACAAAAAACTGTTATCCATTTGCACACATTATTTACTACATTATATGTGCTGTTGTATTTATTAATGTAGACGGATGCACATGCAAAGACCATGAGGAACAAATCATACGCTCTCTACAATGACTGGTGTGAGGTTTTTGGAAAGGATCATGCCACGGGTGAATTTGCTGAAGATTTAGGTGCGGTATGTGTTTATTTCAGTCTATGAAAGATTTAATTTTTAAACAAAAAGTTGTTATCCATTTGCACACATTATTTACTACATTATATGTGCTGTTGTATTTATTAATGGAGACAGATGCACATGCAAAGACCATGAGGAACAAATCATACGCTCTGTACAATGACTGGTGTGAGGTTTTTGGAAAGCATCATGCCACGGGTGAATTTGCTGAAGATTTAGATGCTGCTGACAAAGATCAACTTGAAGTGGCGGACGAGAATGACACACCCGAACCCAATATGTTCATGCACACAAATTCAACTGATCATGATACAACCTCTGGCGCCGAAGTGGGAGCGTCGAACCCAAAGAGCATCAATAGGCCCAATAAAAGACAGCATGAGGATCGAGCAGGTGATAAAATGGTGAACCTCATGGGTAGGTTTTGTGAACAAACTAATGAGAATCTACAATCCATTGGCAAGCGTATCGGATATGAAGTAATGATGTCCGAGAAACGTGGTCGTTTATTCAAAGTATTGGGGAGTTTAGGTGTATTGAGCATTGATCAGCAACTAATCGTGGCAAAGATGTTGATCAACAACAACAAAGAACTTGAATTATTCTTCAGCCTTCCAAAAGAAGCCCAAGGCCGCATGGTGATGTTGATGGCAAGCGGACGTATGTAAGACGTTTTTGTCGATAGGTATAAGACAATGAAGTACGTGGTTCATTTATGATGCTTATTATTTATTTTGTCTACTGTTACTTTCGACCAGTAATGTATGTTGTAATTATGTAAATGGTGTGTGTTAGGGTCCATGAACGTGCAGGAGTGATGTCATTCGCTAGAAGCATGTTGCATGTATCATAACTTTTGCTAATGTGGAGGACAGTTTGTTTAAAATGATATGCATCGCTTTTTTGACCCATGGTTAATGTTGATTTAGAAAGAATTGCATGTGACTTGGCTACAGAAGATGATTCATATGATAGGATGAAGTGGGATATCATCCATAATAAGAAATAAGACAAAATTCGTACCTCAACTTATTTTCATAATACTAAATGAGCCGAAATTCGAGTAAAAGGTACTTAGTAATACTAACGCAATTACAATCACCCAATAGAAGCCACACTTACAGAAACACGATAGACGAGCAGGTCATATAGGCATAATATTAGCAGTAACATACCCAAATTCATAGTAACATACATTCATCACACATGTAATATAATATGAAACTACGCAACGACATGAAGTTATAAACCCGAACAGACGAACTCTCGCATGAACTTCATCGCTTCTTAAATGGAGACCACGATGCAACCAAGCTATGTTCACCACTCTGATCCCTACCTTGGTTGGATGAGCAATCAGATTTAGATGGCTCGGTATTGGATGCATTGTTGATCCATGCAAATTCGGACCAAAAGGAGTTCTGACTATTTATTGAGCTGTAGTCGGAAGAGTGAAGAGAGCTCTGTTGAGAGTGATTTGGATTAGATATCTCAATTACTTCTGTATCACCAGAGTTCGCATCCGTACCACTTGAAATTTGAATGACCTCTTCAGGTACGTCTGTAGTAGCTGAACGTGGAGTATGTCCAAACAAAATCTGCAAGGCGTTATATGCAGTCTCTCCTTCTCGCTTGTAAACCCTTGCTAGTTGTTTTTCTTGAAAATATTTTTGTTAACTTTCAAGTTATATATCTTAAAATGTCTCGGATGCATTAATAAAGGGTAGTTAATGTGAGATGTCCAAAACGAAAAAAATTTCTCCATTCATTAAAAAATGTTCATACTCACCGCACAAAAGCATTTCCAACGTGGCTCTGAAGAATACACATGGTGAGTGGTAGGATTATGGATGAAGCTGTTGGCTTCAGTAAGCCACTTGAAAACCTTGTATCGCGTTCTCAATTTATCTAGGCGATCAATAATATATATTCATAGGAGAAATTCATACCAAGTGTTTGATTCACCGCACCCATTGCTGTAAGTACGGCGTGGTAATTTGGCTGCCCAACAATCCATGTACCCGCCTCTACTTGTTCAAGGAAACTTTCAATAAACAGAGTTTCCACATCCCTAGTCCATTCAGGGGTGAAAAAAACCTTTTCTTGTGTTGTTTTACGTGACATTGTTGTCGAGAAGCTTACGGGAGACGAAGGAAATATCAGGCAAGACTTAGTGTTTGCTGTAGGGGATGAATGATTGGTTTCTTATGGATGAGGCTGATAGAGTATTGTGTTCTTATTTATAGCATTTTGAGTGTGGCACTATTTGTCACGTGATGGGTTCATAAAGCATTGGCAGAAAAGTGATGGAGTGGTCTTCTTTCCAAATTATGACAAACTGCATACATATTCTCAATAATGTAGAAGACCCCACCACACGTACTTGGATATAATGCAAAATTGTCCGGATGCAGATGGACAGACCTTCATGCGTGAATACATCACAGAAGCATTACATAATTCTATAAATAATTACAAAGTTTCATAATTAGTAATTATGTATGTACTCTTGCCTATACAGCTGATAATTTACAAACCAGAAACCATCCTGTGTCCTACACAAATAAGTAGTAAGCCAAGTATGATTCCAGCTACCACAACTCCGGTTCTACGGCGCAGGGTATGCACGTTCTCATGCAACTGCAATGCAACCTGCTGCAAATGAACAATCTGCGACTCTAACTCCATGGCCTTACTCTTCAACTCATCAATTATTTCGGTATGAATAATCTCACGACACTGAAGGACTTCTATTTCAACCACCTGCTTCTGTATTGTCTGCTGCAACTCTTTCAACACATTACGACCGTGGGGATGATGGTTAACCACATGTACATCCTCACAACTGTAGCTGCTGCGGTTAGATGAGATGGAATCGGAACAGCCATGTTTATGTCCAATACGACAAACTGATGTCCCATCTGAAACGTAAATACTCACACTCGCTGAATGAAGATGTAGTAAAATAAAAGTTAGCAACACAGGACTCAAAACCTTTCAACAGAGGGAGGGAATAACATATAAGATGCAAGTAATTATGTGATTGTGTTACATAATTGCATATGAACATACATTTTTGGCCCGTTTTCTACAGCTGTGTTCATGTTAATGCGGGACTGCTAAATGCAAAACGGTAAGACGGAACAGGCTATCCGAAAACACGCTCAACAGGGTATCCGGAAACATGCACATCAGCAGGATTCAGTGTAATTTGATCATTTATCATAGTCTCAACTCATCTATACTTAATCCACATTTTAACATGATAACTATTCAGTAAAAATTGTCAAAGTCCCAAACGAAATTAGTACCCTCTCTTCTTCTACACTAAGCATTAGAAATAACAATCAGAAATCGGGATTCAACCACATAAGCATCAGAATCTACATTACAAAAACATCATATACATCCCATATTATTTCAACAGTCGGTGTTGTAAACAAAAGGGATTGCAGACTATACAAACCTTCTTCTTCTTCCACATATGGTGTTTTTTTTTCCATGATATTTGTCTTCAAAATGTCTACCCACTGCAGATACAATTATTCAATTAGTTAACGAAACCAAAGTAAAGTTCTAGGATTATGCATTTCAAGGGAAAAAAACAGGAAAATTCAATTTTGTAAACAAAATCGGGGAAAGGGAGCTACAAACGTCGATTTACCTGACGGGGAACACGTATGCGACCACCGTTTGCCTAGACGTTGGCGTTGATCCGGTCGATCAGTCGCCGATTCCCGTCGCTTGTATCACCGAAGATCGCCCCTGAGGAGGAATTCCTGCATCCGTGCCTCAGAAACTAATTTGGGGAATATCCTTATAGTAAGGGCAATGATGTAATTTCAACTATCCTGTTAACCCTAATCACATGAAGTAAACAAGTTTCCAGATTATTTATCCAATCAATCCCCTCATGTAAACATCCATCAGGATTATGTATCCCTCAATATATCCCCTTTTTATCACAACATAATCCTTATACACCCTTATCCGAATTTATAAAAGTAAACACTGTCTTAGTGTTTGCCTACTTCCCCAACTCGCATTGGCCAGCATGACATCTTCGTTTGCCCCTGTTCATTGTTGACCGAGATGTTGGGTGTCTGTGCACCTCGTCGGCTTGCGCACCACGAACTGCGTGCATGTGCTCTAGCCCACAAATACTTGACTTGGTTGAAGTTTTATAGAAAAGGAATTTGTGTTGTGAGGCTAGCCTGAGTATAAAAAGAGATCTCGATTGACCCACCTTAACATGAACTTTTCCAAAATGTTGTCTATCCACAATATCTATTTCTTCATCTTTTATCTTCTCTCTACTTATGACCCGATCTTAGTATAGTCAGACACCAAAACCATGCATAATACCAATTCATCGAAATATGCACACAATATATCCAGCTCATGCCAAGAACTAATAGATATACAATACATGTATGTATGTGTGTGAATCCGTAGTACAAGTGAGGCGGTCAACTGTCCATAACTGATCAATTATATATGCTAAAAGATTGTCATTTTGCTAAATTCATGTGCCAACACGTTCCTGCCCTGTACTATGCCAGCTGTCCAACAATTAATTGTAATTAAGCCTTCGCATAAGAATGGATTGTATGAATCCATTCTAAGCTTAATCAACAGTTATCCATGTGGGACTTGGTATAAGAATGACTATATATATTGGTGTCGTGTAAGAATGTGACTATAATTAACTTAATGGGAGACATCAGCTGGGAATTAAAGCCAAACACATCTATTCTCTTCTCTAACAAGATTCTTTCTCGGCAACAATTTCCCACGATGGAGTGTGTGTGTGTGAGAGAGAGAGAGAGAGAACAAATATATGAACTATGATGATGATAAGGATTCTGAGAGCCAGAATTTTTAAATATTATAATTATATTCTGAAAGCACGTACCGCTATAAATTAATTACATTAAAATAATTTGTGAAACTTCAAGAATAAATACGACTTCTTTTTTTAATTCTTTTAAAATGAAATTTTAATTCTAATAATAATAAGAAGAAGAAAAAATAAATAAATGCCAGTTCATAAGAAACTTCCTGTAGTCTAACTGGCATCGTCTATATTTTCATTAACAAAAATATTCAATTTTGTCCAAAAGTAAACTCATGGTTCCTCAAATTACATTTTCTGTCATCTTTATTCAACCAAATGAATATACAATCCAAATATCAAGTTTCACTTGCCCTGGTTTAATTATCTAATCTTACTTTTCTTAAATTATGTTGTAAGGCATTACAGAATTGTTGAAGTAATTTTTCATTTTATACCTGTCTGATTTTATCATAATTTAAAAAATACTTTGAAAATTCTTAATTTCTTTTATTAAATAAGTAGTCTGATTGCCAAATTTCTCTGTATTTAGAACTAAAAGTAAAAAAAATGGAAGACGAGAGTAGAATAGAATATAATAATATAAGAGTAAGTAGTTGTTAAGCACCGTATATATGTCCAAGTCCTTCGTCCATCTCTTCCTCGATCAGCTATTTCTTTCTTCTTCACAGCTTTAATCAAGCCTTTCTGAAGCTCCAATGACGCTTCAATCTTCAAAAAACTCCCGTTATGAAACTCAGAGAAAGAAGAACTACCCTACAATAAGTTTAGCCATAGCATTAATCCTCGTCTTTGTAATCCGTCTGTGCTATTCCAAATTCCAGCAAACCACGCCTATTTCATCTGAGAATTCATCAAGTGGACTGCTGCTGCTGCTGCAGGCAGCTGAAGATATAACCATAACCGACGAGGAGGAGAAATGCGACATCTTCACAGGGGAATGGGTACCGGATCCGGATGGTCCATATTACACGAACAGGACGTGTTGGGCGATCCATGAGCACCAGAACTGCATGAAATATGGGAGGCCCGATACGGAGTTCATGAAATGGCGGTGGAAGCCCGACGGGTGCGATCTGCAGATATTCAACCCCTTTCAGTTCTTGAATATTGTTCGGGGCAAGTCTTTGGCCTTTGTTGGAGATTCTATCGGAAGAAACCAAATGCAGTCCATGATTTGCCTCTTGTCCAGGGTAAGTTCAATCAAATTACCAGAAAATATTCTATGCGTTGCTTACTTCACCCAGAAACATTTCCATAGATTCAATCTTCATACCGATGAGTTTCTGATCCCTATTTGGGGTATTTTTTATAACAAACCACGTCTCCTCTCATATAAAATGGGATTATAACCCATTAAATCATATTTCTTAATTCAGATCAAGAATTATATATGTCGCACATATTGGAGTTTGTTTTACCATATGTGGGAGGTAGTAAAACTATATTAATTTCTAATAAAAATTTTTACCATAGTTTGCATGGAAATTTAGGACAATAACCTTGTGGGATGAATTATATCTCATTTTTTTCTTGTCACATACACAGTATGAATATGTGTAAATATATGATTAAAAATATTCGATACATGGTGCATCACATATAAGATGTTTTACACTCATATGAATGTGTAAATATATGATTACAAATACTTGGGATACCGTATATTAAATGTAGCATCTCCAACACTACAAGTTCTTATCATAGTTGTATATAGTATTATTTATATGTGTATATTACGTAAATTATATGTGTGTATTTATATTTGCATGTGTTATATGTAAATATGAATATGATTATGTATATTATATAGTAGTAGAGTATGTACTAGGTGTCTAGTGTGTGTATGTAATTAAATAATTATATATATATGGAAAGGCGACTATGAATTTTAATTCACTAGATGTAGAAATAATTATGAATCTATTAAATATTAACTAAAGAATAAGAAAGTATTTAAAATCTATTAATTTAAATTTTTAGCCAAATAAATAAATGAATTTGATAGTAAAAAATATAAATTCATATTGAGGTTTAAAATTTTCCAGGTGGAGTACCCGATCGATGTTTCTCCGACATCTGATGAACACTTCAAACGTTGGAAATATGTAAATTACAACTTTACCATAGCCTACTTTTGGTCCCCTTTCCTGGTCCGATCCAATGAGCGAGAATCCGATCCCTCACGCATCGACAATTTCAGTCTCTATCTCGACGAGTTGGACGAGGCATGGACCTCCCAAATTGACGAATTCGATTACGTCATCATCAACGGCGGCCAGTGGTTCCAACGCACCTCTATTTACAACGAGCACCGCCGTGTCGTCGGCTGCCACAATTGCCCGCACCTCAACCTCACAGAATTCCCTGTCACCTACGGCTACCGCCGCGCCTTCCGGAAAGCATTTGAAGCCATCAATAGCCGGAAGAACTTCAGCGGCGTGACGTTTCTCCGAACCTACACGCCGTCGCACTTCGAAAATGGGCTGTGGAACGCCGGCGGTAATTGCTTGAGGCAGCGGCCATATCGGAGTGATGAGATTAACTTGGAAGGTTTGAGTTTGGATCTGTATATGACCCAAGTAGAGGAGCTTCGGGCGGCGGAGAGAGAAGGGAAGAAGAGATTCAGAGTGTTGGACACGACGCAGGCGATGTTGTTGAGACCCGATGGACATCCGAGTAGATATGGGCATTGGCCCGATGAGAATGTTACTTTGTATAATGACTGCGTGCATTGGTGCTTGCCCGGGCCCGTTGATTCTTGGGCCGATCTTTTGCTCCATATGCTAAAAATGGAGGTACAGAAGGAGAAACTTGTCCATAAAATGTAAAATTTTAGGGTTGGATGCGTTCAGTATCCTCATTCTCATTTCATGCCATTCTATTCTTACACGATTAATTAATTAATTCTTATTTCATCAACACTAACTTCTATTTTAAAGCAAATTGTATATTCTATAAATCTACACTCAATTTAAATTCATTTACAATTTTACACTTTTAATTTTTTTTTTTTTTTTTTATTCTATTAACGGTATATAGGGCTTATATCCTTTACATTCTCTACGAATCTATAAAACAATTGATATTTTTGGTTATTTTACGAATGATATTGTGAATTTGATTATGAGTTAGTTTGGTAAGTCAAAACATCTTTAAATTGATACTTAATAAATTAATAAACTATCTAAGATAATATTTTTCTCAATTCCTACTTGAGTTGGTTGAAAATTTAATAAATTTATAAAATAAAATAAATCATATGTAAATATAGGATCCCATTAATACAGTAAATTAATAATTATAAATTTACTCAAATAGTTAGACAATTTAATCAAATATGATTTGGTGTTGCTTGTTTTTTCTTAATAAATTTAGTTGGAGTTCATCTCTAACTTTTCGTATTACTTCCAAAAATTCGAGTGTTGTGTTCTCAAATTGCACCAAAATATTGTGACGAGTTCTAGATGCGATAAGTGCTCTTTATGCATAGCTCGTTATAAAGATATTTTATCGTCTTCAACTTCATCATCAACATTATTTAAAGAATAGTAGCCACAATTTCTTTGAAGCTTTAAATCTCTAAATGTGTATCATTTTCGTCCATGTAATTCAATAGGCCATTAATATTCATTTTATTGAACATAATATCATGTTCAATAATAACGTTTTCATTAATATTATGTACAATGAATTTATGTTTTAGATTAATTTAATTAATATGATACATGAATTTTTCTAAAATATAATATTTTTTATGTAATCAAATTTTAATAATTAATTACAAAAATTTCTCTAAATTAATAAAATATCACGATTCTAATAATATTAATTTATAAAGATTTTAATGTATATGATTCTTGTGACACTGCCTTACTGTTCATGCGAATAGAAATTAATTATAACATAATACTTTGAAGGTTAAAGTATAATATTTTTAATAAAATAAATTAAAGGATAATACTTTCATACCAGAGTAAAATCTTCACAAACTAACACCTTATGAAAATAATTTCTACTATCTACTATTGGCTTTGAGAAATTATAGTAGGTTGGATTGAGTTTGAATTTTAAAATTCACTTTGTTATATAATTTTTTTTTTATTATTAAAGAGACTTTTTGAGAGAACGAAAATGCACCATACATATAAAACTATACTTCAAATTAATTTGAGTGAAAATTTAAGATTTCTAATTTCTTATATCTACTACACATTGAGAATGTTATTTGATATTTGATTTTAAAGTATAAAGAAAAATAAATACAAATAAAATATTTTTAGAAAATACGGTATTTTAATTTTTTTCTTAGTATGTAAAAATATTATCTACAAATATGTGTAAGTCCCATGCAAAATTGTTTTTTTTTTTTTTTTGCTTTGTATTTTACATTTCATAGATATTTTGTTTGCATCGTGATTTCTCGTTTTGTTATATAATTATATGTTTTAATTTTTTTCATATCGTTTATATATTTTATAAGGTTATATAATAATAATATTATAATTTATAACATATTTTTAATAAAATAAAATATATTTTATCTTGTGCATTGAACATTAGGAGAAACGCTAAAATAAAGAATTTGTCACATGTCATTATCACAATAAATTGACTAAAAAATTTATATCTATTTATACTTATTTATACCTAATATAAAAGAAGAAATATAAATATGCTAAAATACATGTCACTTCAAGAAATTTTCTACATTTTTACTTAAAATATATATTAGAAAAGTATTTGTAAAAAAAGTAGTTTTTTTTTTTTTAAAACTAATATGTTAAACTTAAAATAAATATTTTTGTTATAAATTCAATTTTGACATATGATAAATCAAATTAATCGTCTTTTCATGATCTTTAATTGGATATCAATATTGTATATATAAAAATAAAATATTTTATTTAAAATATGAATAATTGATTATGAGTTTATTTGAAGTATGTATTAGGTTTGAATAAAATGGATCAAATTCTATACTAATAAAAATAATAAAGAATTTTTATAGAATAAAAAAAACTAAATATCTTTTATAAAATAAAAATGTTATATTATTCAAGTATTGATAAGTTGTTTCATTTTAATATTTTTTAACTGATTTTAAATATTTATATTGACTCAAGGAATTATAATCGGTTAGATTGAGTTTGAATTCTAAATTCAATTTGTTGTGCAATTTATTATTTATTGGAGAATATTTTTGACGGTGTAGTATACATATGAGACTATACTTCAAATTGATTTAAGTGGAACCTAAAATTGTTAATTTCTTATATCTATTACATATTGAAAATACTATTTAATATTTAATTTTAGGAATATATACATATATAAAGGAAAACAAAATACACACAAAATATGTTTAGAAAATGTGGGTTTTTGTTTTTTTTTTTTTTTTTGGGGTATCATTTAAATAAAGTGGTCTACTAGAAGATGAAAAGGAAAAGGACATAACTCTACAAATGTGTGTTAGTCACAACAATTTTTTTTTTTTTTCTGTATTTTATATTTTATAAGTATTTTATTTGCACCATGACCTCTTGCTTATATAATTATATATTTGAAATAAATTCATATCACTTATACATTTTATAATCTTTTATAACAACATTATACTTTTATAACATATTATTAATAAAATAAATATATTTTATCCCGTGCATCGCACGAGCGAACATATAGTCTATACTTAATATAAGAGACGGATCGTGAGAGTTTTTAATCTTCTTCTTATTATATCTATCTTTCCAATTAATTGACATATGTCAATCCCTCATTTTTTTTGTCTTTCCTATTTTTATTTTTCACTAAAATTTAAATTTTCAAGTAACTTTTTTGTTTGAGGTCTATTATTAATATATGATATGTCAGATTAATCTTCTTTTTTGTGGTCTTTAATTTGACACAAATATTATATATATTGTTATCTTAAAAATTATGAAATGTAATTTTCATGGAAGAAAAATAAATTTTTTATGCATTGAAGTTTTAATTTTAAAATCTTATATATATATGTGATGAATTTAAATAAATATTATATCAAATTTTTATATGGATTTAACCTAAAATATAAATATTTTTTATAAAAATATATTATACTATTAATTTATTATTTAACTTCAATAGTTTTTAGTAGATTAAAATATTTATATTTGGTTGAAGGACAATTCAAAACTCACTTCGAAGTGTTGTACAATTTATTATTTAATAAAACTAACTTTAAAAAATGAAAATGCAATTTAATATATAAAATTATATTTCAAATCTAATAATATTAATATAAATAATAGGTTATGTACATTTTTTAATAATAATAATATAATTTTATTATAAACTATTAATATAATAAATGTAGTTTCACGTGCATCTAATCATTCTCTATACAAAAGAAGATATTGAAAAGTTAGTTTTTGTCTGGTGTCACTTCAGTAATAATTCTCAGTATTTTTCTACAATATGGTGCATTTGAAAAAAAAAAAAGTAGTTTAATGTAAAAAACAGTAGTTTTTTTAACTAAATTTTTTTAATTCAAATAACCTTTTTGTTACAAATTCATTTTTGATATGTGATATATCAAAGTAATTGTTTTCTAACGATCTTTAATTTGATATCAACATTTTATATATTAAAATAAAATATCATATTTAAAATATGAATAATCTTTTTATGAGTTAAATTATTTAATTTTATTTGAAATATGTGTTAAGTTTGAATAAAAATGGGTTAAATTCTTATATGAATTTAAGACAAATAATAAATAATAAATAATTTTTAATATTTTTATAGAATAATAATAATAAATATTTTCATAAATTAAAAATATTATATTATTCAAGTATATATTTGGTTGTTTCATTTTATTTTTTCTAATTTTAAATATTTGTATTGTCTTTGAGAATTATTGTACGTTGGATTGAATTTGAATTATAACATTCACTTCGTTATATATTTTTTTATTAAAGTTAGAGAATTTGTTTTGATAATGATAATGCATTATACATATTTTTTTTATTTTAGAATGATAATGCATTATACATATGAAACTATATTTAAATTGATTTGAGTGAAAATTTAAGATTTTTAATTTCTTATATCTATTTCATATTGCGAATGCTATTAAATATTTGATTTTATAAATAGAAAAAACTTAAATTATAAAGAAAAATAAATACACATAAAATAATTTTTGAAAATGCTTTATTTTAATTTCTTTTTGTATCATGTAAAAAATTATGTACAAATATGTGTAAGTAAATTTATTAATTTTTTTATATTTTATATTTTATAAGTATTTTGTTTGCATCATGATCTCTTGCTTTGTTATATAATTATATGTTTAAATTTTTTGTATATCACTTATATATTTTATAATCTTATATAACACTAATATAATTTTACAATATATTATTAATAAAATATATTATATCTCATGCATCGCATGACTAACCCCTAAAAATGTGCAAAAAAGACACATGCCACTTCTAGATTTGTTTTGTATTTTTTACTTAAAAATATAATAAAAAATTATATGTAAACAAAAGTAGTTTTTTTTTTTTTTTTTTTTTGTAACTATAATTTTAAAATTCAAAAAATTTTTTTGTTACAAATCTATTTTTCACATGTGATATCTTTAATTTGATATCAATATTATATATATAAATAAAATATTATATTTAAAATATGAAATAAATCTTTATGAGTTTATTTGAAATATGTGTTAGGTTTGAAAAAAAAAGTATCAAATTCCTATTTCTAAATCTATACTTTTAATATATATCTATACTTAATATAAAAGGAGAATAGTCTCTTACCACATGTCACTCCATAAAATTTTGTAAAGTAATTTGATTAAATAAATTAAAAAATTAAACTTGATATGCTTTTATGTCTCCTTTCTTGACATGTGTCTCCAATATTTAATTGATATGTGTATTACCGACTCTATTTTATTTTTAAATTTTACTAAAGTTTAAAAACTCAAGTATCTTTTTCGCTTTAAATTCAATTTGACTTATGATAAATCAAATTAATCATCTTTCCATAATCTTCAATTTAAACCAATATTGCATATTTTAAAATAAATAAATATATTTAAAATATGATCTATAATATTTTATGGATAGAATATAGTTTTTTATGGAATGAATTATGTATTTTTATTTTAATATATGTGTTAGATTTGAATAAATAATATTTTAATTTTTTTATCTGAATTTGATCTAAAACTATAACTATTTTTAATAAAATTAAAGATATTCTATTAATTTATAAAATATTATAATTTATTATTCTATCTTAATAGGTTCTTATGAGTTCAAAAATTTGTATTGAGTTGGGAAATGTTCGCAAGTGCACGAGGCAATTTGTAATAAAATATTAGTGAGAACAGATATTGTATGCACAGGGACTGTAAAATCAACGTATTTGTTTATAATATTATCCTTTATCTAAAGAATTGATTAATAGTGATTGGTTTTGTAAAATAAAATAAATAAAGTAAAAAAGTAGAAATAAATATTAAATTAGATTCAAACAACTAAGGATATACAGAGATTATATAGATTTTAGGGACATATATTCCTATGGTTCAAATGATTTCATTTAATATATCAAACCATATTTAATTCATATATTTGTAGGAGAATCATTAATCTAAATGTAGATTAGATAACACTAATTATTCTCAAGATATTATCTAACTCCCAATCGTTCATAGGATCTATTCTCATCACAATACTTACCAATCTCCCGATCTAACAAGTGCATATTATGCATTCCTAATTCGTTAATCAATTACTCCCTCTCGGGCAGTAATGAATTAACTACACATATGCAATTATTCGTCACATAAATTTATACAACATTCAAATCAAGAAAGCATAAACAAATATAGGAAAGAAAATAATATCATTAAAAAAGTAGATGAATCCATAATCATGTAGTCCCTAGAATAGATGTTTAGCCACTCATATTCAATACATAATCCAGGAAAATATATTGATACTCATATCTAACATATAAAGAACAAAAGAAAATAAGACTATTGAAGCCAAACCATCTTCGTTTCTCTCTTTGTCTGATGACTTGGTTGGTTGATTCTCCTTTATATACTTATTTCTAGCTATCAAATCTGATATCTATTATGCTAATATAATCTGATGTCTTTTGTGGTTCCCAAAACTTCTTCTTTTATAGAAAATTACTAGGGTTTTCACACCCGTCATATCCCTGTTTTGGAATGAGAAAATATGCACGAAACACATAAAATTGCGACGGCTAAAATCATATCACGAGACGAAGCACAGTCTGTGCAATGCAAGCACGGTCCGTGCTAGGGACCACGCACGATCCGTGCAAGGTCACGCACAGGCCGTGCCTCAGAGGCTCAAAATTGGGTCATTCTGATTTGAAGCACAGGTCGTGCTCACAATCGTGTCTCCAGGGTTTGTCCTCAATTTGTGTGCATGGTTTGTATGACTTCAGACGTGGTCTGTATACCCTTAATGTATGTTCTTCTATCAAAACTTCAACAAACACGTGATGTAACAAAATATAACAAAATCACCATGAACTTGTCACTTAGGTACATGCAATTGCCTAAAAACTACACATAATAACCTCAAATGGCACGTAAATCATATATTTATCAGGAACAATCTAAATTCACTTTGAAAAATTATGCAATTTATTATTTAATAAATATAACATTTAAGAAAATTACAATGTAATATGATATAAAAAATTCAAATCACATAATATATATATATATATAAGTTTAATTGAAGCAAATAATTATTTTGGAAATTTTTATAATAATAAAATAATATTATTAAGAAATAATAATTTTATCATATATTATTAATATAAGAAAATATATTATGTTTAAAATATGAAATATATTTTTTTATAGATAGAATATAGTTTTTTTTATAAAATTATTTATTTATTTTGATTTTAATAGATGTGTTGCATTTAAATAAATAATATATTAATTTTTGGGCGTTTATATTCCTACCACATATTTTACTCATCACACCACCAAGATATATGGATAAAAATAGATGTAAAGAAAATGATAAAAATATCCTCAAACCCTAACTTTTCTTGTTCTTTCTTTTTTTTTTTTTTTTTTTTTTTTTTTTGGCACCAAACCTCAGCCTCTTCTGGCATTCTTCCTCTACCACAGCTGCTGTCATTCTCCCTCCCGCAAATCTCCATTAAAAATTCGAGAGCAGTCTAGATCGACTTGAAATAAGAAAAAGGTGATGCCCAACTTCACGAGCAACTAGATTCCTAAACAACCGAGGAGCGTTTGGTGCCCAAAAACCAAACACACAAAATGTTTGGTGGGCAGAAACCGAACGCCTTTTAGAGCTTTCGGTGCCTAAAAATCGAACAATATATTTTGCGTTCGGTGTACCAGATTTGGCCGAACGCACTAAATATTTTTTCCATCTTTCGTCTGTCTTTTTTTTCTTCTTCCTTTCAATGTTTTGTTTTTTCACTTTTTTCTTCTTCTGTTGTTCGGTGGTGGGTGAGAAGGCATGTGTTATCGAAGCAGATGGAATAGTTGTCTTTCGATTTTTAGAGTTGAGGGTTGTTCGGTGTTGGGCAGACATGGAGGATCTTTTTCTTTCTTTCAACATTTTATTTTTTATTAATGAATAATGGCATGACTGTAAAATTGTGTAGTGTGTAAAGTAAAAATATTATTTCTTTTTGATTAAAATGTGGTATGTAAAGTAAGTGTGGTGTGGATAGTATTTTTTGTGGTGTCAAAGAAATGCCCATTTTATGAATTTGATCTAAAAATATAAATATATTTTTATAAAAATAAAAATATTATACTTATAATCCTTATCCTTATTTCATACAAAAGAAGAATCCCTAAAAAATAGTAAATGTCCGTATGGAAGATATTATTTTATAGGTTGAATTATCTATTTTTATTTTAGTAAATGTGTTGAATTTGAATAAATAGTGGATTAAACTTGTATAGTGGATTTAAATAATATTTATATAGATTAATACTTATGTACTTTTTCTATAATATTATAATATAATTTTGTGAGAATGCTTATGTTTTCTTTACATGTATCTCAAGTATTCCTTGACATGTGTATTCTCTATATCTCTTATATTTTTTATTTTTTTACTAGAATTTAAAAACTCAAATACTTTTTTTGTTTTGAATTAATTTTTTTATGTATTATATATCAAATTAATACTCTTTTCATTATCTTTAATTTGACACTAATATTGCATATTTTAAAATAAATAATTATATTTAAAATATGATATTTAATTTTTCATGGATAGAATAGTTTTTTTATGGGTTGAATTATTTATTTTTATTTTTTATTTTAATAAATATGATGGATTTAAATAAATAATATATGAATTTGATGTAAAAACATAAAAAAAAATTTGTAAAATTGTTTTTACTAGTAATTTATATAATATTATAATTTATTCCTCCACCTTAATTGGTTTTAGTGAGTTGAAAATTTTATATTCAGTTTGGAACACTTCAATGTTTTGGTCAAAAAGTCGTGCAATTTATTATTTAATAAAGATACAATTTAAGAGAATAACAATGCAATATGACATAATAAAAAAATTAAATTGCATATATATAAATATAATTGACATAAATAGTAGTTTTTAATCGTATAATTTTATGGTATATTATTAATATAAAAATATATATTATGTCCCGTACATTGCACGGATGCCCATCTTGTTTTATATAAAAGGAGAATAGTCTTTACCATGTGTCAGTCCACAAATTTTTGTACAATTATTTAATTAAATAAATAAAAAATTAAACAATCTTTCTTTATATAGAAGAAGAATAGCCGAAGAATTATGAGAATTCTCCTTTTTTCTTTACACATGTCTCAATTGTATTTCCCATCTTTCTTCTATTTTTTATTTTTTACTAAAATAAAAAGTCAAATAAATTTTTCATTTTAAATCTGGTTTTGACGTATCATATATCAAATTAGTCCTCTTTTCGTTATATTTAATTTCACAATAATATTGCATATTTTAAAATAAATAATTATATTTAAAATATGATCTTTAATTTTTTATGGATAGTATATAGTTTTTCAATGGATTGAATTATTTATTTTTATTTTGATATATGTGTTGGATTTGAATAAATAATGTATGAATTTGATCTAAAAATATAAATATTTTCATTAAACAAATTTATACTATTAATTTATATAATATTATAATTTATTCTTCAACCTCAATAGGTTATAATGAGTTGAAAATTTTGTGTTTAGTTGAAAATACTATAAAATTTAGTACAAAAAGTAGTGCAATTTGTTATTTAATAACTATATATTTTAAGAGAATAACAATGTAATATAGCATAATAAAAAACTCAAATTGCATAATATTTATATAAGTAAGATTAACATAAATAGTTATTATGTAAAGTTTTATAAGAATAATCATAATATAATTTTATCATATATTATTAATATAAGAAAATATATTATGTCTCGTGCATCACACGGACGACCATTTAGTCACTCTATCTATACAAAAGAAGGATAGTCTATCGCCTCGTGTTACCACCATATTCATTCAAAGTAATAATTCTTGCACTTTTTTCTTTTTTGACACATGTCCCAATTATTTATTGACATTTGTAATTCTCAGTCTTTTATTTTTTACAAAAAATTAAAAACTTAAATAACTTTTTCTTTTTAAATCATTTTTTACGCATGATATATCAAATTAATCATATGTTCGTGATCTTTAATTTAACACTAATAGTGCATATTTTAAAATAAGAAATTATGTTTTTAATATGCTACAATATTTTTTATAGATAAAAATAAAATATAGTTTTTTTATGATTTTTAACTACGAATTTTTATTTTGGTATATGTATTGAATTTGAATAAATAATATGCATATTTTATATGGATTTGATCTAAAAGTATAATTATATTTTTTCAATAAAAATATTATATGATTTACTTTATATAATATTATAATTTATTGTCCCATCTTAATAGGTTTTAGTAAATTGAATATTGTGTATTGAGTTGGGAACAATCTAAAATTGACTCTGAAAAATTGTCTAAATTTAATAAAGATAACTTTTAAGAGAATGTCAATGCAATGTAACATAATAAAAAATCAAATCGCATAATATTTATGTAAATTTAATTGACATAGATAATTCGTATATAATTGATTTTAATAATAATAATAATAATATAATTTTATCATACACTATTAATATAATAAAATATATATTATGCTCCATGCATTGAATAGGCAACCATCTAGTCCTTCTATAATATAAAAGAAGACCACTAAGAATATTTCTCTTCTCTTTACACATGTCTCAACAAATAATTGACATTCGTCTTCTTTACACTCTCTCTTTTTCTCTTTTATTTCTATTTGTATTTTCCATTAAAATTAAAAAAACTAAAATATGTTTTTTCGTTTTAAATCTATTTTTAATATATAATATATCAAACTAATCTTCTTTTTCTGATTTTTAATTTGACATCAATATTGTATATATTGAAATAACTTATATTTAAAGTATGAAGTATAGTTTTTTATGAATTGAATATTATTTCTTAAATTTGATATATATGATGGATTTGAATAAATAGTATATCAAATTTTTAAATGGATTTAAACTAAAAAATATTTTTTTTAAATAAAAAGAAGTAGAATATTAAATTTATATAATACTATAATTTATTGTTTAACCTAATTAGTTTTTAGTAAATTAAAAATATTTATTTTTAATTTAAGGACAATTCAAAATTCACTTCAAAATATCGACAAATTATTATTTAATAAAACTAATTTTAAAGAAATAAAAATACAATGTAATATAGCAAACTATATTGTGAATTGAATAATGTTTATATAATTAACATTAATGCACATTTTTAATAATAATAAATATAATTTTACTATAAAATTTTAATATAATAAAATATATTATATCCCGTACATTGCACGAGCAGACATCTAGTTTAATATAAAAGAACAACCTCTAAAAATGTGTTAAAAAGACACATATTACTTCAAGAATTTTTGTGTATTTTTTACTTCAAAATATATTAAAACATTGTAAGTAAACAAAAGTAGTTTTTTTTTTTTTTTTTTGTAACTATTATTTTAATATTTAAAGAATGCTGTTACAAATTCATGTTTGACATTTGATATATCTAATTAATCATCTTTTACAATCTTTAATTTGATATCAATATTGTATATATAAAAATAAAATATTACATTTGAAATATGAAATAAATATATATGAGTTATTTGAAATATGTGTTAGGTTTTAAAAAAATATATTTAATTCTTATATGAATTTGAAACAGAATCCTTCACCCAGAATAATATTAACTCAGAATAGACTTCTTCTCCGAATATTACGTTGGCTTAGAAGAGACTTCTTCTACCATTATATCATTGATTCAAAATATACTCATTGTTCCAGGTAATATTGGTTCATGGCATTTCCAAATGTACAAACAACTTAGATTCAAGTCATATTCCAACGAATCTTCACCTTGGCTTGAATTCTCTCACAATACCAGATGGCATATTCCAACAAATCTCCATCTTGCTCTCACAAGCAGATGTACAAACAACTCTCATCTACCTTAAATTTGCCCAGAGGGTAATTAACAAGTTCAAGCAGTGTTGGAACTTAAACACCAAAATAGACTTTGTAAACATATCAGCACGACTATCAATTGTACCTACTTTGTTCACCTTAATCCTCCAGATTGGTTGCGATAACTAGTACAGGCTTGGTAAACATATTAGTAGAATTATCAACAATATCTACTTTGTTCACCGTAATCCTCAAAACTGTCCAACTTAGTGGTTTCGCTATCCAATGTCTTGTCAGTGAACCCAGCCCGTACTGCTTCAACAAGGCTTGCATCTTAATTTGTCATTAGCTAAAACTATTCCTCCTCGTAAATTTGTCAATCTTTATTCAATGCAGACATCTTTCTCACCAAAATACGAACGAGACTTTGATACCAATTTGTTATAATTAGATACAAGAAAGAATAAAAAATTAAAGTAAAAAACGAACACAACGATTTTACGTGGTTCACTAACAATGGTTACATCTATGTGCAAAGAAGAGAAAAAAAAGTCTATTGCTTTAAGAATATTTAAAGTTTAAATTGTGTATACAGAGTACTCATTGATTTTAGGTTACAGAGCAACTAATATATATACATATATATATATATATGGAAGAGACGTTCTATAATAGACTCCTTCACCTAATATAAAATTGACTCAGAAGATACTTTTTCACCATTCACCCAATATAATATTGACTTAAAGATAGATTTCTTCTTTCAATATAAAGGATACTTTTTCACCATTCACCGAATATAATATTGACTTAAGATAGACTTCTTCTTTCAATATAAAGGACAGACTTCTTCACCCAATAAAACCAAATATAAGATAGGTTGCTTCAAAATAAACTTCTTCTTTTAATATAATATTTCTTACTCATTATTTCAATATAATATTGATTCAGAATACACTCTTAAAGAAATCTTGTAAAATTCAAACTATATTTTAGTAAATATTATAAAATATATTTTATTCCGACGGACCAAGATTCACTTTGTTCTAAATTAAAGAACGGGCATATTTACTATCGTAATTTCAGAATTATGAATTTAATTAACTTGACATTTATTATTAAAACTATGAACATTATTTCCTGATGGGGGGATCTGGAAGGGGGTAAAGTGGTATTTTCATTAATCTCACCACCGACACGAGGTTCCATGTTCCCAAAACCATAAAATAATACACCACCAAGTCCTTAGAAAGACCATATATATTACTTCAACCCCATATTCTAGTCTCCTCTACCCACCATTTCTTCGGAGCTGTACTCCATTTTGGAGCTTCAAGATCGTCAATGGCGCTTTTCCCTACCAAAAAATCCCGCAATAAAAATCAAAAAGTAAAAACGATCCTCTTACTAAGTGCAGCTATCGGGTTAATCATCTTAGCCTTAGTCCGTCTGAATCGCCCCACAATTCAGTACACTTCTTCGGTATCTTCTGAGGATTCAGCAGCAATTATCCCTTCAGACCATCCAGCCGCAGATGATGTCAAGAAATCTGATGATAAAGAAAAGTGCGATATCTTCAGAGGGGAGTGGATCCCGAATCCGGATGGTCCGTATTACACGAATATGACTTGTTGGGAAATCCACGAGCACCAGAACTGTATGAAGTACGGTCGGCCGGATACCGGGTACCTGAAATGGAAGTGGAAGCCCGACGGGTGCGATTTGCAGATATTCGACCCGCATCAGTTCTTGGATCTTCTTCGGGGCAAGAAATTGGCCTTTGTTGGAGATTCAGTTGGGAGGAACCAAATGCAGTCCTTAATTTGCCTCTTGGCCAGAGTAAGTTATCCCCACCCATCTATGCGTGTAGATGTATGTATATGTCTTAGATCTGGTAATTTTTCCTCTTTGTAGTTCAAGTAAAAATGGAACTTTTGTGTGAGACTAATTGCAGGAGCTGGAATAGTTGAATCTTTTTCGATTTTCAAAGGCTTAAAGTTTTGAAAAAGGTGAATTACGTTTGCCTTGAATGTGAATAGTCGGGTGGAGCTTGAATTGTTGAATCCTAAGTTCATTAATCCAATTCTAATAATGATCTCCCGATCTAATCATTGGTTTGATGTGATTTGATTTAATTATGTTCCATGTTTAGCGCCGATGATTTTATTTACTCATTACATTGAATCGCATTTTCAGGCGGATTACCCGATCGACATTTCTCCGACAACCGATTATCAATTCAAACGATACAAATACCTTAAGTACAACTTCACTCTGAGCTATTACTGGTCGCCGTTCCTAGTCCGATCCACCGAGCGCGACTCGGACGGGCCGAGTCACACCGGCGTGTTCAACCTCTACCTCGACGAGTTCGACGACAAATGGACAGCTGACATCGGCAAATTCGATTACATCGTCCTCAACGCGGGACACTGGTTCCGCCGCCTCGCCGTCTACTACGAGAAAAACGCTGTCGTCGGGTGCCGCTACTGCGGCCTCCCCAACGTCTCCTTCCTCCCGGAGACCTACCCCTACCGCCTGGCCTTCCGGACGGCGTTGAGAGCCCTGAACGAACTGCAGAAGCCCGGCGCCGTCACGTTTCTCCGGACATTCGCTCCGCCGCACTTCGAAGGCGGGGAGTGGAACGAGGGGGGGAACTGCGTGAGGCAGCAGCCGTTCCGGAGCAACGAGACGCGGTTGGACGGGATGAATCTGGAGATGTACAAAATTCAATTGGAGGAATTTAGGGTTGCAGAGAGAGAAAGGAAGAAGGAGTTGAGATTGATGGACACGACCCAGGCGATGCTGCTGAGGCCGGATGGGCACCCCAGTAGGTACGGGCACTGGCCGAATGCTAATGTGACTCTGTACAACGATTGTGTACACTGGTGCTTGCCTGGGCCCATTGATGCTCTGGCCGATGTTCTGCTCCATATGTTGAAGATGGAGGCTCCCAGATAGCACACATTGCTTTAATTTTTTCTAAAAAATAGTATTTATTTTCTTTTGTGTGTTGAAAGTATTGAGATTTGAGATGGAAAGAGAGTTAGCAATCCAGATTGCCTGCGGAAAAGAAGAAAATGTGATAAATTCGTATTTTCTTTGGGATTTTCTTCATATATTCTTTTTTTAGGAATTAATGATTATCAGAATTCATGGTTTAGTCTTGATTCATGATCGTTGGTCACAATTTTATTAGGACCAAGTTTTATGTGCCACAATTGTATGGATCCTCGATTAGATGTAAAAATATTTACAACTTATACATTTAAGCTAAGGCCTAGATATATGTATTAAAGGGGATGAATAGGAGGAGAGTATTAATTTTATATATTTTTGTATTTAATGTCATGTTTTATTTTGATAATACACATCATTTATAAGATAATAACTTTGACAAGCTAAAATATGGATTGTAATTGAAAATAAAATAGGTATTTCTATGATTTTAACCTTTGTTATTTAGAGTTGAAACATATATCTAACAATTTGGTATTAAATTGAATATTGTGGTATTTATCCATGTCGCATTTAATGGATCTGGATCTGTGTGGGAGGTCCTGTCCTGTCCTAAACAACACAACTTACATGTTTCCTTGACTTTATCAATATTAACATTTTAAGCCTCGATCTTCTTACATATTAAACAAGAGGCCACTTTAAACATGTGACAGTTTTTCAAGAAAAAAAAAATTCTAAATTTTTGGGATTTTAAAAAAAATATATATAATAATGATTAAAATAGATAGATTATATGAATAAACGTATGAATCGTTATATACCTGTTTCAATTCTCAAATTCTAGCTTTCTTACTTGTTAATATTTTATTTTTAAATTTTCCAAAAACATAAAGATTATGCAAATTCACTTGAGATTTTAATAATGTGGACCAAAACCTTAGAATAATAGACCAGCCATTGAAATTGGAATCCTACTCAACATTTAAATAATCTTCCCCATAATAATAATAATAATAATAATAATAATAATAATAATTTTTAAAAAATGATCGAAATCCGATCTTGGCAACGTGAGGGCCTCCACAGAAATTTCTGGATCTAGTTATGTAACTTAATTTAAAATCCGCCCGGCCCGGCCCAATGTACTTGTTTATCGTTGACCATGTGTACGACGGAAATGTATTAATTCTCCATCTTTGTTTTTTAATATATGACCCACAAATTATTTTTCTCTAAGTATAAGATTGATTTGTAGACTTAATAGAAGCCCTACATATTTGTAATTATTTTTAATATCTGACCCACATATTTTTTTAGCTATATTAATATTTCTTTCATTAATATTTATAATAATATAATAGTAAATTATAATTAATAGTAATACAATTTTTAGATTGTGCATTTTGTTTCATATTATGTGAGATTTTGTCATTTTTATATAATAAATAAATATTTTTATAAAATAATAATATATTTTTAAAAATAAAATTATAATGTATAAAATATATTTATAATATAATTTTATTTTACATAAAAAATCTCATAATTTTATTTTAAGTTAAAAGATATATATTACAATTAATCTAAAAAATATTTTATATTTTATAAAATTATTTTTATGTATGCAATATAAATATCAAATTAAAAATTTTAAAAAATAATTAATTTAATATATTTTTTATGAAAAAGTAAGTTGAGACTTTTTATATAGTTATATATTTGTAATGTAAATTATTATGTATGGAAAATTAATAATTAATCAAAAGCCACATAAAACAAAAGAATAATCATAAAAAGCATTGTTCATAGTTACATAACAGACCTTCCAACCTTTAATTTTATTTCGACCAGTCATTTTTAAATTAAAAACTATAGTAACAAAAGTCCGAATGAACATAAGTCATTATTAAAGAACAGCTTAGTACGAGTGATTTTTTAAATTTACAATTTTGATCCCTCTCCTACATTTGACCTAATATTTAAATGAGGTATATATACTTAAAATTGTGCAATTAATATGTGCCCATCATTTGCTTTTTTCATAAAAAGAATATCATTTCAACAAATATTTGATGTTTTATATTAAAAAAAAAAGTAATATGTTTTACAAGTCGTTATTACTTGATAAAAAAATATTAATTTTTTAGTTATAAAATAAATCACTATGTTGAAATGAATCACTTTTAATTTTTGTCATTTTGACTAATATATAACCTCTTAACATTAAAATTTTGTAATTATATTACATTTTCTATTAACTGATTATATTTATTAAGTTATATATAACTTTTTTGTGAAATAAAAATAATGTTTAATTTTGACTTTCAAAACATGACTCCTTTTTTAGGCTAAAAAAATTGTGAAACATGACCCCTTTTTTTTTCAAACACATGAAATAATTTTTTCCCAAAAAATATAATTTTTTTATCAGTAAGATTCTTTAGTATTAATATTTTCATAAAGTATTACTTTTGTTCTAAAGGAATTACTAATGGATTAAAAAATATTCATTAATAATTAATAAGTCATTTTATAAAATCACAAAAATAAATCATACAATACTTTAAAATTCTTTAAATGTAATTTTCATGCTTGAAATTTTTTTCATAAATTGCAGTGGAATAATATAATAAAATATGAAAAAAGATTGCCCATGATCAATAAAATTTTATCAACCTATTATGCATCTAAGTAAGTAGAATACAATTAAACATAAGATTTTGCAACCCTAATTTATGTACGAGGAACATCACATAAATAATTAGAATCTCATATATAATCCTAACTTAACTACTAGTATCCAATACCAATACTTAATAATATGAAACTCTAATGATTCTCAAATAACATAATTGTCAACATAAAATAATTAGAATCTGTTAACCAGTAATAAAAATCTAGAGGTTTAATATTTCAAAACACGAGTAAAATGAAACGTATGGAGCATATGTAATCCTAACATAACTACCAATATCCAATGCCAATAGTTAATAATATGAAACTCTAATGATTCTCAAATTACATAAAGGTCAACATAAAATAATATTCATATGCTTCACGGCTCCACCTCGGGTCCATCCACATATTTCAATTCAACTTTAAGGTTCAAATAAGGTGAGGTGAGCTTCTTTTAGCTCGTGGGAAATCATACATGTTAACATTAATCACATAGATGAAGGTATAGCATGAATAGTCAATTATAACTTGAACTTGTAGCCTGAAGAACATGTACTTGAAAATGTTGATCAACAACATGTATTTTGTAAATTTGTGGCTTGTAGAACATGTACTTAGAAATGTTGATTAACAACATGTATCTTGTAACTTGTAAACATAAAAGATATCATCCATACATTTCAAATAATGCAATAAAATTAACAAGTACCGAGCTTTAATTTCTCGCTACCTACAATTATAGAGATCGAGTATTAATATATATATATATATACACACACACATATAGTGGGAAGTTAATTTCATCTTTTTAGAGTTCTGTTGTAACCACCGACCATTTAGTGGGAAGTTCATCCCATCTTTTTAGGGTTGTGTTGATTCTCCCTCAGAAACACTTTCTTGAAAAGCAGTTATTACTCGATATGGTTCAAGGTTTGGGCCTAGATATAACTAGTAGGGGTATTTGGGCTTTAATAATTTGGTCTCTATTAATTGGGCATGATTCATATATGATGCATGATGGACTCGTATAACTAGATCTAGAAATTAATAATAATCAACATACTTGATGAATAAATTCGAGACTTGAGTTCGCGATTTATTCTTGACTTGGCATAACATATGAGTCAACTCAATAATATAATTGGATTTTAAGGCCCAAACTTTAAAGATATGATGCATCTCTAGATTCGACTCAAAATTCAAATATGCACATATTGACACGCAAGTAAAAATAATAGCCTAAAATATCGGATATTACACTTATCAACATCAATTTGTCATTTTCTATGTAATCTATTTTTTGATAAAATAGAGAATTAAATTTCAACATGATTAAGTCATTCTATGTAATTCAACTTTTATGAAATATTAAAAAAAATTAGCAAATAGTAAATATTTTTCCAAAATTAGCAATAAGGTAATGTATTTTTAAAAAAATAGTAAGAGATATGATATATTTGTCTTTTAAAAAATGTGATTCTCTTGTTTATGTTCAATTGATTTACCATGAAGTGATTCACACGACACTTTGTTTATGCTTATATTCTACAAAAAAAAGATGATATTAAATATTAACTTCAATTAATCTATATATTTGTAATCTAAATATTAGTAAAATATTTGAAAAGTTAGCAAATACTCATATTTTTCCCATATAGAAAAAAAGCGTAATCCTTATAAGTTTTTAATTTTTGTTGAAATTTTTATAGTACATTCGCTAGAATATTATAATGATATTATAACTATTTTAATATATTTTTCATAAAGTTGTAAGAATTAATATTGCATTTTTTCAAAAAAATGTGATATTTTCATGCTAAATTGTTTTACTCGTGAAGTGATTCAAACAATAACTTTTTGAAGCTTACATTCTATATAAGCAGATCATCAAATATTCATTTCAATGAATTAATTTATTTGTAATATAATATTTGATAAAATATTTGAAACATTAGCAAATGCTCTTTCTTTTCTTTTCCTTTTTAATCCATATAAGTGCTAAATTGTAATTTTTCAATATTTTTAATTTTCATTGATATTTTTCTAGTAAATTTCTTACATTATTAAAATGATATATTTACAATTTTAATGTATTTTGCTCACAGTTGTTAGAGTTATGATGCATTTTTGTTTAAAACATAAAATTTTAATTTTAAATTATTTATACGTAAAGTAATTCACACAATATTTTTTTATGCTTACATTTTATGAAAACTATGCAATAGTTAACCATAGATATAAAATTATTATCACTACATTTATCTATGAGAAACATTGTTGATTTGATATTCACATTAATTTGTTTGGCAACAAAATAAGATATTTCATCGAACATAAACTTATATATTCTAAAAGTTTCTAACATACAATGAATTAAATTATATTCTAAAAATCACCAAAATATACAAATTTTATTTGATCAGATTCGGATTCATGCAACAATCTATGACTCCAACACTTGTTGTGCACATGCATTTTTTTCATGAGTGCGTGTATATATATGTGTATAGTTTACAAATAGTGATATTCAAATAATTGTATTAGAAATTAAGGTTAATATAAAAACCAAACATGACCTTTAGTGATTTTTTCCGTTTGATACTTGGGGTAAAAATAAAGTTTCAAATTGCTACCTATTCTTTACGATTTTGACGTACAACCTAAGCTTTTTTAATTTTATTTTTTTTTCCAACTAAAATTGTAATACATGACTGGCACGCTGGTTTTCTAAGGATAAAATTATCTCTTCGTCTTCGAATGACAACTTAACTCATAAAAATGAAGTGAGCAAAAAAAAAAAAATAATAAAAAAAAATATTGCATTTCCTTCTTCTTAGTCTATTACAGTAATTAGTCTGGTTTTTTCAATTTGTTGGTTCTCTAAGTCGAAGCAGCAGTTACAAGAGCAAGAATTGAAAATGTGTATCTGAATTTCCAACTTCGTCTGATTTGAGATAAAGATTTGACAGCATTGATGAAGATGATACTTGTTGGAGGTTTTTCTTTCAAGATGAAAATGGAAGTTGAAGATGTTAATCTGTGTCGAGTTTAGGTAGTCTCTTTTTTTCATATTTTAATTTGTTATTAATTTTTCTATTTTTTTAATTTAAATTTTGATCCGATTAATCAGAAAAATATTATGTTAAATAACAATAATTGTATATGTATATATATACGCTAAAAATAATTAACAGGCGACTAAAAGGGTTCAAATTGTTTTGATTTTTGGGAAAATGTATGACCGGAAAACGCATATTTGGTATTTAATTGAAATTAGTTTAGAATTGAAATTAATTGATTTGCTAAAGAGATTTGTTTTTTTTATTAGAGATAACCAAGCTTAGGGATATAAATGAGTCAAGTCGAGTTGAACGTATCATTGACCATGTTTGAAATGTTATTAAGCTTTTAATATTTTATTTAAGATTGATTTGATTATTAATCAAGTCGAGCTTGAATGTGTTTTAATCGAGTCGAACATAAGTCAAGCTCAAGTAGTTGATATTTTATATTTGTTTTAACTAATTTTGCTTAACACGTTCGAGCTCAAGTCAAGTTTTAGATTTATTAAATGTACAAATATGATCAAATTTATTTGACATTATTATTAAACAAAATTTAAAATAAAATTTTTAACAAATAAACTCAAATTAAATATAAAATAATTTGATTTGATTTTCAGACCTAATCTAATTACTTGCAACGTTTCTCCTACAAACTCACTCGTTATATTGGCATTATTGTTCTAATATAAAGGGAAATTATATTAAAAAAACAATTCATGTTATTATGTACAATTCATATATTAAAAAATTATCTTAATATTCGTATTTGAAAAAAGGGAAATTATATTAAAAAATCATTGTATTATTACAATTCTTATATTAAAAATTTATCTTACCATTCGTATTTGAAAAAAGGGAAATTATATTAGAAAAAAATTCATTTTATTATTACAATTTTGATATTAAAAAAGTATCTTACTATTCGTATTTAAAAAAATGGGAAATTATATTAAAAACAATTCATTTTATTATTACAATTTTTATATTAAAATAATTATCTTAATATTTGTATTTAATAAATGGAAATTATATTAAAACCAATTCATTTTATTATTACAATTCTTTTATTAAAGATATATCTTCATATTCGTATTTAAAGAAAAAACAAAAAAAGCCCGATTGACTTTGTGCAATATTTTCCAGATTCAAAGTCCGAATACCCAAAATCGTAGAGCTAACAAACCAATCAACACGTTTTCAGTGAAGTGAAGATAAAAATTCAGAGGCGTCAATTATCCGACAGCGGGTACAAGGTATTTTATCCCGTCTCGCCGGAGCAGATTGTAGAGTTTAAGCCTTAGCTTCCTTCCCATGGCGACAGCTCTCTCTTCCATATTGCCGCCATCGCCTGCCCACTATACTTTCTCCCCCTCGAAATTCCACAAGCCTCCTCAATCTCTGTGGGCACCCAGGCCAATTCTTTGGCCCGTTGCTCTCTCCGTACAAACTAAATCGCCTATTTGTACTAACTCACCATCGTGCTCCTCTAATGGCACGGCGGCGACAACAGTGGAAGATGGACAGCGGAGTGGTGATTTATCGATCAGCATTGACGTCCTCAAACGATTCATCGAACTCAACTTGGGCAACTGGAATGGCTCTTTCCATGTAAGTTTTCATTCTCTAAGAGTATTCATTTCTTGAAGTCAATGTTTCTGGACAATTATGCTGTATCTTCGCTACTCAGTTTCTTTAGTGCAAAAAGATGTATCGTGCATTGCCAACAGTAATCCCGCTGCTATCTTTCATTGCCAGAAGTAATCGGACTGTGTGCATGTTTGATTTTAAACTGTTAGGTTTGTATTTGTGTGAGTCAAGTATTTTCAGACAGGGTTTTGAGAAAATTTACGCGAATAAATAGCTCTAGTCAATGGAAAATTTTTATTACTATGATTTAGATCGTTTGATATTTGAATAAGGATATGCTAATATAAGATTGTTGATCGATTTCTTGCAGCAATTTGATTGTAATGGGAATTTGCTCTATAAGATTAGTACAAGGCTTGCTGCAAGCTTGTACGGAGAAGATGAACTCATGAGTTTGATCCAATCGTAAGTTTTATCTTGGAAGATAAGTTGAATGTAGTTTCGATATAATCTTGCCCTCTGGATACAGGTCTTTTGTTTCATTTATGCAATTTTCCGATTTCAGGATATTTGTCTTGTCATTAACTATCCAATAAATGTAGTACCAAATCTTCAAATGCATCTCAGAGGTTTGCTAATATTCACCCATTTAGAAATTTATCAGTTCTTGAACGTGATCATGACTGGATATTTGGTCCAACTGAAGACAATGTATGTTAATGGTTCTGCCCTTTGAGAATGCCTTTTGCGTCTCCATTTGTCTTTTCTTGCTTACAAAGAAATAAGGTAGGCATCTCTTGAATGTGAGCCACATCTGAGATTTGAAGCTTACAAATTCTTGCTTGGTTAAACAACATTTGAATTTACCCAAAAAAGAACATGGATGTTATCTGTTTCTTATATTTTTGTCCTCCAAAACAAGTCATGATTGATGCTCCTCATTCTTTCTAGTCCATTTAGGTGTAGGACTCTTCTGAAGCTTAATCAAATCAAATACCCTTTGCAAGTTTTTCAAGTCTAATGTGTGTATATATCATGAGATTTAATTATGTATTTGCCCTGTGGAAGTAACTGCTTTCCAGAAGAACTGCACATCAACATGCCACAATTACTACGGTTGAAGTTTATTGTTCTATTTCGTGTCGAAGTCTTGTTACATTTTTCTTTTACTGCTTTCCGAAAGTATAGGTTGTATGTTAAGCAGCCACCATTAAGCCCTTCAGACCCTGAAGATGAGTCAGAATGGTTTGAGTACAAGATCAAAGAAACCAACATGTTCACGGTGGACAAATATCAGCAGGTAATACTTGTTATTGCTTAATCACATTTTTGGTAACTGAAATGGTAGTTCTTAGGAATAGCTGCATATTAAGTTATTGGTAGTTTCAAATAACTGGCAATTTAATTCTTCAGTTTATCATCCATTGACTTTAGTTTGCAGATTGGCTTCTTTCCTAAAGAGAAGGCATTTTCATTGAGGTACCAGACAGCTGGAATGTTGGATACAGTTTTAAGACAAGGGGTGCTAGGTGAAGATGATACTGGAGAAGAGTTTCCCCGGTTTGTGTTCCTTATGTAATAACAGCATTTTCATGTGTGATGTGATTCTTGTCATCATGCTATCGAACTAAAGCTATGTATTGGATTTGTAAATTCATGATTTTACTGTTCTTGAAGGCCATCGCTACAATTTATTCTGGTTATCTCCATTATATCTTGGTAACCTCCTCTTTCTTGGTCTTGCTTTTCTTCCGACAGAAATTTGAAGCTTCCTTCACAAAGGCCTGCAGTTGTATGTGAGAACTGCCTCTATTCACTGGAACGAGATGAAAGAGTAAGAGCTTTTCATATCATGGATCCAAAAGGCGTGCTTGAAATGCTTCTTGTATTCTTAGAAGAAAGAGGAAGTGAAGCGATTGCTCATCCTTCATTTGATAATTTTAAGGTACAATTTTCTAATATTAACACAACTATATTTGCATTCTTGGAAAACGTTGTCTGATGTTAATAGTTCTGATTCTAGGATTCAGACAGGATTACCCCACATTTAGGGACTTGGAAGGGTCATTCTATTACGAAACGAAGTGGGGTTTATGGAGCTACAATAGCCAAAGCAGATACAATTGCTATACTTGAAATGAATGAGGACGGTCAGCTTGTTCAGGTTCATTTATTTCCTTTTTCCATGTTTTTTCAACCATAGCAGTGTGATTGGTTGCCAATTGAAGTGTTTGCTTTTCAAGTTCTACTTGCTTCAGATTTCATCCAGAGCTTTGTTGAGGTTCTTCTTACACCCCACCCCCCCCCCCCCCATTCTTTAGGATGGAATTTGTTAGTTAATTGTTTCCTGTGTTTTGAAATATGCCCAAAGAATAGGAAAGTTATTTTGCTGCTTCTATATGTTTGATTTGCTGGAAAATATTGCTCATGTTGTGAAGAACAGAGGAACATACCCCTCTCTTTTTCCCTTATACTCAATCTACCCCAAAACTTTAACTTCAATATATTTACTACTTTCCTAGTCTTCATTGGACTCTTACACCACAAGAAATTACTGAAATAATCAATGTTTTCTGAAACGCTGAAATTCTATATTACAAATTCGCCCAATCAAATAATAGGTTCTTTCCAATTTCTCTTGATATTCGTTGAAAACTTCCATTCACTATTTCTGCAATTAAAATCACTTTTTTCTTTTCTTGTTTACTTACTTGTGCAGTCTTTATATTTCGTCTTTATCTAATCTTTTAAACCTTTCTGTCCTTCAAAATATTTATATGTAATCGAACATGGAAATGATGGAAACATAAGACCTCTTGGTTGCTTCACCTGAAACTTGATCTCAATCTAAGACCAGAAACTTTAATTTCTTGGAATATCTTCATACCTCATGAGGTCTTATTTGTAAAACAAGTGAACCCTCGAGAAATTACCTCAGCAATCAATGTACTTCAACGTGCTGAATTTATAAACTGCAAACACGATAAAAATATGTTCAGTTTTTTCTTTTCTTTTCTTTTTTCTTGGGATTCCTGGGGTGCCTTCAATTGAATATTTTTGCAATTAAATATTATTTCTGACTTGTGCATGCCATCCTTTAGCTTTTAGTCTTTCTTTAATTTTGTAAAGTGACTCCTGACTTCGCAAAAAATTCTATAGCTACAAGATGATAGAAATGATGAAAACAGAAATTCTCTTAGTCAAGGAATTTTAATATGATTTATTTCTGTTGGAAATAATTTTTTTTGTTTCGCTTTCCAATATACAGGAGATACGATCAACATCAGACGGCAGTGATATCACCACCTCTGTTCACTGGACAGGTTCCGTTTCTAACAACGTGATCGCATTCGATGGCGGTTTTCAGTTGACATTGCTGCCGGGAGGCATGTACATGGGATGCCCCACCGATGTGGCAAAGAGTGTGCAAGAATCCAAGTCATTCCATTTGGAACTCTGTTGGGTCGAGTCACCTGATAAGAGACAAAGATTGGTTCGGACATATGATATGGAAGGCCTGGCCGTCTCATCGACGTATTTTCTTGAAACTAAACAATGAGTATGATGAATGAATCCTCCGTGTTAAATGTAATGTTTTCTTTTTCTTTTTTGAGAGGACATATAAGGGTTGGAAATGCAGGATTTCGTTGGCATCATACTGGAGATATATGACCGACTCAAGAACAAGAATCATGATTCTATTATGAATGTATATATGTAGCTTTAATTTTATATTTTCTTGAATGTATTTTGTCTCACATCGTTTTTCCAATTGTATTGGATTAATTGTAATTTTTATATATTCATACATTACTTAATGAGATAATTATCTTCTCTCATAAATTCTCAAGATTTTTCAAATCTGCCAAAATCCTCCACCTGCTCCTGCGGTTCGACACCCGATGGTAACTCGTGCTCAAAACAATATTTTTAAACCGAATTCAAGGTATGGTCTATCTTCAGTTGTTCATTCTAATATTGAGCCTAACACTGTTACTCAGGCTCTTTCTGATACTCGTTGGCGTGATGCCATGTCTACTGAGTTCATTGCTCTACTGAAAAATGGCACGTGGGATCTTGTTCCTCCAGATTCCTCTCAAAATGTTATTGGGTGCAAATAGGTATTTCGTATCAAACGAAAGCCCGATGGTTCCGTTGTTAAAGATCGGTTAGTAGCCAAAGGTTTCCATCAGCGTCCTGGCATATATTATGCTGAAAATTTTAGCCATGTTGTCAAGCCTGCCACAGTTCGATTGGTTATTAGTCTTGCTGTCTCTTGCGATTGGCCCTTATGTGACACCCCTACCCTTATAAATCACAAAACATAAATAACTTCTAACCTGGTTAAACCTGTACATTTTTTTCCACCTATAACTTATTTACGAGGTATAATCTATTTCCCACACAACGGCTCAAATACACCCATAGACACAGATCCACAATAGACACAAAAGTATCCACAACAGCCACACCTTTACATATCAAAATCAAATAATAATATTCAAGCCCAAACAGCACAACAAAATAGAACCCAAAAACATAGTACGCCTATGGTTTAGCCCCAAAGGTCGTCATCCATGTACACCGATCCCGAAAGCTTGTTGAAGCATGAACAGCAGGCCCGGTAAGCCGTAAGCTTACACATCATCAACATGCTCACCTACAATACACAAATTAGGTGAGCTACTGCCTAGTAAGCAGAAATCATGCATGTACGATAAATTAAAATGCTTGCAGAAACTTTAAACGAGATGTGTAATGCATTCTACTGAAACTCTAACTACTGTTTTGGAATATTTTAGCTTTATAGGGTCCATGACCCACCTACTGTGCACAGGAAAGAGCTAGCTCAATAAATAATCATAATCATAGAGTCTATTCATGTCTCACATGCCACCGACTCAATATATCATAAAGTCTATCCATGTCTCACATGCTACCGGCCTGACGAATCAAGTCTATCCATGTCTCATATGCCACTAGCCTCGGTACACTAGTAGTGGTCAACATAACATTTTTTGTTTCTATTCATCACCCAATGAATGCAAGCAGGCTATATACAACCCATGCGTACACATGTCAATGCTCGTGAATGTTATGTTTATGCAATACCAAATCAATCAATCTTGCCAAGGTAGGTTATGCACAACTTATGCAATGCACATATCCGTGCTCGTGAATATTATATTCTGCAATATTAAATCAATCATTCACACCACGTAATTCATATTAATCAATATCAAAAGACATAAATCACAAATATTCATAAGATAATATTCATATCTATCAATATCAAGAGGCACAAATCACAAATATTCCATAAGATAATATTTATATCTATCAATATCAAAAGGCATAAGTCACAAATATTCAATAAAATAACACAAACAAATACTATGTCTATGCATTGTAGGTGCAAATGGATTTATACTTACATCTTTTCCGATAATGAGTATCCGAGACCCTACACGTATGGTTAAACTAGTAATTTTCTCGAAAATGAAGGTCTGCGTTCCCAAACTTCTCTCCCTCTCCCTCTCTCTCGCTGAAACCTTACCCTTTTCTCATCTCTTTTTTTTTTCTTTTCTTTTTGCTCACGCTGGACTCACCCTCTAACCTCTCTTCTTCTCTCTTTTTTTTTTCTCTTCTTTTGCTCCTGCTGGACGAGTTCCCCGTCCTCCCGAAAGTGAAGCTCTCCCCTCTTTTCTTTCTTTTTCTTCCTTATGAGGTCACCGCCTCACTAATTAAATATATATATATATATATGCACACACAACACACACACTTAATTAAACTCACGCACACACGCCTAATTATATATATATATATATGTATATATATATAATAAACACACACCACTAATTATATATATATATATATATTTACACACCATCAGCTTAATGACTATACTATTATTATTATTATTATTATTATTATTATTATTATTATTATTATTTTTGTTATCATTATTATTATTATAAGCTCGCCACGTGTAATCATATTTTATTAAAACTTGACACCTTATCTATTTCTTAACATTTGGCCTAAAGGGTTCCAACCTATAATGTGAACCCTACAAAATTTAACAGCAATATACCAAGCATAATTAAATACGAACTGCGATACCAATAAAAATGCAATTTAAATAGCAAATAAAATTATAAAATGAATGCAATGCATGAATTATATTGGCCAGTGAGTTCTGAGAGACTTGGGGTATCACATCCTCCCCTCCTTATAAATATTTCGTCATCGAAATTTACTTAGTTGAAGAGTTTTGGGTATTTCGACTTCATTTCATCTTCTCTTTCCCAAGTAGCTTCTTCTATCGACTGGTTTCTCCATAGAACTTTGACTAGTGGAATTTCCTTATTTCTCAGTTGCTTCATTTCTCGTAGTAAAATTTCCACAGGCATTTCTTCATAGCTTAAGTCTGTTTTTAACTCTGCGGGTTCATTGTTCAGAATATGAGATGGATTCGCTACATACTTTCTCAACACAGACACATGGAACACACTCTCTCGAATCTGTGCTATAGCTTCTGACATTTCTATGATCATATCTGGACCCAAAAGCTTTCGTTCACCAACCTTATCCCAATGCACCGGTGATCGACATTTTCTACCGTATAATGCTTCATATGGAGGCATTCCAATAGTTGACTGATAGTTATTATTATAAGAAAACTCTATCAAAGGCAAAAACTTGCTCCATTGTCCCTGAAAGTCTAACACGTAGGCTCTGAGCATGTCCTCCAATATTTGTATTGTCCGCTCTGACTGCCCATCTGATTGAGGGTGATATGCAGTACTGAAGGACAACTGTGTCCCTAATGCCTTGTGTAGACTCTTCCAGAAGGTAGAAAGAAACCTTGAATCCCTATTAGAAACAATAGATAGTGGAACTCCATGAAGTCTGACTATCTCCTGTATTTATAGTTGAGCATATCGATCCATTGAATAAGTAGAACAAACAACAAGAAAATGAGCAGATTTTGTAAGTCGATCCACAATAACCCAAATAACATCATGACCTTTGACTGCTTTTGGTAATCCTACGACAAAATCCATAGTAATGTTCTCCCATTTCCATTCCGAAATCAGTAAGGACTACAAGGTTCCTGCTGACCTTTGATGTTCTGCCTTTACCTGTTGACATATCAAACATTGCTCCATATACTAAGCAACATCTCTCTTCATGCCTGGCCACCAATAATGCAATTTCAAGTCTCTGTACATTTTAGTAGCTCCTGGATGTACTGAATACGGTGTTGAGTGTGCTTTTGCCATGATATTTTCACGTAAATCATCCACATTAGGTACACATAATCGATTTCAAAATCGAAGGACCCCTTCTTTTGATGTTTGAAAAACTAATGCTTTTTCAGAAGAAACTTCTTCCTTTACTTTAGCCAAATATTCATCTGTGAGTTGTCCCTGCTCAATTCGATCAAGTAAGGTAGGTCGAAGAGTTAACGCTGCTAATTTTGCTTCCACTATCCATGCATTACAACTTCGACATTCATTCTCTGCATGTCCAGCAACTCCTCTCTCTGAATTATAGCCATCGCAGTAGTGTTATGAGTTGACTTTCTGCTTAATGCATCTGCTACAACATTTGCTTTACCAAGGTGATAGTTGATAACACAATCATAATCTTTCACTAGTTCCAACCATCTTCGTTGCTGCATGTTCAACTCTTTCTGCGTGAAGAAATACTTTAAGCTTTTATGATCAGTATAGATCTCATATCGTTCTCCGTATAGATAATGTCTCCAAATTTTAAGTGCAAATACCACTGCTGCAAACTCTAAATCATGACTAGGGTAATTCTTTTTATATTCCTTCAGCTGTCTAGATGCATACGCTATTACCTTTCCATTCTGCATTAATACATAACCCAAACCATTCTTCAAAGCATCACTATAAACCACAAAACCTTCATTACCTGATGGAATTGCAAGGATGGGTGCTGAAGTCAACCTCCTATTTAGTTCTTTAGAACTTTGTTCACAGGCTTCTGTCCATTGGAAGGTTACATTTTTTCTAGTCAACTATGTGAGTGGAGATGCAATTTTTGAATTTTCTTCTACAAATTTGCGATAATACCCGACTAGACCCAGAAAGCTACGTATCTCGGAAGGAGTAGTAGGCTATGGCTAATTGTTAATTGCTTCAACTTTACTTGGGTCAGCTGAAATTTCTTTTCTTGACACAACATGTCCCAAAAATACTACTCGATCTATCCAGAATTCACATTTCTTGAACTTAGCATACAATTGTTTTTCTTTCAAAATTTCTAACACTTTTCTCAAGTGGGTAGCATGCTCTTCTTTGGTCTTCGAATAGATCAAAATATCATCAATAAACACAATAACAAACTTATCCAGGAGATCTTTAAATACTCGATTCATTAGATTCATAAAGGCAGCTGGGGCATTTGTTAAACCAAATGGCATTACTAGAAACTCATAATGTCCATACTTGGTACTGAATGTTGTCTTTGGAATGTCTCCCTCTTTAATTTTCAGCTGATGATAACCCGATCGCAAATCAATCTTCGAAAATATTGTTGCACCCTGAAGCTGGTCAAGTAAATCATCAATTCTAGGCAAAGGATACTTGTTCTTGATTGTAAATTTGTTTAGTTCTCTGTAATCTATACACATTCTCATACTGCCATCCTTCTTCCGAACAAACAAAATCGGTGCACCCCAAGGTGAAAAGCTGGGTTTGATAAAACTCTGTCTAGTAAATTCTGCAGCTGTATCTTCAATTCTTTCAATTCAGTTGGTGCCATACGATAAGGGGATTTTGATATCGGGGCGGTCCCTGGGTGTATATCAATTACAAATTCTATTTCTCGATCAGGTGGTAAGCCTGGAAGATCATCTGAAAATACTTCAGGATATTCTTAACTATTGGCACTTCATCCACAGATAGACAATTTTGTTCTTTAGTAGTCACAACACTCATCAAATAGTCCTCACAACCACTTTCTAACAACCGTTGTGCTTTAACGGCAGATATCAGTGGAAATATGAAGTTCTTCTTTACTCCAACAAAGATAAATGGTTCCTCCCCAAGTGACTGAAATGTAATTATCTTTTTCTGACAGTCTATGGATGCATAATACTTTGATAGCCAGTCCATCCCCATAATTACATCATAATCATTCATGTCAAGTACAATCAAATTAGCATAAAGTTCTCTACCATCAATCGGGATAACACATGCTCGTAATATTTGATTTATTTATTTCGACTCTCCAGAGGGAATCACTACATTGTAACCATTCTCTGCTATATCAGGTTCTCTGCCTAGCCTTCTCACATACTCAGTGGATGCAAATGAATGCGTAGCTCCAAAATCAAATAATACAAATACTGAAGTACCAAAGATATAAAATTTATTTGTTACTACAGATGGGTTTGCCTCAGCATCTTCTCTGGTCATGGTAAAGACTCTAGCCGGTACTCTCCCTTGTGTCATGGGGCTCGATTTGTTTGGGCACTTAGTAGAGATATGTCCTGGTTGTGCACACAAATAGCAAGTTCTGGTACCACAAGACAGACACCACTGTGTTGTTTCCCACATTTAGAGCAAAGGGGTAATGGTCCTGGTGATTTACCCTGAACAGTTTTCAGACGCTTACTTGAATCTCCTTGTTCCTGCCCCTATCCCTGTCTAAGCTGGAAACTAGGTCTTGGGCCCTGAAATTGTTGTGGCCTCTTCCTTTAGTTTCCCACCCAACGCTGTCCCTGTCTTTGTGTGAACTGACGTCGAATCTCCTGTGTCTGACATATCCTCTGTTCAGCTTTCTCTGCTACCAATTCCCTCTCAGCAACCTGTGAGTAAGTAACTCCCTGCATACCAGCCATACAAACATCCCTATAAAGTTTCAGTCTCAGCCCTTCCACAAATCTTTCCACTTTCAGTGCTTCCGTTCTAACCATGTGCTCAACAAACATTGACAATTGCTCAAATTTGGAGACGTAATATGTAACTATCATAGGCCCTTGTCTCAACTGTATAAACTCATTCATTTTCATCGCACGGACTGGAGCAGTAAAATATTTGTTTCTGAAGAGTTCTTTGAACTTGTTCCAAGTCATAGTGGCTACATTCTCGATGGCCTTCATTGTTTCCCACCAGTATCCTGCACTCCCCCGTAACATAAAAGATGCACACAATACCTTTTCCTCGTCTGGTACTCTGCTGTACATAAACATGTTTTCGATGGTTCTCAGCCAATCCTCTGCAACTGTAGGATCCACTGCATTTTCAAACGTCGGCGGGTTAAGGTTTCTGAACCTTTCCCCAATCAGCTCTATTTGTTCGACTCGAGGCTGTGGCTGGTTCATCTCATTCCTTTGTTGACCACCAACATTTCTTTGTTCGATTAGCTGCTGAATTTGTTGTGACTGGCGTTCCACTAATCCTGTCAATCTTTCGATAAACACATCACGATCAGTGCCTGCAACTTGTGAACTTTGTTCTGGAGCTCTATTTTCCCCATTACATTCACCTTTAGTTCTCATCATTATACCACCAACTGTACTCAATCCTAGATCACAGACCAATATAACTCATAAAATATATAACGCATAACAAAGATGAATAAAACTTACCGGTATGGTTATGCTCCACAAGTTTGAGCTCGTGTACATGGACAGTCTACAGGATATAAACCAGGCTCTGATACCACTATGTGACACCCCCACCCTTATAAACCACAAACCATAAATTACTTCTAACCTGGTTAAACCTGTACATTTTTTTCACCTGTAACTTATTTACGAGGTATAATCTATTTCCCACACAATGGCTCAAATACACCCGTAGGCAAAGATCCACAATAGACACAAAAGTATCCGGCACAGTCACACCTTTACATATCAAAATCAAGTAATAATATTCAAGCCCAAACAGCACAACAAAATAGAACCCAAAAACATAGTACGCCCATGGTTTAGCCCCAAAGGTCGTCATCCATGTACACCGATCCCAAAAGCTTGTTGAAGCACGAACAACATGTCCGGTAAGCCGTAAGCTTACATATCATCAACATACTCACCTACAATGCACAAACTAGGTGAGCTACAGCCCAGTAAGCAGAAATCATGCACGTACGATAAATTAAAATGCTTGCAGATACTTTAAACGAGATGTGAAAGGCATTCTACTGAAACCCTAACCACTGTTTTGGAATATTTTAACTTTATAGGGCCCGTGACCCACCTACTGTGCACCGGAAAGAGCTAGCTCAATAAATAATCATAATCAAAGAGTCTATCCATGTCTCACATGCCACCGGCCAGACAAATCGAGCCTATCCATGTCTCACATGCCACTGGCCTGACGAATCAAGCCTATCCATGTCTCACATGCCACCGGCCTCGGTACACTAGTAGTGGTCAACATAACATTTTTTGTTTCTTTTCATCACTCAATGAATGCAAACCAGGCTATATACGACCCATGTGTACACATGCCAATGCTCGTGAATGTTATGTTTATACAATACCAAATCAATCAATCATGCCAAGGCATGCTATGTACAACTTATGCAATGTACATGTCCGTCCTCATGAATATTATATTTCTGCAATATTAAATCAATCGTTCACACCACGTAATTCATATCAATCAATATCAAAAGACACAAATCACAAATATTTCATAAGATAATATTCATATCTATCAATATCAAGAGGCACAAGTCACAAATATTCCATAAGATAATATTCATATCTATCAATATCAAAAGGCATAAGTGACAAATATTCAATAAAATAACACAAACAAGTATTATGTCTATGTATTATAGGTGCAAATGGATTTCTACTTGCCTCTTTTCCGATAATAAGTATCCAAGACCCTACACGTATGGTTAAACTAGTAATTTTCTCGAAAACGAAGGCATGCGTTCCCAAATTTCTCTCCCTCCCTCCCCTCTCTCTCTCTCTCTCTCTCTCTCTCTCTCTCTCTCTCGCTGAACCCTTTTCCTTTTCTCTTCTCTATTTTTTTTTGTTTTTACTCACGCTGGACTCACCCTCTAACCTCTCTTCCTCTCTTCTTTTTTTTCCTCTTCTTTTGCTCCCGCTGGACGAGTTCCCCTGTCCCCTCTTTTCTTTCTTTTTCTTCCTTATGAGAGAACCGCCTCACTAATTATATATATATATATACACACACACAACACACACACTTAATTAAACTCATGCGCACACACCTAATTATATATATATGTATAATAATAAACACACGCCACTAATTATATATATATATATATAAATATTTACACACCATCAGCTTAATGACTATATTATTATTATTATTATTATTATTATTATTATTATTATTATTATTATTATTATTATTATATTATTTTATTATTGTTATCATTATTATTATTATAAGCTCGCCACGTGTAATCATATTTTATTAGAACTTGACACTTTATCTCTTTCTTGATATTTGGCCTAAAGGGTTCTAACCTATAATATAAACCCTACAAAATTTAATAGCAATATATCAAGCATAATTAAATACGAACTGCGATACCAATAAAAATGTAATTAAAATAGCAAATAAAATTATAAAATGAATGCAATGCATGAACTATATTGGCCAGTGAGTTGTGAGAGACTTGGGGTATCACACCTTACATCAGTTTGACGTTAATAATGTGTTCTTACACGGTACCTTAACTGATGAGGTCTATATGTCACTGCCTCCTAGCTTCATTGACAAAAACTTCCCATCATATGTCTGCATGTTTAAAAAATCTATATATAGGCTGAAACAAACTCCAAGAATGTGTGGCCTCACTTGGCTTCTCTCACACCAAGTCAGATGAATCTCTTTTCATATACCACCGTGATGGGATACTTGCCTACTGTCTCATTTACGTTGATGATCTTATTCTCACTGGGAATAATAATGTCTTCCTAAACTCAATTGTCACTGCTCTTTCCTCGGCCTTCTAAGTTAAGAACTTGGGTCCTCTGTTTTACTTCTTAGGCATTGAGGTTCTACGTACATCTTCCTCGTGCTTTCTTTCCCAGCGAACTCTGATCATCATGGCAGGAAGGAACAACATGCAACACATTGAGATTTTGGAGCAGCAACATGCTGAATTGGTAGCAGAGAGGATAGAATGGATGAATTCGGTAAACGCTCCATGCAAGAGGTGACATCCAACTTGGAGGCGGTGTTTGCAACTCAAAGCAGGGACCAAGGTAACCCAAACCTGCATACTCAAAATGCTGCTATCAAAATTAACAAACAAGGTGATGGCATACTAGGATCGAGTCTTAGTCTGAATACCCATGAAGTATTACATACACAAAATTTTGGTCCTAGATATCCACAATTCGACTTTCCTAGATTTCATGGAGAGGATCCTAGGTTATGGTTAAGAAGGTGTAATCGGTATTTCACTTTCCAAAATATGCATGAACATGAGAAAATTTTGACTGCTGCTATGGTTATGGAAGGTGAGGCTGAATATTGGTATGTTGATTATGTGGAAGAGAGATAACTGATTAGTTGGGAGAAATTTTTAGAATTGGTTATGTTGAGATTCTCCAATGTTGAAGGATGGAATTTAGTCAGTCAATTTAATAAATTGAAGCAGACTGGATCAGTGGTGGATTATATTTCAATATTTGAAGAACTAAAGGCCTTCATGGTAATTATGAATAGAACACTGAGTGAATAGTACTTTATTAAAAGCTTCATCAGTGGGTTGAAGGAAGAAATTGGTCAAATGATGGAGTTATTCAATCCGGACTCTCTCACTATAACAATGCAATTGGCTAGAAAGCAAGAGTTATTGCTTAACTCTTCTAAAAAAAGTGAAAAGACAGGAATGAGACCTCATACAAACAGAAATCGGAGAAGAAATTTTCAAGAGATTGAGGTGCCAACAAAGAGTAGAACAACACTTGTACCTGCTGTTGGAGAGAAAGTAGTACCTCAAGAAAGGCTAACTCAAGAAGAGATGGAGTTAAGGAGGAAGAAGAATCTATGTTACAATTGCGATGAACCCTATGTGTTTGGGCATAAGTGTAAGAAGCTGTTTGTTGTTGTTGTGGAAGATGATGACATTGAAGAAGAAGTAACCGTAGAAGAAAAGAAAGAGATCGGGGAAGGGTTTTTCATTTCAGTTCATGCTTTAGTGGGACAAGCAGCCCCATAAAGCATTAAATTCAGAGCTAAGTCTGGAAAACTTGATATTACAGTTTTGGTTGATACAGGTAGCACACACAGCTTCATTGATCCTAGAACAGCCAAAAGAATTGGATGTCCAGTAGTGGTGACAGAACCTGTACAGGTGATGGTTGCAGATCGAACTAGAATCCCATGCGATTCTAAGTGCCCAAGCTTGGAATGGGAGATGGGGAATTGCAAATTTAAGGCGGCGGTAAGATTGATAACACTTGGTGGTTGTGATATAATGGTGGGAGTAGACGTGTTGCGGCAATTGGGCTCAATATTATTTGATTTTAACTGTAATATTTTCTTTCTAAGTATAATATGCTTAATGCCAAGCCAGTTGATACTCCTCTTGCCACTGGAGCTACTCTTTCCTTGCATGACGGCTCTAAGCCTGTTGAGGCTTCTTCTTATCGCCGAGCTCTAGGTAGTCTTCAGTATCTCTCATTTACACGGCCTAACATTGCCTTTGCTGTTAATAAACTTTCTCAATTCATGCATGCTCCTACGGAATGTCACTGGGGTGCAGTCAAACGGTTATTTCGATACTTAAATGGTACACGTGATTCCGGCATTACACTGAGACGTGATTCTCCTCTATCTCTCCACTGTTTCTCGGATGCAGACTGGGCCGGTGACAATGATGATCGTATTTCCACTAGTGCTTATGTTATCTTTTTGGGCTTCAACCCTATTTCATGGTCTTCTAGGAAACAACGATCAGTTGCTTGCTCTTCCACTGAAGCTGAATATCGTTCCATTGCTGCCACTGCTGTTGAGCTCCAATGTACGCGCTCGATTCTTACAGAACTCCACATTCCAATCTCGTCTACTTCGGTAATCTACTGTGACAATGTTGGTGCTACTTATCTCTACTCCAATCCTGTTTTTCACTCACGAATGAAGCACATTGCCATTGACTATCACTTTTTTCGTGCCTTGGTGAAGGCTTTCACTATTCGCGTATTCCATGTTTCTTCAGCTGATCAGTTTGCAGATGCCCTCACAAAGACTCTCTCTCGTCATCATCTTCAACTGGTCATGGACAAAATTGGACTCACTATTCGTGCTCCATCTTGAGGGGGTGTATTATGGATGTATATATGTAACTTCAACTTTTATTTTCTTGAATTTATTTTGTCCCACATCGCTTTCCCAATTGTATTGGGTTGATTATAATTTGTATATATTCATATATTACTTAATGAGATAATTATCTTCTCTCATATTTTATAAATTCTTCTTAATGGAAAATCATGCAGGTTGGCGTTGCAGCTTTTTGACCCTCGATACAAGTCAAGTGGGAAACTTCTAAAAGAAAGTTTACCTTTCAAAACCTCAACAAATGCATATCTCCGAATCCATAAAGAATATTTATTTAATGAAATTAATAATATATACATACATGTATAAAGTATTAATTTATTGGTAAATTAATATTTATTATTTTATACATAATCTTTTATTCTTCTTCAATGACTTCTCATTGTTTGAAAGGAGTAAAGAAATCAATTTTAATCGACAAAATTGTAAGCATAAGAAGGAGCATCCATCTTTTCACAAGAACTGATTTCTTACATAACTACCTTACTTTAATGTTATTTCGATCTCAACTATCCTATTTAAGCATTGAAGATATTCTGTGTGTAGATGCATATTTATAAAAAGAAATATAACAACATATTCTATATGTTACAAAAAAACTAAAAATAAAAAAGTATGAAGAAAGTAGAAATGTTAAACAGGCTAATTGTCACGAGTTTTAGGTTAATCGGATTATTTTAAACGGACTTAAAATATGGTGAATCTAATCCTAATCCTAACCCTAACCCTATTGATTTTCGAGCTAATTGGACCACGATCGAACTATTAGCCAAAATAATCAATAGGCTATCGAGTTATCTCTAATTCTAAATAGGCTAATGTACCTTGTAATCGAACTAAACAGGCGAGCTCGTGAAGCTGAGGCAAACCATTCCTACCAGGAAGTAGTATTTACGGTAGAAAAAGGTAATTCGGACAAGGTGAGAAAAAAACACACGTGGCATATGAGTCGTAAATTTAGATTTTATTATGTAATAAAATTGCGTTTTTCAAACTTTCGTAGTTTTTGGTCAGTGTGAGTATGCTGTGAGTGCGGGAACTTCGTTTTTCCTTTCGATGCTTTCCTAAGTGGATTTAGAGGAAGAAACAGCGAAGCCCCACTTTCTTGTACACCAGTTTTCCACACAAAAGATATCCATATTTCTTCTTTCTTTTTGTTTCAATTTTCGGGAGTAAGGTAAGAGAATTAGGAAATGGGTGAGACTGCGCCGACGCTCTCGAAATCCAAGCCGACGATCCTGGTGCCGCCACGCGGCTCCATGGGTTTCCTTTTCCCGAACGGGTCGGCGCCCGGTTTCAGCCCCGGCCCGATTACTCTGGTGTCCAGCTTATTCCCGGAACACAGCCCGTTTTCTTTCTCGCAGCTCTTAGCCGGAGCCATGGCTTCCCCACTTGCGGAGAAACAGGGGAATTATCCTGATAAGCCGATTAATTTTGTGGCAGCTCAGCCGCCGCCGCAGCTGGAGAGCATGAGCCCCCTGTTCATGGTTCCGCCGGGGATTTGTCCGTCGGGCATGCTTAATTCCCCGGGGTACTTGTCGCCGCTACACGTAAGTTATCAATTCATATAATTTAGCTGTTGAAGTTGAATTTGATGAAGTATTAAATTAAAAATTTGGGTTTGCATCAACGGATTGAAATTCACATAATTCAATTGGGATTTGAACTATATCATTTTTTAGGGAATCAAAGCACAAGAATTTGAGTAATTTAAGTTGAAACAGATTACTCCTTGAGCCCAAAGAAAAAAAAAGGCTTGTCCTGAAAATTGGAGTTTTAAAAGCTGTTCCCATGTTGCCAGAATTTGGGGTTCTGCTTGATATTAAAGTAAATATAGTGAAGTTCAAAATTTATGGGCTTTTGATGACTTATTAGGTCCACAAACGTTGCTTCGAAATTTTGCCTATGCTGTTGCAGACTATACCCTTTTTTTTTTTTTTTTTTTTTTTTTTTTTAACAGTAGTTTACACTTGGTGTTACTTTTAGGTTGCATTTGGATTGTGGGATGTGAAATTCAACCAAATCCCTCAGCAGTTAGTTCTAAATGAAAGTGATGGATTTTAAATCCATGGCAATTCAAACAAACATCAAGGGATTTATTATTCTGGATTTCAAATTCATCCTCAAATTCTTCGATGCAGATGCAACTTTAAAGTTCATAAAGGTCCAAGATTTCTATTGCACACGATAAAGCTGGAGGCAAATGCAATAGTGATAGTAATCACATAAGTGAGATTTTTCATACATCTGAATGTAGTATGGATTAGAAAATTGGATTCGTACATCTGAATGTAGTATGGACAAGAAAATTGGATATTTTGATAGTTATGTTCTAAAATAGAGAAGGTTGAGAATTAATGTTCAAGTTGTCTGATTATCGTAAAAAAATGATGAAAAAATACCTTGATCTGAAAAAATATAGAGGTTGTATAATTACTTGTGAACTTCAGATTAATTTCTGTTGTCAATGCACTAGAATGTGGTACAAGTAAATGTTTCTTAAATTTCATGCAGAGCCCGTTCGGAATGTCTCACCAGCAGGCCCTAGCGCATGTTACTGCTCAGGCAGCATTATCCCAATCTTTCAAGCAAATGCAAGCAGAATATCAGCAATCTTCATCCACGAATTTTGGAGAACCAGTAGCAAACTATTCATCCTCTGTTCAAACAGAAGCTTTAACACAGCCAACAAATCCTTCACAACCCGAACCCGAGACTTCAAAGAAAGAGTCATCTGAAGTTTCACAATCGGATAAAACGATTGCTTATGTTGCTGGTGATAAACTAGCTAGTGATGGTTACAACTGGAGAAAATACGGGCAGAAGCATGTCAAGGCAAGCGAATGTCCTAGGAGCTACTATAAATGTACACATCCGAATTGTCCGGTGAAGAAGAAGGTTGAACGTTCTTTGGATGGTCGTAAAGCTGAGATTACATATAAAGGGGAGCACAACCACGATCCCCCAAAGCCCAATAAACGGGATAAAGATAGTTGTGTTTTGGATAGACAAACAAACTCTCAGGTGAAGCCTGTTTCTGTTTCTCAAGATCAGGCTGAAACTGAAAGGTTAAAGGAGGCTATTAATGCCAATTCTGAACCTGGAAATTCCCAGGTGACTTCCCGAAAGTCTTTGGAGCATCATCCAGTCTCTAGTCATAATGATGAAACAAAAGATACTGTAATAGTCGTAGATGAGGGAGATGGTGTTGAACCAATAGCTAAAAGAAGGTAAGAATAACATCTTTGTCTGGTCTTGTTTTTTTCTTTTCCCTCTGATCATTTTATTAACGAAACAAACTTCTTTGAGATGCAGAAACTTGGATATTGGGCAATCCATTCCATTTTCAGCACATCAACCTGTTGGAGATTCAAAGATTGTCTTGCAGACTAGAAGTGAAGTTGATCTGTTGGATGATGGATACAAGTGGAGAAAATACGGACAGAAAGTGGTCAAGGGGAATCCTCATCCAAGGTGTGAATTTTGATTGATTTGGATTTATGCTGGCTTTTTGTTGATCTAAAGATCAGTGTCCCTGATCTCTTAAACAAATGGAAGCCTGGTATATGATTGAGATACAAATATGCTTCTTGGGCATTGATAAACATAGATTTTTACAACACGCTGATCTCTAATAGATTTAAGTTCGAGTACAGTGAAATGGATGATTCAGCTTTCAACATTTCATAAAGTATCACGTATGCACTGAGACATCTTGTGGATAGCTGATAATCTAACTTTTTTATTGGTGCCGCAGCCACTCTGTTAGCTTAAGTAACATGACACCTATATCTAGGAGTAGCCGCTTCAAAGAAAATTCTCCTTTTTCTCATTCTAGTTAACGACATTAGAAGTAATAAAGAAGATAAGCGATATACAATCAAATATCAGTGCCTAATCCCCCTCTCCCTTATTTCTCCTTGCCACACACCCCCCCCCCCCCCTTATTTTTAGATTAAGGGACAAAAGAAAGAGAATAAAAATGGATTCAATGTCTGCAAGACTTAGCTTCGAATTTTAATATTCTCTGTAACTGTATCTGTTATAAAGATTAGTCAAATCATAAGGGTGCCCTTCAAATTTCTTAGTAAAATCTACTGTTTTAGCAATGGTTTATGACAGAAGCATGTGAACCTTCTGCAGGAGTTACTACAGATGTACATATGCTGGGTGTAATGTACGTAAACATGTGGAAAGGGCATCAGCCGACCCCAAATCCGTCATTACCACATACGAGGGCAAGCATAATCACGACATCCCAATAGGGAGATATAGCAGCAGCAACAGCCAGTTAAAATCACAAAAGGTGGTACACGAGGACCCTTCACTAAAGAAAGAAATTGAGTATGGGAACAAAGATCAAATACCGACGACTCTACAGCTTAAAGAAGAACGAATAGCAGCATGATGTTTGAATCATAAATAGCATGAATAATATGTAGGTTATGCATTTATAGGTAGTGTAAACAAGAGCCATGCAGAAATCGTGAGTTATAATGCACAATTGTTGCAGCCTCTTTTTTATGTGCTTAATATTTTGTAGTTATGTTCAATATTTAACAAGAATATGATGTCAATAATATTCCGTATATATTTTGTAAGAGCTTTACTCTCAAGTGTTCTCTTTTTTTTTTTTTTTTTTTTTTTTGGGGTACTGACTTTTTTATTTTATTTTACAGAAAACATGTGCTGGTTTGTTTTGTGTGTGTGTGTAAGGATTGATATGTAATTTTGTGTTTAATTAATTTATATGATGACCCCACTTGTGAAAACTCCAATAGCTCTACATTTGGTGATTAGCCATTAAGCATCTATTTTCACCAAACCTTGCTTAATTTCTCCCTCTTGTTGACACTTATTCTGTAATTCTTGAACAACAATCGCCAACAACTCCTCAACATAACAATTTTTTTTTTTTTTGAGTGATTTGAGAATCGAACATTTGACCTATACATTGTTGTGAAGAAGATTATTTTCTTTTTTTTTTTATTATTTTTCTACAACAATGATGCAACATATGTTGGAAGTTTGAATTTGATTATAATAACCAATCAGAAGGTATAATCTCATGATCTACTGAAGAGAATTCTTAGATTTCATTTGTGCAAATTATAGCGTTGCTACAACAAAAAATAAATATTATTTTAGGATGGTGTTTTATAATTTTATATTAACAAAAAAGAAATAATAAAATTGTAATTAAAATTGGCACATTAACCAAATAGACTTATATTTAATGAATATACATACTCAATACTTTTTACTCATTTATATGCACTCAGATTGGGTGCAGCGTGCCCTGTTTGTAGCAGGAGAGACCCCTAAATATGTGACGTTCTGTTTTTGCAAAAAAAAAAAAAAAAAAAAAACAGCATCGCGAGACAATTAAAATAATTGGACCAACGAAAAACGGAAATGAATGTCACCCTCTCTGCCCCCGCACATCCCGCAAAACAGAACACACAGATGGAAGAAACAAGAAATGGCAGGGAAACGTTGGCCAATTTTCCTGTTTTCCTCTTTCTCTCTCCTCCGCCACCACTCAAGAAAACAATCTCTGTTCTTGAGGAACACACACACACTCTCTCTCTCTCTCTCTCCCTCCCTCTTGGCGATTTCATCGTTCTCAACGACCGGAATGAAGCTGATGTTGTAGGGGGTGCCGTCTCTCCGTTCCACCCCCTCGGCCCATTCCCCCATCTGGGTGGATCCGGATACTCGTGGTATCTGGTTCGTTTGATGGGTATAGTGGGTCATGGGTTGCATTAGCTCCAAGAAGGCAAGGTCCGAGTCACCTGAATACCACTACGCATCCTCCTCCTCGTCGCGTTCACGGCGAAATCATGGACGGGGGCGGGTATCGTCTTCTTCGTTGCTGCACGCTCGCGGCGCATTCGGGACGTTGGAGAAAATAAAGGAGGAGCCGGAGAAGGAGGAGGGAGTGGAGGATGAGGATGAGGAGGAATATATCAAAGAACGCCACGATTTTGTTGGCCATTCTGGGAATTCCAGGGCATTAAAGAGAGGTTCCTCTCACAAAAAGTCTGTTTTTAGTCTTAGATTTGGGAGGTTGACGGAAGGAGAGCACGTGGCGGCGGGCTGGCCTGCCTGGCTCTCTGCGGCCGCTGGAGAAGCCATTGAAGGATGGTTGCCTTTGAGATCAGACTCATTCAAAAGATTAGAAAAGGTCAATACTGTTCATGCCCCTTTCACCGAAACTTCAATGCATGATACATATATGTGTATATGTCTGTGTGTGTATATGGACATTCCCATAAGTTGGTTGATATTATGTGAAATCTTGTCAAGAGAGCAAATAAATTATAATGCAAATCCTAATCTAATACTCCCTCCGGCCCCAAAAATATTATGTTAACAAAACTCTTTTTTTTTTTTTTTTTTTTTTTTTGAGACGGAGAGAGTATTTACCTCGTCATTGATATTAATGTGTCTGATCAAGATTACCTTCCATGTCTTGTATATATATGTATATATATAGATTGGCCAAGGAACATACAGTGATGTTTACCGGGCACGTAATGTGGAAACTGGTAAAATCTATGCCGTGAAGAAGGTGCGGTTCGACAATTTTCAAGCAGAGAGTGTGAGATTTATGGCCCGAGAAATTCAGATACTACGCAAGCTTGACCATCCAAATGTGATGAAGCTCGAGGGCATCATCACATCTCGATTGTCCTGTCATATATACCTTGTTTTCGAGTACATGGAACATGACCTGGCCGGGCTTGTTTCATGTCCAGACATCAAATTCACCGACTCACAGGTTTAGTCATATTTATTCAACAAACTGACTAAGTTTATCATATCTGGTCCAGTTTTCTAACTTGCATTTTTTGCTCAGATTAAATGCTACATGAAGCAGCTATTGAGTGGATTAGAACATTGCCACTCGAGAGGTATACTGCATCGGGATATCAAAACTTCGAATATCTTAGTGAACAATGAAGGGATCTTGAAAATCTCCGATTTTGGTCTGGCGAATTTCATGAGGCCGAAGGACAAGCAACCGTTAACCAGCCGTGTGGTGACGTTGTGGTACCGCCCTCCTGAGCTCCTTTTAGGCTCAACAAGCTATGGTGAAGGTGTGGATCTATGGAGTGTGGGCTGTGTTTTTGCTGAACTTTTTGTCGGAAGACCTCTCCTTAAGGGCAGAACTGAGGTTTGTAACAAATTTTTGTGAATCTGAACAACAATTTGACTTAGATTTCTACAAGAGTGTTCAAGAAACAGGCATATAACTTTCTTTGCAGGTCGAACAATTGCATAAAATCTTCAAACTTTGTGGCACTCCATCGGACGATTATTGGCAAATGTCAGGGCTTCCTCTAGCTAGTATGTTTAAACCTCAACAGCCTTACGAAAGTACACTCCGAGAAAGATGTAGAGAATTTCCAAAGAGTGCAGTTAGTCTTATAGAGACCTTTCTTTCTTTCGAACCTCATAAACGTGGAACTGCTTCTTCTGCGCTTGCTTCTAAGGTAATTTTATCAGAATGATGTCACTCAATACGTTTTCTCATATGTTGGAAATTATTTGTACATTTAACTCTGAGATATTTCTCTCAGTATTTCCATACGAAACCGTATGCATGTGACCCGTCTAGCATGCCAAAATACCCACCCAACAAAGAGATTGATGCCAAATACCGTGAAGAAACAAGGAGGTGAGTGATATATCTGTTCATATTTGGTCTATAAGAGGACAGGTTTAGACAGGAACAGGATCATAAGAATTATCTGTTGCATAGATTTGTTAATAAGCCGCCAATGTTGAGAATTATCAATTATAGGATGGTTTTCGGTCCATTTTGCAGGAGGAGTGGCTTCACAGGACAATCAGGATCAAAAATGTCGAGGAGAGTCCGTAAAACTTTGCAAGATACAACCGAGGTTACCTCTCTCTTTTCTCTCTCTCTCTCTCTCTCACACACACACACTCACTGATGTATGCAAAATGTGTAAATCCCATTGATTTTCAAATTCTTGAAGGAGACTGAGGGCAATTATAGAAGCAGCACGAGCGGATACAGGAGAAGAAGCGGTCTAGGGTCTCGGACGTCATTGAAGCAATCCTATGATACATTGTCCGAGGCTTCTCAGATGACAGAGGAATCTCAAACATCTCGGATATCCAGTACTCGTTCAGTACCTATCCAACCATCATCCGGTGCTTTTGCATGGCCTAAAACGGGAACACAGCATGATGTATTTGCGAGACGTCTACTATACCGTCTAGGAGACTCGGATGATCAAGAAAACGACCATAAAAATGAGGCTGCCAAACGTGCCATGCTTTGGGAACAAGAGCATTCAGATCAGCCCGATTCTTTTGATCCATCCGATACGTATGATGCTCAGGGATCTTACACGGTAAGACAATTGAATTATTAGAAAGACTACCCCTCCTTAAAGCACAAAAAACCAGCACCCCCATCAAAGTTATGCATTCACTGACATAAACACTCTCTCTGGATACAAACAGGAAAACAATTTGAAGAAGAAGAGCAAGGTTACATTCTCAGGGCCTTTGATATATCCGTCTCAAGAACAACAAAACCTTCATAAATCCCAATTCTACAAAGGTAACAACAATAGTTAATCGAAGCGCGTTTCTTGTTTCTTATCCAATCATTACTTCAATCTCATCATAGAAATGACAAATGCAACAATATCTGCAGACTTGTGATCCAAAACAGATGAAGAAGCAATGCTCAGTTTTTATTGGTTTTAAAACTCGGAGAGAGCTCTAACAATGGCGAGGTATTTTTCTGCTCTAGTTTTTTTTTGTGGCGTAGCACCGATTTTACACATAGTATTACAGAGAGAGAGAGGGTTTAACTACAAGGCACAGAGGAAACAGCTTAGAGGAGATCTAGGATTCACCCAAGTAACTTCCCAACATGTTTGATTTGAAGTCCAATAGTATCCACTCATTGTGACAGAAGAATGCAATGCCACAATACCAAGAGCCAACTTTTGATGCTATGTGTGTGTGTGTGTATTTTGAATGTATATGCTATGCTTTTCATGTTTTCGAGGGAGAATTCTGTCGAGATACTGTTTTTTGAAATTATTCTGAGATTAATATATGAGGTTTTTTTTTTTTTTTCAATGAATGCTTTAGCTGAGCTCGAGTTTTTCTTTAATGGCGGATTTTTTTAGAAGATACTAAAAAATATAAATAATTATCTGTTATTTTTTTATGTTATTATTCCCAAATTAATTACTTAAATATATTTTATTTATTTTTGTGTATTTTCTTTTTCTCTTTAATTTTTTTCTATAATTATCTGCACTTCAATTTCTTATATATTTTTAAATTTTTTTATCTTAAATATTTTTCGTAATTCTTTTAATATATATATATTTATTTTATTTATAAATATTTTAATTTTGTCTTCACCTTATTTTCTATATTTTTGATTGAATTTTGGTACATTTTTATAGCTCTATGAATTTTATATTTTATTTTTCCATATTTATTTTATCTCTTTTGAAATTTTTTGTTTCATTTCTCTGATATTTTCTTTAATCTTCTCTTATAATAATTTATTTTATTCTATTTTTAATGTCTAACATTATTCTATGTATTTTGTCTGATTTTTTTAAAATTATTATTTACAAGTTTTACGTCATTTTTTTCTTTTGTATTTCTTTATTTTATTTTTAGGCCCAAAATAACTATATTATATACCAAAATGCAAAATAACTTTCATATGGTAAAATAAAATTATTAACTTTATTGTGTATGAATGAAAAATTGAACAAGTCTGATCGGAATTTTGAAAATGAGGGAGTTTCGTGCAAATAAACCCAATAAAAATGGTATGTGGCAGCTTTCTGCTAATTTTCTTACAAACCTCAATGTTTAGCTGTGCGATAATTTAGGTCATAATAATTTTTAATATTTCTATAAAATAAAGGATTTTATTCCTAAAATTATCCAAATTGCAAAGATTTAACTGATGGAAATTATGCATTAAACATCAAATGCAATATCTATGATTTTCATGTTTTTAAATACAAATAGATTATTTGAAATTCAAAAATACAGAGTGTACCAACATTTTTAAACATAGTTTTTACTTATAAAAATTACAAGATAAGATATATCTCGTAATTTTTATAAGTAAAAACTTACACCTAAAACACAGTTCAATTTCATTCTCAATTTATGCCATCATATCATAATTAAAATCTCAAAATTTTAGATTAACTGGGAAATAAAACATAAAATAAAAGATCTTTCAAAGGAAAAAAATACAAAAATCAGATCTTTTCTTGTTACAGTCTCAAGAAAATCGAATAGAATAAATCAAAAACAAATAATAATATAAATAATAAAAATTTAAAACTCAAAATAAATATCTATTAACTAAAAAAAAAAATGAAGATATGTAGATAGATTATAGAAAAACAGGAATATAGGGCAATCCTCTCGCTGTTGGCTGTAGAAACTAGAGCAGCAAAGCGGCCATGGAGTCCCCAATTAATTGTTGTGCGCCAGTCACACTAATGTGCGCCACGATGTAAACCTCTCCCGTGGAATACCACGCCACCCCTTCTTTCACGGGGGAAGCGCTCGGCCTACGGCGCTGCTTTGCTTCATCTCTAATATTATTTCGTGCCTTTTATATGCGCACTCACCGCCTACTTAGGGCTTACCCTTCTCATCGCTTTCATTTATTCCTTTATTACCCCCCAATCTTTTTCATATTGATCTTTGTGTCCCCGCTCTTGCTTCTTTTTTTTTTTTTTTTGTTATAAAAGTTCTATGAAAACCAAAGGGTTATTTAGCAAAATAATACGAAAAAAAAATATTTCATAAAATAAGGTGGATTTAAAAATCGTTCTCAAATTAGGGTAAAACATTATGTTCGTTGATAATGTTTAGTAAAAATGTTATCGGGCCTGACGTTTAATTTTGAAAATAAAAATGTTAATTTTAAACTGATATTATTATTTTCAAAATATATATATATATATATATGATTCATATTATGCATCACATATATTTATATATATATATATATGCATGTATATATGGATGTGTATATATAAGATATATATATTATATGTTTTTGTATATATATACGTGTATATATATATATTAATAATTTGTATTTCTGATTTTACATTATTTATATATTACTTTTTACATTATTTAAATTACCTAATTTTTCAGCAGAAAATATTAGATAATTTTTTATTATTATTTTTGTATCATGATTTCAACCCTTTTTTTTTTAAAAGAACAATAATAAAAAGTAAATACTAAATTTATTCCTATATAAATTTATTCACAAATTTCTATTCAGGGGTTTGTAAATTTTAATCAGAGTTGAATTAATTGATTAATTTTTAAAATATGTTTTGATTTTCATTTTTAGTTTTTAAAATTTCAATTATTTTGGTTGGTTTTGATTTTGTGGAATAAAATATTTGAAATAACTAAAATATAGATATATATATATATATTATTTCTTATATAAATATATATTTTTTTCTTATATAAATATATATTATATAATTATAAATCAATAAATATTATATAATTTTATTTAAATTAATTATATCATATTATAAAAAAATTTCAAAAAATTAATGAATGTTTATTAATATTATATGTTTTATTATAGGTATTTATAGAATGTAATTTAATATAAATTATTTGTAAAAATTTATAAATGAATTAATACATAATATAATTAAAAATAAATAATCTTAAAAATATTTGGTTTTTATTTTGAATTTATATTTTATATAAATATAATTCTATCATAAAAATATCAAATATTAAATCTGCTCTAATGGTTGAGGATTTGCAATTTATGTAATAGGTTGTGGGGGATGTTTACTGGGCCTAATATTTCTGTAATTTTTTTATTATTTTTATTTATTGAATTATTTAAAACTTAAAAGAAAATAGAATTATTCCTATATATAAATATTAATTATATATAAAAATATATAATCATATATAGATATTTAGAGAATTTAATACTAAAATATATTGATTATTTTTTATTTAAAAATAATTATTTGTTGTACTTTTTATTTATTTAATCCATATTCGGGGATAGAATATATGAGTAATATATATTTAAAACACTCTATATAAATTTTTTTTTTAAAATTATATTATGTGTTAATTCATTTATAATATCTTCATAAATTTAATTTTAATATAACATAACCCTTTTGTATAAAAATATTAATATAATTTATATATTTATATATATATATATATTTATTTAAATTATTCAAATAAATAGTAATATAAATATTTAAAATATTAAGAAATATTCCTTAATTTCTTTAATATGATTTTTTTAATTTATAATTTTTATTGGTATATAATTATATTATTAATATATATAATTGAAATAAATATATATTTATATAATAAAAATTATTTAAATTTATTTTATATTATATTTTATTTACTTTAATTAAAAATACAAAAAATTTATTGATTCTAATAATATAAATATCATTTATTAAATAATATAAAAAAATTAGAAATACAAATTATAAATATATATACGCGTATATATATACGAAAACATATAATATATATATATATAATTATATATTTTTATATATGTATATATACTTGCATATATATACATATAAATACACGCCCATCTATATACATGCATATATATGTGATGCATGACATGAAGCATATATATATATATATATTGAAAATAAAATGTTAGTGGACCTGATGTTTTTATTTTTAAAATTAAAACGCTAGGCCCGGTGGTGTTTTTATCAAACATTGTCTTTGAGCGTGACGTTTTACCCTATTTTAAGAACGATTTTTAAATACACCCTATTTTATGAAAAAAATTCATATTATTTTAGTAAATAACCCAAAAACCAAAGGCTGACTTTGGTTTCCCAAAACTCCACGAGCATCTTTGCTTTAAGTTTTGTAAAATAAAATTAAATAATAATAATTTTTGTTTATTTTGAAATTGTATAGGATAAAATTACATGTAGATTATCAAATTAATGTTGAAAATTTATTATAATATTATATTATATTGATAAAAAATTTAAAAAGAAAACATAGAGATATAGATGTAGAATATGTATTAGGATAAAATTTTATTAAACTATAAAATTTAATTTTACAACTTAAAATAAATGAAGATAAAAAATTTTAACATTCAAAATTCATTGACGTCAAACTTAAAATAAACTCACTTAACAAATATGTGGTTGGTTTGTTTGTACAAGATTTTTGCGGACAGAAGTAGTTACATACCAATCAGTCTAGCCCGTGTGTTGTACGATAGCGAGGTAAATATAATTTATATATCTATTTTATCTGAAAAAATATGTTATATGTTTTTTTTTCTTCAATTTTGATAACTAATTAAGTTTATGGTGTGGTTGATTGTTATTTTTTATGTAATATTAAATATAAAAATTGTTGGGAACCGCCGATGTCGACTGAGGGCTCAGAGTGTGCCTGAGCTCGTCTCGATTCGAACACACAAGTCAATCGGTCGTTTCGGACCAGTCACACCAGACAGTCGTCGACAAAGAGCACGGAACCCCTTCCCGGTAGCACTTCACTCCCAAAACCTTTCTCACTCGAACCCACACAGACTATACACCGATAACCTCACGAAAAGAGATCAACACTCAGTATAGACAAGAGAATAGTGGAAGGAAGAGCAGTGAGAAAGCAGTCGAAGATGTCGTGCTAAGAATCGAATAACCGAAGTCATTATATAGGCACGCATTCAACCGAAAAACCACCGAAGGGTCACGTGGTTTCAGCACAGCAGTAAATGGAGGAAAGACTGTCTAGGGAAGGGGTGCGACTCATCGCAGGAAGTGGGAAGACTGGGGAAGACGAAGGGGGAGGGAAAAAGAGAGCGGCGCTCTCGCAAAGAAGGGGTGAATTAGGAGACGCCCTAAGTCATCAGGGAGCAAAAGAAAGGAAATGTGGGCTAAGAGCCTGGGCCAAATAATAATTAGGCCTAGGCCCAAATGTTGGACAAGTCAACAATTGAATTGAGCCAATACCCAATTATAAATATAATTAAATATATTGTCAAGTATATGTTTCTCATATATAGTACTAAATTATTATTTATAAGTAGTAAGTTTTTTCGGTGATGCACGACATATTATTATAGTATAATATTATAAATTTAAGAAATACAAAACATTAATATTTTTAAAATATATATAAAATTATATTTAATAATTTGTATATGTATCATAATTATGATAATAATATAAATATTATACATAAAACCTTATATATATAATTAGTAAAATAAAATAAATTTACCTACATTTTTGTCAAGTTGCAGAAATTTTCGGGTTAAGAAAAAAAAAAAAAGACGCCCTTTATTTTCTTCAATTTGCAATTTTGGAACAAAAAAAAAAGTAATTATTATAGTTCACAATAGACCAATGCATGAAATTTTTTATATTTGAAAGCTGCATACGATAAAAGTCATATAATATTATTAATCATTTGGGGATGGAAAAAATATCGATATACCGCACTTACAATACTGAAAAATACCAAAAAAATAAAATTGTTGGTATACCGAGATTTTCGATACAATATGATACCGTATTGAAAATTTTCGATACGATCAAGGTATGAAAAAAAAATTAATTGGTATACTGGTATACCGTATGTTATTTTGCTATGCTGATATACCAAATAATATTTGATCTACTAAATTTTCAGTATACCGATATACCAAATGATATTGGGTATTATAATTTTTTGGTATATATAGTACTAAATTATTAGTTAGAATGATTGTTATGGCATTGGAAAAACATAATATGTGCTGAAAATAAATGTAATAGAATTATATATGTTTTTATTTTAGTTCCAAGAATACATTCCTACATTTGTAATCACAATTAACATTTTGGGTGGGCTATTCATATCCCGAAGTTTTTAAATATACCCCAAAGTTTAAATATATTTCATTAATAATTAATAATTTCCATTTTTTTACTAAATATACCTCATTTTTACCTCTTATACCCTTCTCACTATAAAATAAAAAAATAAGAAATAAATTAGCATGCCAACCTAACTGCCCAACCCTTCCTAATTCCCAACACAAATTGACAAAAAACTCTCTGCTTGTCCAGAAAAATATTCTAATATTTTTTCCTCTGCAATTTCTCTATCTACCATAAATTCATGCACATCATTTCTTCTCTACCCAGAAACCCAAAAAAAAATCTTTTTGTTTCTCAAATCAGTAAAAAATTTAGGTTTAGCACTAAAATGTGGCGGCGTCTGGGGCCAATGGAATAACAACAACGACAGTCCAATCATAGACAACTCCATTGAGTTGCTGATTAAAACCATCAAGCGTGCCCACATACAACAAGTATATATATATTATACATAAAGTTCTTAACAAAAATCAAGTTTAGGGAAAAATCATTTAAAGATGGGAAAAAATCATTTAAACAATAGTGTTAAATGTATGTTCCTTATCAAGTTTGGCATTTGCGGTGAAATGTTTTAAATTTGGAGTCGAATCTCAAGAAAGTCATAAATCTGCAATTTCAATTTCTCTATATTGAAGAAACATGAAGAAGAAAAAATTTCAAATTTGGAGCCGAATATCAAGAAAGCCATAAATCTGCAATTTCAACTTCTTTGTATTAAAGAAACATGGAGAAGAAACGTTCTGTATTGAAGAAACATGAAGAAGAAAATATTTCAGATTAGAAGTCCAATAAATATCAATTCCAACTTCTCTGTATTGGAGAAACATTAAGGAGAAAAAGAAGATAAGGCAGGATTTCTGCAGTTAAGAATAAAAATAAAATAAAATAAAAAAATATAAGAATATTTTAATCAATTTATTAATATATAATTTTATCATAATTATTATAAAATATATTTAGAGATTTTGAGATATGAACAGGTGCACCCTAATATTTTCTTATAATACTTATGTACATAGTCTGTGATATAATCTAAACAGATTCGGTTGTTCAAATTAGGAAGGATGTGTTTTCAAATATATATATATATATATATATATTGTTAATTTGGAAAGGGAAAAATCGTTCCGCTCTCCTTTCTTAATTTGTTTTCTCTTTGCATCGTTACTAATACAAAATTATAAAACTCGTTATTATTAAATATTAAAAGAACAATAACCATTCTCCTTTGTATATGTGTAGCCATTTTTAACTCTAATAATAACAAATATTTTGACCTAATTTCTCATTTCTACATTATGTTTTAATTTCATTTGTTTTTGTAATTTTTACACCAATAAAAAGTATAGATAAAAGTTTTAATGATTTGACAAACAATTCGATGAGTTTGTCAATATCTATACAATTTTAAAAAAAAGAATCACAATTTTTTTTGTTCATTTACAAGAAATTAACTTTTAAAATGATAAAAATAAAAATGTTCCACCATCATATCATTTTACTGTGCGACGGACTGAGGCGAAACTCATATCGAGCGTTGCAAAAATCTCAATTTAATATTATCAAAAACTACATCTGCTATCTCATAATGTTTGAATAATTAAGTCAACATTTTTTGTTCCCATAAAAAATTGTTTAGATTTTTTTTCAGGCAAAAAATATAATTGAATAAATAAAATTAATGTATAAAAAGGTCCTATAAGTTTTTAAGAAGTTATATCCTATCAAATTAATAAAAAATAAAAAATTACAATCTTAAAAAATATGATTTTTTTTTTTTTTTGGTACGCACTGAGCATTACAAACCATCTATTTATGGAAACATTATTGTACAAAATTAGGCTTCCATCAGTAATTAATTGAAGAAATTAACAAGACGTAAGACTTGCTGCTACAAACATGTTATTATTATACATAAAAAGAGTGGGTAGGACATTCATTTTAAGTTATTGCTTTGAAATCTGACTATTGCAACGTTGTTCTGGAAATGCAATTAGTACAAATATACACCAGAAAGCTTGGACCTGGAACAGTACTAGGAACACATCGAACACCAGCGATGCATGCGAGTAAACTTTTCTCTAGCCTCAATCGTCGTCTAGCCTCACAATCGTCGGTATTTGGCCATTGTTGACGAAACTGATCTTGTTCAATCTGACGCACCCCAGGACTTGCTCCGGTAGATCTTCCGGCTTCTGTGCCTGTTTCAACAAGCATAGTCGTTTCGATTGGAAAAAATACCCGTCCCCCAAGTAATTGTTTTATGAAAGGCAAAGGTTGGCCGATCTGGATAGAAGTAGGTAATATAGAGAAGAAGAAGTTGGAACGAACCTGTATTGTCAATCCAAGATCCAGTATTCCATTGCCTAAGCGTTCTTTGAAAGCATCAAGTCCCTTTCTAGCTATGTAGCTAAAGTGATGAATGTCGAGATCAATCTCAAAGTAATTAGGGCCCTGTATATACATATAAGAGGAGTTGACACCACCATACCTACAAAAGAACTAAATAGTAAACAGCACCAGAGAGAGAGAGAGAGAGAGATCACCTCGTAAAAGCTGTGCTGAGGGCGGGAAAGTACCGGCTTTTCATTGTAAGCGTTGAGAAGCTTTCTCTCAGTATTACTTGAGACGAGATCTTCAGGATTGACCACCCCAACCATAATTTTCAGCCTTTCTCTGAAAGGAATAGTAGATTCTTTTGTGTATCCTCTCACAAGTTCCATATCATCATCAATCAATTTCTGAAACCAAAAAATAATGATAGTTTATAAATAAACAAATAGAATGATTGCTTCATTAAACAAATAACATATAAAAGATTCTAGTGCAGCAGCAACACACAACGCTAGCTTATTGTCCAAGTGCATCAACATCTACTGCATTGAAAGAGATTTGAACATGGATGGTAGTTATTAGTTACCTTGATACATTCCTGAAAATGGGGAGATATATCGTCCTCGAAAGTCTCAGAGCGTTTGAAATATAGTACAAGGCTCAAGCCTTCCCCATCACCTTCACCAAGAAACATAGCAGGTGCATAGGTGGGCAGCTACAAGCAAACAAACAATGCAACAATGCCCATGTTAGATAATAGCTTCACTCACAATTTACTGCTGTTGCTACATTTGAATGGGACAGGGAACCACCTGAATGTTAACAATGAGCAGTGGAGGCAATTTCCCATCTGCTTTTAGAGGAGGTAGTTCAAGGTGCTGTGCAATGTGGTTAATCTTTCTCGGGCATGCAAATAAGTCCACACCAATTGGAATGTATGGAGAGACATCTGGTGCTGGAGACTTCTTCTTATCTCTGCAAAACCACGTTGTCAGGTAGGTGTACTATAGCAGAATGCGTGTATCAAAACAGAGGAACCGCTCCTAGATCTATTGTGGGTCCAGCTTAATGTGGACACCGCTGATGTGGCACAACAAATTGAATTCCAGATCATGATTATCATGAAAATACTCCCATTGTGGGCTTGCAACATCAACGGTGGAACATTAAGTCAGCATAAAGGATGAGACAACGTACTTGAAAAAGTTATCTCCACGGAGCTTAAAAGTCGAGGGCATTATCTCAGTCCAAGTGCCCGGGGATGGCTTTCCATCGGGAGAACACGGGACCAACAACCCGGCTCTAGGGCGATAAAGATAATTTTTCGATGCACCTAAATCGACTAATGTTAAATCGAAGTTGGGGATGATTATATTGGTCATTAGACACAATAGTTAAAAGGGAACTCACGAAAATCGTTTGTTTCTTCGTCAACTGATTTTCTCGTAATCGAGAGCCTGATAACAGTCGATGACATTCTTTGAGATTGTGGAACTGCAGTGGTTGTAGTGTAGATCTTGTCATTGAAACTTACAGAAGGAACCAAAGCCGGTAAGACTGACTTCAGTAAGGTCTCTGAAGTTTTGTCATCATGTTCAATCTTGTCGACTTTCATCCCACTAAAACTTAAATAGGCCCTATCTAATGTTATCATCGTTGTGGCAGCAGAATCTTCACTCTTCACTAAACCCGGAAGTTCTTTTCTTTGAGAATCTATTAACATTAACCCATTTGGGCCCTTGACTCCGTCATTGCTCAAGAGAAACTCTGTTTTACTGTTATCTATTTTCAGATACTTTTCATGGTATTCTTGGAAATTACAGCTTCCATCGACAAAGCATGATGAAGTTTCATACTGAAGCACTTGTCCATTTGCAGTAGGGACTAAATCTACAGAAGCAGGAAATTTAAAATATTAATTAATTGTCCTTAATGAATCAGTTCATCACAGAGGCAAGAAGTCAATTGCAACCAAAAAAGAAATTTAGATAAAAACGATGAACAATATTTGTCATTGTTTACCTCCATGTACACTACTATAGTCATCATCAGAATCGGATAGTATGCTGAGTGTGTCAAACCACGAATCTTCCTGGTAAAGTCCTGTAAGCACACAAGAAATCTTACATCATCTTAAATGCAACCAAGTTTATAGTCCTTAACGAGTTGAAAAATTCATTTGCTAATATTTTTATGTAATTTATACACGAAAACTGATTATTTCTCATGTTACCCCTTGAGACATGATTTTTATAACTCAGTTAAACTTCAAATGAAAAAAATGATATACCATTAACATCGATCTGACTGTGATGCCATTGCAGCTGAGTGACATGGATAGAGTTAGAGACCGCTGATCTTCTGCAAGTGGTAGTTGTGTGAACAAACTCGCTGACAGCGAAATCCGTTACTCGAGCATCACTATTAATTTTTCTGTTTCCCTCGGGAACTGACTTCATATGTCGTTTCTTTGAGCGTCCATAGTACCTTCTTCCTTTAAAGGACTTTGATGGTTTAATTGCTATATAAGGAGTTGATACACAAGCACCCATTGCAGCAACTCAGTCTGGGAATCCCTGCAACATATAGGGTGTTGAATTCAGTGATATCTCCCAATTTGATGTTACAAAACACCAACTAGTTTAATATACAATGTTGTAGAAGTCCTAGCCTAGTACCTTTTACAACATTGAATGATGAATACAAGCAGTGCAAATAATTTCACTACCCAAATTCCTACGATGTGGCAGAAGCTATGATGCAATTCATAGCAATAATGGAAGAGAGAGACACCATTTCCTCTGTACCTTGTATTTTGATAATATCTTTAATTTTGAATCACAATGAGCATACTTGGTGCGACTGATCCGACTAACGCCTGGTGATTGCGACAAGTGAGATCCCCCCCATTAAAGGTTACAGAAAAGCAAGAATCCGTCCATAAAATTTCAACTCAAAGATTCATCAATTGATTTCTCCACTTCCCCTGAGGACTGCATGAACTTCAAGAGTGGAAAAGAGTGAGTGGAATACAGAAATAGGGTGAAAATCAATAACTGATCATCCTATCCAAATCAACTAAGCCATTCCGAACAATAAAAATGTACTAATGGCAAATCATATGCAAAGCTATCCAAGTAACTAGGATGAGATGAAGACAGCTCGAAAAAGGAAATCGTGAGACAATGTTGGCACCAGATCATTATCTATACAAACTTCCAATATCCCTTTTGTGTGTTGAAGAGAAAGATCAAAATGAATGGAAAATGTGCATGGGGATGGGGTGATAGATCCATGTTAGTCAGCATCAATGAGCAATACAAGACAAATCAGATTCAAGAACAAATAATGCCTTGGTTCAATGTATTACATACAAACACAACAAAACTGTAACTTTCAAGAACATGGAAAGTAGAATACACAGAAGACATATTATAATAAATACAAAAAAGGCAAAGATAAAATCCTAATTTCATGTTAAACAAGAATCTGAATAAACAAATTATATCGCAATAAGTTGTAATTTACCACAAAATGAGAATTATTCCTCTAACAAAACAAATTCAATAACATCAACAGAAACCCCAAACACAAAACACCCACCATATTAAAGAAAACTACAGTACATTGCACAAACATACATACACATGTAGATAAAAAAAGCACACACACACACAGAAACCCGAGTGTGTGAATGGGATGGAAAAGGGACCTGCAAAAGGGGCTTTTCAGGAGAAAGGGAGAAGTGGTTCCGACCTTGTTGGATCTAAAATGCAATTCCAAGTGTGGCTTTTCCTTCTCTTCCCTTTTTCTCATAAATCCTCTGTATCTATAGAAGCGTGAGATACAGAAGAATGAGGAAGATGGAGAGAGCGACGTTCCTCGCTCTGTCTAATCCGTGTGATTCCCCCTTCTTTCTCGTTCTTATCACTGGTCGTGGTTGATCTTTTATATGTATATGAATCCTAAATATTGATTTATCTCTTCTTGTTTTCTCCATTGTCAGATTTTCTGATGGTATTATTGGCTCTCATTCCACCATTAACATTCCAGAATTATTTCAGCGCCATTGAATTGTAGTTCCTAATTTAGCTTCTTCATTCTTCACCACATGATACACAGGGACTACGAGGGAGTCCATAACTCTCCTTTCTTCCTTTTTTCATTTTCTTGTATTTTCTGATTTATTTTAATTTGTTATTTCAAAATTAAAAAATAAATACATATCTAAATTATAGTGCAACTTTCATGTCATGACAGAAGCCGGTTACTAACTACATCTTGTCTGTAAGATTTTGGAACCAAAAAGTTTTAATTTTTTTTTTCATTACACCACACAGAACTATTATTTATATAATCTTATATTTTTAATTTTTAATATGCGATCAAAAAATGATTTTCCTGAATATTAAAATAACTAGATAAATTTAAATAAAAAATTCAATTATAAATATGTATAAATAAATTAAGAAATTAACAAAATAAAGCCTAAAAGTAATTTAATAACATGAGAAGAAATTTTCATAAATATTGGGTAAAAAAACATTCGAATTCTACGTAAGTGGGCCTAAGCCCTGTACTGTAATCAAATGTACACTTGGTCCGAGTCAGCGGTCCAGAATACACGTCTTAAAATTTTGATCTATTCCTCCTCCGACCCAACCCCGGCGTCTTCCACCCTCTCTGTCTCTCTCACACACACCCACACCGACACTCTTCTTCCAATATCTGTTGATTCGGAAAATTGATTCAAATTTGCTTCGATTCGCCGCTGTATGCCGCTAACTTTTGTGCGGGTTGATTTTCCGCCGGCAGCAGCGACTTCCATTTCCGCGGTAAATATTGTTGAATCTGATGATTTATTGTTAAAGTTATGATTTTCTAATATTGGATTCAAGATATTTTGTGTTGATGAAGGTTTATCTTCATGGATTTTATATGAAAGTTATTGATAATAGTTTATGGTACATAGTGTTTGCTTCCGATGATAAATGATAAATTATCAGAACTCGAATTTTTATTTATTGGGTGTTGGTATGCATCTACAGTGGAGGGATCATGTTTATGTATTTTGTATGTCTTTGAAATTTAATGCTGAAGTTCTGGCGTTTTAATGTATATGAGCTATCACGTACGGAATTTTTTTGGAAATTCCTGTATGCGATGGTAGTTTGCTATTACATTGAGATTCGATGAAGATAAATAATGTACATTCATTGCTCAAAATAATGTTTAGGAGCTTCCTTATTGATTCAAAGGAAAACTCTCATACGTTGAATGTAAACAAGTCTAGGGATTTCTTTACCCATGTATTGTGAATTATATATCTGTTGATAAATCAGAAAGTGATTTGATATTGAGATAAATGGAGGACCATCTTATTGTGAGCCTATGCTGTTAATGTGAATGGATTCAAGTAATAATGAACCTTTGATATATGTACTTGCTTGCAGCTGTAGAAATTTTGTGATCTATTGCTAGTCATCTAGTTTTATGCTACCTTTATCCTTTGTGCCAAGTTCTTGAAACTGGTCCTAGTTCTTGAGAGGCTATAGTTCATTACTTCATCTCTATTTTCCTTGAGGGGAGTGTCGATAGATGTGAAATGCTAAGGTATTTTTGCTTATCAAACCTTTTCATCTAATAATGTCACTTATTGCAGTTTCTTTAGCATTTTGGGTTGTGTGAATTTGAAACAGATCTTTGTAGACGCATGTACTCTACTTTCATGAAGCATAGAAACATCATAATCTATTGTTGCTATCTTTGTAACATGTAGCTCACTAGCTCCTACCTAATAATTTGTTACGAGGGATAGACTTCTCCAATTCTTGCATTGGATGATCCAATATGTTTTTCAGTATCTGCTACAATTTTTCTGGTTAATCTTTCTAATTTTATCTCCTCTTTTCTGTAATGAAGCTGCATTGTTCTATTGTAGTATAGAGGTTTGACAGTGACATTTCTGTAACCAAGAGTGAGTTGAAGAATGGCAGCTAGACGAAATGTCCAATATAGCCGCCTTGCTGTTGATGACGATGATTACTATGATGGTAGCAGCCAAAGCAGACATGACCCTAGATTTGATTATACTCCAAGAACCTACGACAAAATACCTTGGAAGTCAATATTTTTAGCACTCTTTTTGCTCCTTCTTGGGTGCCTACTTCTCTTGCTTGCATTTTTCATCTTTAGTGGGCACATGGGAGGGGAGCTCTCCCAAGGATATGGTCTTTTAGGATTGGGTTTGCTTACTTTCATCCCAGGTATCTATACAGCCTCTATTTATTATCATTTATCACCTTCATTCAGCCTAGAGAGATGAAGTGCAACATAATGTTATACATGGGGTCTCCTTTATATTTTTAGGATTAATATATTCTCCAATTTTTTGAATCAAAATTCTTCCTTTTTATTCGCTGATTTCCCATTTTTTTATTTAACGTTGTGTTTCTATTGAGGGTTTTGAATTGCAAGGATTTGCAAACCAATTGATTTGAAATCCACCAAAATTAAAATGGATTTCAAATCCATCATAATATCTAAAAAGGTAGTTCACGATGAAAGTGATGGATTTCAGATTCACATCAATCTGAACAAACTACTAATGAATATGGTACTATGGATTTCAGATCCTTTCACAAATTGTGCATCCTAACTCAAGTTAAGAGTCTTTGATCCTTTGCATTTGTAGTGAAACACCCTCTGTGTTTTTTTTAAAGGGGACATAATGCCTCCTGCATCTGTTTTTGTAAATTGTTTGAGTGATATTTTAGTTTGTAAACTAACCTCTAGTAAATGATTACAGGCTTTTATGAGACTCGGATTGCGTACTATTCCTGGAGAGGTGCCCAAGGATACCGCTTTGCTGCTATTCCTGATTATTGAGGTTTTTGTAGTATCAACCACCCACTGTTGTTCAGTTTATATTTTCCGTACGCATATGGCTCAAGAAGTTACCTTGAAGAACTTTAGCTGAATTAATCTTCCCTTGTAATTTGTATACATAGAACAAAGTGTGTGTATATACTTTAGTTTTAAGTGTAGCCAGGGGTCATATGTTGGACAACTGCTTTAATATAATGTTGGACAATTGCTATACTATATTGTTGGACTTGTGAATTAGCTGCAAAATGACGGGTTTTTTCCCAAAATAATGCAACAAACAGAAATTATAAAATAGGTATAATTTAAAACAGTTTTTTAAAATAGGTAAAACGTCACTCTGGGTGACGTTTTTTGGATAAAACGTCAGCTGGGGTGACGATGTAGTTTTTGAATAAGAAACGTCAGCCTAGCTGACGTTTTTTATTTTCAAAATATATATATGCAACTTTGCATACATGCATGCATACACACACATACACCACACATGCATTTATATATATATATATATATATATATATGAAGCACGTAAGCATTTATTTATATAATATATATGTGTGTATATATATATATTTGTTTTTACATTATAATTATTTATATTATTATTAATTTTTTTATATTTAATAAAGTTATAATATTATTAATATATATAGCAATTTATGTATATATATTTAAAAAAAATTAAAATATAAAATATTATAATGTTATTTAATTATTATGTTATATACATAATATATATTAAATATATATTCTAAATATGTATATATATATATATTTTTTTTTTATTAGTTAAGTAAATATATAAAAATATATATTAAATTAAAATTTTTAAAAGTAAAATATTATAATTTTATTTAACATAATAATTTTTTTATTTAAATTAAAGAATAAATTTTAATTATGAATATGTATATGTATAATTTCATTTTCTGAAAATTATATATATATATATATATATATATATTTAAATAATACATAAAAATATATATACACAGATAAATAAAAAAGAAAAAAATGAATAAACGTCACCGACACTGACGTTTAAAAAAGTCAGTTGCGGTGACGTTTTTTTATTTTTTTCTTTTATATAATATATATATATTTATAAAATATATATATATATATATTCTAAATATATATTCTGAATATGTATATATATAGAAATATTTTTATTTATTAAGTAAATATATAAAAATATATATTAAATTATAATTTTAAAAAGTAAAATATTTTAATTTTATTTAAGATAATAAAAAAATTATTTAAATTAAAGAACAATTTTTAATTATTAATATGTATAATTTCATATTTTGAAAATAAAATAATATATATATATTAATAATACATATATATATATAAAAGAATAAAAAAAAATTAAACGTCACCCGCATTGACATTTTAAAAAAACTTCAGTTGCGGTGACGTTTTTTATTTTTTTCTTTTATATAATATATATTATAAATATATATATATATTTATTTATTTATAAAAATATATATACTCTAAATATATATTCTGAATATGTATATATATTTTTATTTATTAAGTAAATATATAAAAATATATATTAAATTATAATTTTAAAAAGTAAAATATTATAATTTTATTTAAGATAATAAAAAATTTATTTAAATTGAAGAATATTTTTTAATTATTAATATGTATAATTTCATATTTTGAAAATAAAATAATATATATATTAATAATACATAAATATATATATATATGAATAAATAAAAAATTAAAAAAATGAATCAACGTCACCCGCACCGACGTTTTAAAAAACACAGTTGCGGTGATGTTTATTTATTTTTTTTCTTTTATATATATTATAAATATAATATATATATATATATATTTATAAAATATGTATATATTCTAAATATATATTCTGAATATGTGTATATATATATATTTATTTATTAAGTAAATGTATAAAAAGATATTTTAAATTATAATTTTAAAAAGTAATATATTATAATTTTATTTAAGATAATAAAAAATTATTTAAATTAAAGAATAATTTCTAATTATTAATATGTATAATTTCATATTTTGAAAATAAAATAATATATATTATATATATATTTATATATTAATAATACATATATATATAAGAATAAAAAAAAAGAAAAAAATGAATAAACGTCACCCGCACTGACGTTTTAAAAAAAAAGTCAGTTGCGGTGACTTTTTTTAATTTTTTTTCTTTTAATATATTATTAATATATATATATATATTCTAAATATATATTCTGAATATGTATATATATATTTTTATTTATTAAGTAAATATATAAAAAAAATACATTAAATTATAATTTTAAAAAGTAAAATATTATAATTTTATTTAAGATAATAAAAAAATTATTTAGATTAAAAAATAATTTTTAATTATTAATATGTATAATTTCATATTTTGAAAATAAAATAGTATATATATATATATATATATATATATATATATTAATAATACATAAAAATATATATATAAGAATAAATAAAAAAATGAATAAACGTCACCCGCACTGACGTTTTAAAAAAAGGTCAGTTGCGGTGATGTTTTTTTATTTTTTTCTTTTATATAATATATATTATAAATACATATATATATATATATATTTATAAAATATATATATATATATATATATTCTAAATATATATTCTGAATATGTATATATATATATTTTTATTTATTAAGTAAATATATAAAGATATATATTAAATTATAATTTTAAAAAGTAAAATATTACAATTTTATTTAAGATAATAAAAAAATTATTTAAATTAAAGAATAATTTTTAATTATTAATATGTATAATTTAATTATCTTAAAATGTATATATATATATATATATATATTAATAATACATAAATATATATACACAAATAATAAAAAAATTAAAAAATCGTTTAGATATTATTTTGAAACTTAATTTTAATTATCATTTTAATAAACTTTTACAAATATATATGCAATAATTCATGATTTTTTTATTAAATTAATTATAAATACTAAAAATTATTATATACATAATACAAAAACAATTTTTTAAATTAAAATAATTATAAAAATAAGCTAATTAAAATTATGAAATTATCATATATATTTATAAAAACATATTATCACTTTATATAATTTTACAATACCATAACATGATATTATATCTTTTTATAATAAATATATCACATATTAAATATTTTTACACTGTATTTATTTATAAATACACTATCTTAATAAAATAATTTTTTTCATATCGATTAAAAACTATAATTTTAATAAAATAAAACTGATAAAAAATTATACTCGAATTTATCATTTATATACCATTTGATACATCTTATCACAATTTAAATAATTTTATCAATTAAACTTGTCATATCACTTACACACTTTGTCATACATGTATTAAATTTTTGGCATGCATTATTGCATGCATTATTTTGACAGATTTTTGGCATACATTATTTTGACACATTGTTACATCAACATTTCAGGCTTTGCAGAAATTTGGCTTGGGTTCATTAATTTTTCAAGCTTTGGAGAGGAGACTTTGACGTGGGTTGCATGAGGTGGATAGTGAGTGAATTCATTATAAATTGAATGAATCACTCACTTTTTTCTTCACTCACATACTCTCAATTCTCCTCACTTTCTCTTTCTTCTTTTAACTCAACTCCCTCTCGTCTCCTTCATCTTCATATTTTTTAGATTTCTCCTTCAATTTTCTACTTCAACCTTCTTCTTGCTATCTTCTTTATTTGGAGAATTTGTTACTGTCCCACTCGATTTTCTTTGTATAAAAAGGTATGTAGTTTGGAGCCAAATATTGATGCTGGTTCTTTTATATTTCCTTTCACATACTTTAATTTATTTTTGTTCTACTTGTGAACAAATCGTTTATTATTGATCACCAATTAACGTTATATCTTCTTAATTTTTGGCATGATATGAGATGATTTTTTTCTTAAACACTAATCGTCAATTTTTTTTTATGCTATATTGTGTAGATTGTGTTCAAGAAGACAAACTTCAACTTCCACAAACATTTCCGTAAACTAAACTAAGGTTAGTATACATATATATCATTTATTTTTAACATAATATATTATTGTAAGTGAATATTTATTTGGTTTCGTATATACATTCATATGATAAGATTTCTAATTTTTAATAATATGTGTGTATTGTTTTATGTGTCATTTAATTATTTTGTTGTATTTATTAATGTGATGTTATTTAAATTTTATTTGTTTATTATGATGCATATTTTTTTATTGTTGCATGTATTGTATGTTTAACTTGTTTTGATTTACGTTATGTTATGTTGACTAAATAAATCTTGTTTACTATAATTAATATATTATTATAGGATATTTAAAAAAATATATAAATTTAATAACTATAATAACCCTTATAAATTATATTTCATAGGTATGACTTCAACATCAAAGTCATCAGCATCAACTTCCACACGAGCTAATAAATATAACACATACAAAGTTTATCGATCTATCGTAAAAAAGTCAACAAGTTTGGTGTAATTAACAATACGTAATCAACAACTAAAAGAAGAAATAGAGGGATTGAGGAGAAAAGATGTTGCTGCAAATGTGATTTCCAACATGCAAGATCAAGAAATACGGAAATTACAGCGGCGTGTAAAGATGTGCCAAGTTGAATTGGATTGGTCATCTAACCGTGTCTCTGTTTTAGAAGGTTGCGTTTGGCAACAAGAAGACGTCTTAGGGAATGAAATAAACTTATTACGTGGTACTATAAGTTGTATGACAACGGAAAAAAAATAATATAATAGAGCAGCTTGGGGATAGAGACGAGCATATAAACGCCCTAGAAAATGAGGTGAATAAGTTACGTGCTCAATTGGATAACGAGAGAAACCAAAATGAAATTATCCAACAAGAGAATACGACTAACTTTCATCACGTGAATATGATGCGATCACGCATACTAGATCTTATAGATGTCACCCCTGGCTTAAATATGTAGCATGATCCAGTAGATAACGAAAATGTTGATATAGAAGTCGTGGATGATAATAATGTTGTAGAAAATTTATCCGATAATGATCATTCACAGAGTGATGTATATTTCTTGTAAATGTATCTTGGTTGTGAAATGTAATGCATTATTTATCATACTTTTCATACGTATCTTGTTTGTGAAATGTAATGCATTATTTCATAATGATACTTTTCAGACGTACAATGTGGTCCACACTTACTAATTATAATTTATTTGTTCTTTATGTTTGTATTGAATTTATATATTTCATAGTGAAATATATATATATATATATACATATATCACTTTCAATCAATGGCGAGTCACCGACGAGTTGCAATTAGAGTTTATAGCGGAGGCGAAATTGTACAGGAAAATAAAAAAGTATTGTATAGTTTTGCGTCCAATGGTTACACACGAATTGATCGAAATACAGACTTATCTGCATTGAAAGATCTATTTTATCAATTTCTTGGTGTGGCTAAAGACCAATTTCATCTTAAACTTTTCACAAAATGGGGGAACATTTACCGTCAGAATTATATTATAGAGTCTGTAGTTCAGATTGAGACTGACGATAATCTTAGGTTCTTCCTAGATCCTAATGATGGATTAAACTCTATGGACATTTTTGTTGAAAAATAACCATGCCAAAATCTTAGCGAATATGAAGGTATGCTTATGAGCCAAGAGTGGGGATATTATATGTCGTTGCTGTCCCACAAGATGTGCCCACGACATCATTCCAAGATTTAAGTAACCCTTGTGATTATGTGCCCGAAATCACTTAGAGATTAGAGAACCTTGCTTTCACAAATACTTTATTAAGTGGAGAATGTAGTGTCCAAAATATAATTGGTTCCAGTAATACTAGGAATGAACCTGAAGATATAATTGGTCCTAGTAATACGGACAATACAGAAGACACGGACCCTTGTGCAGATTCTTTAGGTCCAATTTCCTCATCTGAAACGGAAATTGAGAATTTGGATGACAATAAAGCAATAGTAGACGAAGAAGATGTTGATGCGGCTAATGTGAATTCCAACAGTGTCAAAGCAACAATTAATATCGACTCGGACACAAAAATCCCGTTTTACACAATCAGTGGCCCTGAAGTTGTTGCTGACTCGATGCATAATCCTTCATCTTCGTGGGGAAAGTTTTACAATCCTAGCCAAGGGATAATTGACAAGGACATGTTATTCAGGGATAAGAACACTTTCGTTGCAGCGATTAAGGATTTCTCGATACGACATGCAAGACATCAGTTTCGAGTTGTCGAAAGTAAACCCCTCCTTTTGGTTCTCAAATGTGAACACAGTACTCCTTCTCAAGCGCGTCCTTGGTATGTTAGGGCATCATTTAAGCGAAAATTGGGGATGTTCAAAATAACAAAATATGGTGGAGATCATAGATGTTATATGAATGATATATCTTCCGATCAACGAAATCTGGGCAAAAATTTCGTAGCTTTCTTGATTAAAGAAAATGTTCGGGTCAATCCTGCAATCAGCATCTCTGAGGCACAAGCAGACGTTAAAAACGCAACTGGATACTCAATTTCATATTAGAAGGCATGGCATGGCATTAGACGGGCGATTGAGAACACTTACGGGACATGGGAGAGGTCCGTAAAAAAGCTGCCTAAGTTTTTAGGCGCATTACAAAAGTGGAACTCGGGCACCATTGTTGAATGAAAACACCATGACACCAACGTTCCACATAAAAATATTATCAAATATGTTTTTTGGGCGTTCGAGCCTTGTTACACTGGGTTCAAGTACTGTCCACCGATTATCAGTGTTGATGGGACACATCTATACACAAAATACAAACATAAAATGCTGATAGCCGTTGCAGTGGACGGAAACAAACAGATACTGTCCCTAGCATTTGCTATTGTAGACGAGGAGAATTTTGAATCTTGGAAGTGGTTTTTGGATTTGATTTGCAAGTACGTCATAGGTGGTAGGGCTCAGATGTGCATTATTTCTGATAGAAATGCAGGTCTTTTATGTGCAATCTAGACAATACCAACATTTAATGCCCCACATGGAGTGAGTCTTTTTTGTCTGAGACATGTTTGTTCAAATTTCAATTCGCATTTTAAAGATGTGCAATTTAAAGATCTCTGTTGGCGGGCTGGATCTGAACACCAAATCAGCATAACAGTGTTATGAATGAAATACAAAATCTGAATCCGGCTGCGTACTTGTATCTCAATCAAATCAATAAAGAACAATAGGCTTTTGCGCATGATGGTGGCTGGCGACATGGTATTTTGACCACCAATGTGTCTGAATCGTTTAACGGTGTCTTAAAGGGTGGTCGACGTCTCCCTTTAACAGCTATAGTGGAGATCACGTTCAAGCGATGTGTTGCATATTTTAGAGAACGGAAAAAAGCTGTTAGGAGAATGCAGAGTAATGCACAATCATATACTGATTTTGCGCATTCAAAATATCAGTATTGGTCGCAAATGTCTGTGGGTCATGTAGTTACCCAGATCGATTACCATGAGCAATCTGCTATGGTGGTCACGAAACCACGACCAGGCGAAGGGGTCACATACATGTTGTTAGGATTTCTACTAGATACTGTTCTTGCGGCAAGTGGACCTTATATGGTATTCCATATTCGCACGTGATGAGTGTATGCGCTGATTTGCGGATTAATGCTACTTCATTTGTGGCCAACCATATTGGAGGGTTGATTACTCCAATTGCTCGTTATGTCGGGATTAATTTGGAAGGGTTGGAAGAAACTCCAGGCGAAACAACCATCAACCTCGAACTTCTAATCAACATGAAGATGTGTATGTTGCACCACGGCACGAGAAAATTGAATCTCATTTTATCTGATAAGAAAAGACTTGCTCTGCCCAACTCTCGTCTGACAAATGTTTCCGGTGGAAAAGTAACAAATATTCTGCTTAATGGCTCAATCCACAATGAAGCCATAGAGGAAAGCGAAAGAGAAATGAGTAATGAAGAGACTAGAAGGAAGAGGAGGAGAAGAGGTACAGATACAAGAACAGAACCTAAGGACGTCGATAACGAAGAACAAAATGAAGATGAGATGATGGGAGAGGCCGGGACATCCCAGCAGCCCCACCCTCCACATACACATCATACAGGTTGGAACGATTGGTCAGAATGGAGAAATGCCTTCGACACACGGGTTGCCAACATTGAAGAATATATGCATCGTCAGTCATATAATTCTCAAGTTGCACTTGATATGCAGAGACAACAGTACGAGTGGAATGTGCAGCAGGGCCATTTTGAAGAGCGTGAATATCTTGCATACCAACCTTTCAACCCTTCGAACACTCCGTATCAGCCATGAATTTCTTTTTTTTTGGATGAAATGTAAATTTTATTCCAAAGTATGGTAAATATGTACAAGTACAATCATATCGGATTAGGTCCCGAGAAACCATGATGGAAATTTGTGTGGTGCGTTCGACCACTAAAAGGTTGGGTCCGCTAGGTATGGCAGATCCAAAAATGGGAGAAGTGTATGTGCTGGCCAAGCAAGGTTGAATGGTTGAAGTCCTCGTGTATCGACGATATCGAGGTGGGTTAGTCAGGTTGGCCAGGGGGATGGAAAGAAAAACAACATAAAATAATCACCAACCCAAGGATGGTCACAGGGCATTAGTATGTCCAAGGTTTTGGTGCCATACGTAATGCTTGTTCCATCCCGCCGATGAGTGATTTACATGAAAATTACACACTCAACGGGGCATACCCCTGAGGAAAGAGTTCAAACTAACAAGGGGCAAGAACAATTTAGGCCCCATACTCAGACATTGATCAAGTCTAAAGGGAAAAGTGAGTAGCAAATTTTATACACATTAGTCTTGATTTTTGCCACGATTTTATCAACGGCGTTGCTTGAATCTTCGAATATGCGCTCATTACGAGCCCTCCAAATGTGAAAAACTGAGCAGCAAAGTCCGATCATCCTTATTTTACTAAGGATAGAAGTAGACCGATCCTTTTTTATCCATTTGAGGGCGCTGGGAATAGTACTCATGCTACGCCAAAGTTGGAGCCATTGGCTGATTTTCGCCCAAACTTCCTTTATCCAGCAGCATTGGAAAAAAAGGTGAGCTGCAGTTTCTGCAAATTGGGAGCAAAGAACACAAATAGGGTCAGTTTGAATAAAGGAGAGATTGTCTTTTGTGGCCAGTTTTTTCCTCAAAGCTAGCCAGGTGCAAAAAGAGAATTTTGGTGGAATAAAGTGTTTCCAAATGGCCGAGTGCCAAAAGCGCTTTTCTCCATGTATACGGAAGATGTCGTATGCTTTGGAGGAGCAAAGGCCTTTGGGGTCGGAAATGAGTGCAAGACTTTTGATAGCCCCGTTGTGGTCGCCAAAACGATCCAGCAGCTCTTGTTTAATTTCACCAATCCTCTTGAGGAGCGGCGATGCATCATTCCTCGGCTTCCAGTCCCAAATAGACTGGTTTTTGAGGTAGTATGCATGGACCCATTTGACCCACAGGGAGTCGGCTTTCAGGTGGAAATTCCACAAGTTCTTGGAGAGTAGGGCCTTGTTCCATGTATGGATGTCCCTAATGCCAAGCCTCCCTTCGGCTTGTGGAAGGCATACTTCTTTCCAAGCAATGGGCGCCGTTTTTTTTCCCCACATAAATACCCTGCATAGCCTATAAATTCGGTCAATAACTGAACTCAGCAGGGGGAAAGCTTCCAGCCAAAAACATTCGACACCCTGCAAGACAGATTTAATTAAAAGTAATCTCCCTGCATAAGATAAGGAGTTAGCAGTCCAACAATTAATATAATGGGCAATCTGATCAAAAAGTGGTGCATAGTGGACGGTATTCAGTTTTTGTGCAACAAGTGGCACTCTAAGGTACCTAACCGGGAGATCCCCGATGGGGTAGTCCAAGAGTTCCAAAATGTCGTCCAACTCCCTGCCAACAATCCCTGCAGTAAAGATACATGATTTTGAGGAGTTTATACTCAGTCCGGAGACTGATTTAAACTCCTCCAAGCAATCGCAAAGAATTTTTACCGAATATGAGTCTCCCCTAGAGAAGAGCATTAAATCGTCGGCAAATGCAAGATGTGTGATCCTAAGATCTTTGCAACGTGGGTGATAATTAAATTCATGCTCCTCAGTCCTAATTTTTATAAGACGGGAGAAATACTCCATGCAAAGTATAAAAAGGGCAGGCGACATTGGGTCTCCCTGTCGTAGTCCTCTTTTGCCTTTAAAATGTCCCTGCAGTGACCCATTAATAGAGATGGAAAAGGAAGATGTTGTAACACATTCCATTATCCATGTGATAGTAATTTCTGGGAAGCCAAGGCCTTGTAGAATTTCATGAAGGAAGGTCCATGAAAATGTGTCGTAGGCCTTTTTCAAGTCTACCTTGATGGTACATCTTGGAGAAATTCTTTTTCTAGCATAATTAAGAATGATTTCTTGGGCGAGAAAGATGTTACCCGTTATACATCTCCCAGCAATAAAAGCTGATTGTGCTGGGTCAATTAAGGTCGGGAGGATGGATTCAAGTCTAGACGCCAGGATTTTGGTAATAATTTTATAAATGACATTACAACAAGAGATGGGTCGAAAGTCCGCTGCTGAGGGTGAATGTTCAGTTTTAGGGAGAAGGGCAATGGCTGTGTGGTTAATCTGTTTTAGGATTTTGCCGGTCCGGAAAAATTCTTGGACCGCATCACACACGGTATTGCCCACAATATCCCACGATTTTTTGAAAAATGCTGAGGAGTAGCCGTCCGGGCCAGGGGATTTGTCATCCCCTATGTCTAAAACGGCTCTCTTGATGGCGCAGGGCAAGATGGGGGCCTCCAACATCTCAATTTGTTCCGCTGATAGACATGGGCCTGTTTGCAGGATAGATTGGTCGATGCTGGAGGTGGGTTGGGAAGATCCGAAGATGTTGGTGAAGTGCTCAACAAAACAGTTTGCCATCTCCTCAAAGGAGGTAGAAGGCTGTCCGTTTGGGAGGGAAATGGAAGAGATATGTCTTTTGAGGGTATTTCTTTTGATAACACTGTGAAAGAATCGGCCATGAATTTCTTGTATTTAGAAGTAGGGGGTCAAAGTGTTCTTCTTGTTTTCCTTATAAACTTGTATTCATTACTCTTGTTAAAATGTGGACAAATGTGCTTGACTATGTTTATTTAGTATTAATAATTATCTACTTTAATTTAACTATGGTTTCTATATAGTTTTTTTTAATATGTTAATATCATATTAATTGAGACGTCCCATCAACTATTTTATAAACAGTTATGCCCTTCCAGAAAAAATTTGTAGGGACCCAGATACAAGTTAGCATTATAAATACGTGATGTGGTGACTCTCATTTTACTTACATACAAATATGGATCAACTACCAAAATTCTCTCCTCTTCCTCCACAATCAAAATGCTATAACTTGTTTGAAACTAACTTATACTCCAACACCGAGTGGACAAAGGATATGGAGACCGTGCTTGTGAATATTCTTGTGAAGGACGTCGAAGCAGGTGATTGGGAAATCGGTAACCATAATAGCAGCTGCTTACTGAATGTATGAAATGTTTTGAAGAAGCAATTCAATGAGCGTAAGTTCTCTTATGCTAACGTGAAAAGCCACAATGATTTGCTACAATCCCGTCACTACACGTTCAAAAAAATGATAATAACGGCTGGAGTTCGTATGGTTGGTGAACGATAGTATATAAACGCTACACTGAATTGTTGGTGTTTATGGGTAATTTTCTCTAAAAAATAAACAAGCATTCATTTTCTAGATTGTAAATATTTTATTTACACTTATATTAATTATTCTTACATTTATAGGATCGTGATCCCAAAATGACAAATACAATTGCATATTTAATGGATGATGAATCATTCTTCGACCAACTAGAGAAGCTTTTCAGTTTTGAAGATAATAACGTCGTCGGTGGACCATCTTCCTCAAATATGGAGAGATCCAAGGCAAATATAAAATGATTTGGTATAGCTACGATTGCTATTTCAATTATATATTTGCATGAGTATTGTAATGATATTAGGGTATTATTTATTATATTGAGTGTTATAGTATATGTATAGGTTAAGTTAGTAGTTGTTGTAATCGCCGTTAGGCTTCGCTTTATATATAATGTTTATTTCTTCATCTTATTCAAGGCAAATAATTATATTAGAATAACAATATTATGGAAAATTACAATAAATAAACTTTATTATTATACAATAACATATATATAAAACAACAACAAACTAAATAAACATTTCCTAAAAAAACACAATAAATAAAATAAAATTCTTATTACCAATTTTTCATGGACATAATTAACCACATGAACCACCACTTGTACCGGATACATCTTCAGATATTAAAGAAGCACTGAATTTAACCAAACCAATTTTAAAAGTGATTTTCGTTTAAGTATTTTCAACCAATGAGAAAATATATAAATCACCCAAATTTAATTTGGTGTCCTCCACAAAGCGCCCCCTACTTGCATTATCAAATTTCGGTATTTTGTGGTTTCCATGATATCGCATTATCCATGACTTTCCCAAACAATATAAAATAACTGGGACTTCAGTGTTAGGCAAGAGTTTGATCATCTCCTTAGATAATAATTGCATGAAAATTTAAAAATATAAACAAATCAATCTTTAAATAAAAAATATACACAAATATTCTTATAAAACAAAATTTACCATTAGATAGTGCGGGGCAAAATGTGATTTCGACAATGTAATATCGAAATAAGGCTTATTCTCATCCAGAATTGGCGAGAGATCGGTGTACACTTCATCGCTCGTGAAAGCACGCCCTTTTCCCTTTCTCATTCTCTTTATTCATTTATGAATTATCCTAACATATTCCTATTTATATTACTTCAGCAACAAAATTATTATTGAATTGACAACACGATGCGGTGCAAATTTTATTCGGATTTGAGAAGACGTGCACGCAAAAAAAGTAACCTCAATTCACGAGACTCTATAACAAAACTGGTGATTGACACTCAATTCACGAGACTCTGTAACAAATTGGTGACTAACAGTTTCATCTAACATTGAAAGACATTTCATTTATTCGTTTTAGAAATTATTATTTATTTTAATTAAATATATATATATATATATTTTATATAAATAATAATATATAAAATATTATAATTATATTTTTCAATTATAATTATTCATAAATAATCTATATTTTATAAAATAAATAGATATACTTTTTATAATAATTATTGAAAAAAATTCGCCTTAACATAATTATTTTATTATATTATCTTCAATAATAATATTCAAAATTAATCTTTAATTAAATAATTTTTATCAAATATACATACATAAATTTATATATATATATATATATTTACATAACTAATATAATATAATAATAAAATATATATATATATATATATATATTAAGAATATATATTTATAATATATATAACATAAATTAACATATTAAAAATTAAAATAAAGGAAATATCGTCAGCGCAACTGATGTTTTTTTAAAACGTCAGTGCGACTGACGATTTCTTTTTTTTTTCTTTTTTAAAAAATTATTTATATATATATATATGTATTATAAAAAAAAAAATATATATATATATATATTTTTTTTTTTCTAATTATACATAATAATAATAATTAAAAATTATACTTTATTTTAAATAATTTTTTTTATTATCTTAAATAACATTATAATATTTTACTTTTTACATTTATAATTTAATATATATTTTTAAAAAATATATATGCATATATTATTATTACTTTCAGAAAATGAAATTACAAATAATAATAATTAAAAATTAACCTTTAATTTAAATAATTTTTATAAAATATATATACATAAATTTATATATATATATATATATATATATATTTACATAACTAATATAATATAATAATAAAAGATATATATATATATTCAGATTATATATTTATAGTATATATATAACATAATTAACATATATTAAAAAATAAAATAAAATAATGTGGTCATTGCAACTGACGTTTTCTTAAAACGTTAGTGCGACTAACGTTTCTATTTTTTTTCTTTTTTTAATTATTTATATGTTTATATATATTTACGTATTATATATATTCTTTTTTTATTTATTCATATATATATATATATATATATTTATGTATTATTAAAAAATATATATATATTTTTTTCAGAATATGAAATCATACATATTAATAATTAAAAAAAAAATCTTTAATTTAAATAAATTTTTATTATCTTAAATAAAATTATAATTTAATATATATTTACTTAATAAATAAATAAATATATATATATACACATATTCAGAATATATATTTAGAATATATATATAGATATATTATAAATATATATATATATATTTATAATATATATATTATCTAAAAGAAAAAGAAATTAGAAAACATCACCGCAATTGGCGTTTTTTTTAAAAACGTCAGTGCGGCTGAGTTTTATTAATTTTTTTTATTCTTATTTATATTTATATATTTATGTATTATGAATATATATATATATATTATTTTATTTTCAGAATATGAAATTATACATATTAATAATTAAAAATTATTCTTTAATTTAAATAATTTTTTTATTATCTTAAATAAAATTATAATATTTTATTTTTTAAAATTATAATTTAATATATATTTTTATATATTTACTTAATAAATAAAATATATATATACATATTCAGAATATATATTTAAAAAATATATATATATATTTTTTATAAATATATATATATAGATTTATAATATATATATATATATTATATAAAATAAAAAAATAAAAAAGTCACCGCAACTGACGTTTTTTTAAAACGTCAGTGCGGATGACGTTTATTCATTTTTTTTCTTTATTTATTTATTTGTATATATATATATATTTATGTATTATTAATATATATATATATTTTTTTCAAAAATGAAATTATACCTATTCATAATTAAAATGTATTCTTTAATTTAAATAAATTTTTTTATTAATATAAATAAAATTATTATATTTTACTTTTAAAAATTATAATTTAATATATATTTTTATTATTTACTTAAGTAATAAAAAAATATATATATACATATTTAGAATATATATTTATAATATATATTATGTATATAACATAATAATTAAATAACATTATAATATTTAAATTTTAAAATTTTAATTTTATTTATTTATTTAAAATATATATACATAAATTCCTATATATCTATTAATAATATTATAACTTTAATAAATATAAAAAAATTAATAATAATATAAATAATTATAATATAAATATATATATATACATATATATTATATATATAAATGCTTATGTGCTTCATATATATATATATATATATATATGAATGCATGTGTGGTGTGTGTGTGTATGCATGTATGTATACAAAGTTGTATATATATATATATATATATATATATAATTTTTTATTTTTTTAAAATAGCTGACGTTTTATCCAAAAAAACGTCATTCGGGGTGGCGTTTTACCTATTTTTAAAAATTATTTTAAATTATACCTATTTTGTAATTTCTTTTTTTTTTTTTTTTTTTTTTTTAGAAAAAAAAAAACCCAAAATGACAATGTTAAGGGGTGGGCGGGCTTATTGCTATTGCATCTGCATTATGTTGTTAGATATTATGATAGAATTTTGGAAAGGTTTCAAATGATTGGGTTTCCTGTTTCTCCAATCATTATCATAAGTATTGAAAATCAGAGTCGTAGATTTCAAGTTTATTTTAAAACACAATTCACTTTTTGTGATGACATTCAAATTTTTTGCTTAATTTCTTTTTTTTTTTTAGTTGTAATGTAATACATAATTCTTTTAATGCACGAGGTGAGTTTTGAATATCCATATTGATGATAGATTTCCCAGACATCGTGTGTGTTGTACTGTTTATAATATAATTACGTAATAAGTTATCATAAAAATAGTAATTATAATTTTTAAAATAAAATACATAATTATATAAAATATATTTTTAATAAAATTATTTAAAATAAAAATACCTCACAATATAAAATATATTAAATATTAAAATATACCAAGATTAATATACGAAAACATATTTTATATTTAAAAAGTAATATTTATTTTTTATCATGAAAAGACAATTAATTTGATATATTTTTCATAAAAAACGGAGTTGAGATAAAAAAATTAAATTTTTAAAAATTAGAATGAAAAAAGAAAATTTGATTGGATATCATCTATATCCTTAATATAAAAGAAAAACGTGAGAATATTTCTCTTTTCTTAACATGTGTGTTTCACATGTATTTTTTATATACCTTTTCTCTTTTTTCTCTTTGTGTTTTTCGCTAAAATTAAAAAAATAAAAAGGTGATAAAGAATCGTATGTCCTCTTTGTTTCCCGAAGAGAGAGGCATTTTTGTGCAATTGATTCGATTATGGGAATTGCAAAAATTGAAGGGAAGGTTGTTAGGATGGTTTGTACAAATGTGAAGTCGTAGTGAGTAGGGAACCAAAATGCTTTCTTCCATTTATATATTCTTGAAAAGGACTTCCACGAATATAATTTTCTTAAAAATTCCTTCGTATCATTTTATATTTGTTCCATTCGCATGGCCATATGCATTCAGAGGGGATAATGGAACATAACATGTTCCACCTATTTTTATGCCACTTCTTCTTTCAAATTGTATGTGTATTATTGAATAAAAACACTAGCCTGTTTATTACAAACTAAGAGGGATTATGGAACATATCATATTAAGACCTCCAGTTTTAAACCAAAAAAAGATAAATTAAATATTGAAACTAGACGTGGCCACGGTTTTGGAACCAGCAGGGAGAAATCATATTCAAACCCAACATACAGTTTCGATTCCATGGTTCCACATTCTTTTTTGTTAGATCAGAATCTGTGCGCGTGTGTATTAGTTTAGCAGTAGTTCGAACTATAATTGAAATTACGAAAGCTATAAAGAACTTTGTGATTTTACGAGGAAGAATCCCTTCTTCCTCTCAATTACTTTTATTAGAACAACAATTTGTTCCCACAAATATTACAAATATAACTTACAAGTATTAGGCTCCCCCTAAATACTAGTTTACCTGTGTAACTACTTCTTCTAATATCTTACTTGACCATCTAGTCCCCAAGATGAATTTTGATACAAACTCCCGTTTGCAAGTCGTTGAACTCTCCCGAATTCAACCAGTGGTGGATCAATCTAATATCTTACTTGACCATCTAGTCCCCTAGATGGATTTTGATACAAACTCCCGTTTGCAAATCGTTAAACTCTCCTGAATTCAACCAGTAGTGGATCAATGGTGTTGTACAGACTCGGCGTAGTTCACAGTCTAAATCAGCCTTAATATGCATATCTTGAGTCCTCCGGTACCAGCCTTGATATGCTTCACAAATCTCCTTCAAGGATCAAAATCTCTTCTCTTGTTCCCAGTAGTGGCCTTGCTTTCTTAAATATCTCTAGATGGTTGATATTTAAATCTTTTATATATTGTGTTTATCTTTGCATATCTTGTCATTTGTTTGTTTTCCTTCCTTTCAATATCTTTGATTTATGACATGCACATAAATATAGATGGATTAAGATTTTTGAATAATTGACAATATCTTTACCTTATCATTTTTAATAATATGAACAATTAAACATACTTAAATTTATTATTTATAAATGAAAATTTATTTTACAATAAAAAATTACAACTTTTAAATTTACAAATTTAAAATTACAATACATGTTAAAAATTACAAAAAAATAAAGCTTACAACTTACAAGTTTCAACAGAAGAAAAAAAAAAGTTACAACTTACAATTACAATACAAGTTATAAATCACAAAATAGAAAACTTTCAATTTACCCCAAAAAAAAAAAAAAAAAAAAAAAAGAAAGAGAAGAAAATAATTACTACTTACAATTACAAAGCCCAAAGGGATAATAATAATAATAATAAAATAATAGAAAGGGGTAGGTTGGAAACTAAGAAATTCTAGTTTTCTTATTTATAATTAATTTGCTTACATATTCTCATAGCCGAGGATTCAAAGTCCACATAGTTCTCTTACCTTTATCTTAGTGAGCGACATTGCTCAATTCCAGTAGTGAAACAATATTTGACTTTCTATATTTTTAACTTTCAAATTAGACATTCAAACGTCCAAAATATAATTTCCGTCACTGAATGATTGATCAACAGGCCAGTTGAAGTTGGGCATGCCATTATTTCTTATGCAATTAAACATAAGATGGATACTTGGTAGTCCTCTTCGACCACCAATTCAAAAGTTCATCCATGATTTTAAAATTAAATTTCTCAAAAGTAGTGGTTACTATTTACTTCATGATAAGCATTACGGGGTCTAGCCCTTCTTTATGTTTGTTGATAATAAATATTATAAAACGCTTTAAAATTATCTATTCTAAAAGGATGATATTTTTTTAGAAGCACAATCATCTTCAATTTCGTTAGAAACATCACTATGTAAAATATCACTATAATTGATTTTATTCCTTACCATAAGATATTTGTTTTATGTTGGCAATGATAACATGCATAAGGTTGAGAAATAGAGGGTTTCAATTCAAATTTTGATCGAAAAATAATTTATCATAACACACAATTAACAAGTCTAGTAAACGATCTTCTCTCATTCTAGAAAATAATAGTTTTTCAACTTAAAATAAATTGGGAATGTCAAAAATATATATTTTAACCATTTTTCTTTCATGTTTTCAAAACAATTTTATAAAAATGGCACTTTTGCATACACATTTAAAATAACTGGAATTTTAACACAATGATCTAAAATTAAAGATAAAGTAAAATAACTGTTAGATCAGAATATGTGCGCGTGTGTATGTGTTCAACAGTAGTTCGAACTGTAAATGAACATGCGGAAGCTTAAAATAAAGTTTGATTTTAAGCGAAGAAGAAATCCCTTCTTCCTCTCAAGTAATTTCATTAGAAGACATATTTGTTCCCACAAATGTTATAGTAGAACTTACACGTATTTGGCTCCCCCTAAATACTTGTCTACCCGTGTAACTCAATCTTCTAAAAAACGTACTTGACCAATTAGTCTCCTAGATGAATTTGAATACAAACTCCCGTTTGTACAAAGTTGAAATCTCCCGAAATCAACGTGTGGTGAAATTCCAAAGTAATCCAGACTCTGCGAGGTTCACCTTCGGTTCGCCCTTGAGTTCTTCCCAGTCTGTTGTATTCTCACGAATATAACAGCACACTCACCAGCCTCTCACTTTCTCTCTGCCCATATAAATGGTAATTGAATATCTTGGAGAGTTGCCAGCCTTTACAGCTTGAGGTTGTATTTATAGTCTCTCCATGTCCTCCAAGGAATCTGCCGATATCTTCTCATATCTTGGTTGTGATATGCATATCTTTATATATATGGCCTTGATATGCATATATCATATCTTTCAAAGATTTGTTACCGGATTCCTCTTGATTCTCCTTGTATTTAGTCGTGTCTTTCCTTCTTTTTCTCTTCTCATTCAACTTTGACTTTCTTCCAAGAATATATCCACAATATCTGCAACCAATAATAAATTAATTAGAATTTTCGAATAATGTTGACAATAATTACCTTATCAATCTCTCCCTTTAGCATGGTGTTCGAAAATTCCAGGACCATCTGCTACCTGCAAAAAGAAACAAGTAGGAGAACTGTATGCTGAAAAGAGGGATGTTCACATATAGCAGAAGCATCATTCATCATATTCAGATAGTCAATAAAAATAACTAAACTACGGATATTGTTGTTATCATCCTAGCTACTGGAGATTGTAGTATCAATATTACAGACCCTTAACAATTTGTTCAAATTGTTTAATAAAAGCATCACAAATTCAAACAGAATCACTCCCAGATTCCCATTCTTCTTCTTCCTCAGTATCATCCGCTTCAGTCTCCTCGGCCACCCTTTTCCTTTTTGTTGCCTTGCCTGACACCTTCCTTTTTCCTTTATCTACGGCAAATTATCTCTTCTCCCTCTTTTTCGAGCTGCCTGCCAAAGGAGTGGAACCTCTGTGTGGTGCGCCCTGAGAGGGAACATCTAGAGATTTCAAGACATTAGTAAAATAAAGCTTCTGGGCAGCGACCTCAGCAGCTAGAGTATCAAGAATCTCTAGTTGCTGATGTAGAAAGAGCGGGAGATTGGCCGCGACTTCCGAGGGAGGAAGTGTGGGTGCAATGGTGCGTGGCCTATAGGCAACATTAGCCTCTCTGGAGGCCATGTTCAGCGGAGGGGCGGCTTTCTGAAGGACATCAGTGGACTGAGCCTGGATGCCCTGATGCGATAAGAGGCCCCAAATGAGGGTAGGGAACGGAAGCTTCTTGCGAGAGTCGGACTTCTTAGCAAAACTCATGATGGCCTCGAATGCTATCCTCCCAAAATCAATCGGTATGGCCTTCAGGACTTTGAAGATGACCTGCACTGGGCCGATGTTAGGTGAGACTTATTGGATGTGGGTGTCCAATTTTGCCTCCCTATTTTTTTAAGCCAGTTGGCCTCCTGTGTCAGTATTGAGGGAGAAATCCTAGGCTTTGTCCAGCTGGTGAGCTTCCCGTCACTGAGGAAGTCGACCACCTCCCCAAGGTCGACTTCAACCTCCTCTTTCTCATCCAGACCAGTTAGTTCCAAATAATCATTAATGGCATCAGGACTGAAATTAAGAATTTTATTGCGGACAAAAACTCTCCCGAACCGAGGGGATTCGGGTCCTGAATGCCAGTGACCAAATTAGCATAGAACTCATGAACAATAGAACTATAAAACCTACCCAAGTTCATCACAGTAACCTCTAATCCAAATTTTTTGATAAACTCCATAACAGACGTTTTCACAAATTGTTTAAGATCAAGATTACGTTCAGGCCAGAAATCCATACCAGAAAACAATTTGTAGCTGTCGGAAGCTGCTTTCGTGTAGAACGACTTGGAGAAGGCCTTACCACGGACTAGTACATCATTTTCGTTGCGAAGGCACCCTGGAGATGACCCAGTAAAGGCAGCAAGAGAAGGCTTTTTGTGACTGTGCGAACGGCGAGGCGGAGATCTTGCCACTTCCTCCTTGGACGAGGACTCATCAATGAGATGTTGACGCCGTGGCGTAGGAATTGGGGTTTTGCCTGTAGGTTTTGCCTTGTGGGGAATCTTGGACTTTGGAGGTCGTCCTGGAAGGAAAATCTTGAGGAGGAAGTGGAGATTCCGCCATGGGCGAAGGATCTCCTTCTTGTGGAGCTGCGGTAGCAGGGGGCGGAGTAGTTGCACTGGGGTGCGAAACATCGGTTGGAGCGGTTTTGGTCTGAGGGGTATCGGGACACGGCGGAGAAGAAGGACCGGGATGGGGCGTGTCCTCGCCCTGGTCGGCTGATGGCGGCTCATCAGATTCGGGCGGAGGAATAGTTTCTAATGGTTCTGGATTCAAGAATGGAACCAAGATCCAGCTTGGTCATCTTCCGCTGGATGAATCTCTGTGGTCCGCCATGAAAACTCTATAAATAGATGTTGAAGAAGAAACACAAGAACACAGGCATGAAAGTGAACTGTGAAAGAGATTAGCCCTGGTTAATCATAGCCTGGCAATGATATGAAATGAGGAAGGCTGACGCCTCAATTCCTGTCTATTTCACGAGATTTTTTATGGGCTACTTAAACCCTTTTCGGCGCCCACTCATTGCAGTTATATAGTCATTAAGAAACACAATCACACGTCCAGAGAGTTAAAAAAGGGAAGACCACGTCCCTATTTTGACACGTGTTCCAAAAATAAGGCACGACTGGATAATCATCCGGGCTTCTTTTTGCATAAAATAATTTATATAATCCCAGGAGAAAAATAAGAGAGGCTGAATTTTTATTTTTTTTATTGGAAGAATGAAATCATGGATCATTATATTAAACACAAGTCTCAGTCAGGCAACAATGTTTGAAAATGCACTAAGAAAAATCCGCAAGTCTTCTCTTCCAGTATATGTTCACCCCATTTTGATTGCTAAGTGACTTGTATGATTTTTCCTTATTGTTCCTTCTACCGAATCCTTATGTAGTAGCTCGCAAACCACACAATAAAGTACCATACTGGGAAAACCCTGTGTGACGAGCTCAGAACCTTGTAACCCCCTATATTTGGTGTAACTTAGAGGTGAACATTATTAAGGAAGCTTTCACGGACCTGTCATTTTTTGTGCTTGGTGCTCTATCACATTGGTGACAGCATTCCACAGCATTATTTCAAGGTCGTAGCTCTTTTCCTTGTACTGGGAGAAGAAATAATGGATTCAAAGTTCAAGACAAACAAAATTTTGAACCTGTGCGAGACTTATAGTTATCCTAGGCAATCCGAGACTTCCACCTCCCCTTTATTTTTTATTTTTATTTTTTTAATTTTTTTATTTTTTGATACAGCATTTACATAGCACAGCAAATCCCTAGAGATTTTCTCAGGGATATGAATTTTTGCGCATCTAGGGCCTTTGTGAAAATATCAGCCAGTTGACTTATGGTAGGAACATGTTCAAGGGTAATGACTCCATCTTCAATTAACTCTCGGATGTAATGGTGTCTAATGTCTATATGTTTAGTTCTGGAGTATTGCACAGGATTTTTAGACATATTAATGGCACTCAGATTGTCACAAAAAAGAGTCATGGAAGTCATGTTCATACCATAGTCGCACAACATGTGCATCATCCATACCAGTTGAGATCATGAGCTGCCTGCAGCTATGTATTCAGCTTTTGCAGTCGATAGTAAAATGTTGTTTTGCTTTTTGCTTAGCCAGGATACAAGATTGTTTCCAATAAAGAAGCATCCTCCTGAAGTACTCTTTCTATCATCCACATCGCCGGCCCAATCGGCGTCATAGTATTCTGCAATGAAAAGTTTAGTCTCAAAGGAATATTTCAAGCCATAGTTAGTAGTACCTGCCACATATCGTATGATTCTTTTCACAGCCTTGAGGTGAGACTCCTTAGCATTTGATTGGTATCTAGCGCATAGTCCAACACTAAAGCTTATGTCAGCTCGACTAGCAGTGAGGTACATGAGACTTCCTATCATGCTTCTGTAGAGTATTGGATCAACACATGTTCCACCTTCGTCCTTGGATAATTTGGTATTTGTCCCCATGGGTGTGTGCGCTACTTTGCACCCTTCAAGTCCAAATTTCTTTAACAGGTTCTTGGCATACTTTTCTTGATGTATCGTGATTCCACTTTTGCATTGTTTGACCTGTAGACCAAGAAAGTAGGAAAGTTCACCAACCATGCTCATTTCAAATTCACGGGACATTACCTGGACGAAGTCATTCACTTTTTGTTTGGATGTGGATCCAAACACAATGTCATCTACATAGATTTGTGCAATAGTAATATCATTGTTCGACCACTGGATGAACAGAGTCTGATCGACTCCTCCTCGTTTGTACCCTTGACCAATCAGAAACTTTGTCAGTCTTTCATATCATGCTCTTGGAGCTTGTTTCAACCCATAAAGGGCTTTCTTCAGTTTGTCGACATGGTTTGGAAAGTGTGGATCTTCAAACCCCTTTGGTTGTTCAACATACACTTCATCTTTCAAGAAACCATTCAAGAATGCACTTTTTATATCCATTTGATAAAGAATAAATTTTTTAAGACATGCAAAGGAGAGAAGGATTCTTACTGACTCCAGTCGTGTAACTGGAGCGAATGTTTCCTCGAAGTCAATTCCTTCTACCTGTGTGTATCCTTGGGCCACGAGTCTTGTTTTGTTTCGAGTGATGTTATCTTGCTCATCAGTTTTGTTCTTGAAGATCCATTTTGTTCTGATGATGTTCGCACTATCAGGTCTTGGTACAAGTGTCCAGACATCATTTCTGGCAAACTGTTCCAATTCCTCCTGCATTGCTAGTATCCAGTTATCATTCTTGATCGCTTCTTTGACATTTTTGGGTTCAACCACAGAGGTGTAGCAAGCATGGTGAACCAGTCCCTCCATTTTCCGATAGTCAGGTTTTGGTTTACATCGTGTCCTTATCTTTTCATTAAGTTCTCCAATGATGAGTTCCTTGGGATGTTCTTTCTGAATCTTTGTTGAGGGTTCACCTTTATCAATGTTTTCATTTGTTGGTTCTTGGTCAGTTTCTGTGATGTTATCACTATTCTGGTTTCCCATTGGTCGACCGGCTGATGAACCTGCTTCTTCCAAGTAAACTTCCTGTCTTATCAAAGAATCATCAAATACAATGTTAGTTATTTTAATGAGTGTTTGAGTTCTCAGATTATAGACACGATAGGCTCTACTGTTGGTCGAATATCCTAGGAACATACCAACATCACTTTTGGCATCAAATTTTCCTAACTGTTGTTTATCATTGTATACATAACACTTACAACCAAACACATGGAAGTGACTTAAATTAGGAGTTTTTTCTTTCCAAATTTGGTAAGTAGTCATTCCCATTCCTTTCCTAAGATATACCTTATTTGTGACATAGCATGCTGTATTTATGGCTTCAGCCCACCATTTTTGGGCTACTTCCTTACCTATCATCATAGCTCTAGCCATTTTTGCAATGTACGATTTTTCCTTTCTACTACTCCATTTTGTTGAGGTGTTTTGGTACAGAGAATTCATGAGCAATACCTCGAGAGGTACAAAAATCAGTGAATGCAGTATTTTCAAATTCTCTACCATGGTCACTTCGTATTCGAACAACAGAATCCTGTTTTTCATTTTCTATCAGACGTATTAATTTTTCAAATTCATCAAAAGTGTCTGATTTATCATGAAGAAATCTTACCCATGTATATCTAGAGAAATCATCAACACAAACAAAAATATATCTCTTACCTCCCGCACTTTCAGTTTGAACAGGACCCATCAAGTCCATATGTAGCAAAGCCATGATCTGTTTTGTGCAAACATCTTGTGTTACATTGTGTGAGCTTTTTACCTATTTGACAAGTTGGCATGGTCCACATATACCTTGATCTTTACTTGGGAGTTTAGGCAGTCCTCGTACACATTGTGATTTTGACAAAGCAATGAGGTGTTTTTATCCTATATGTCCCAATTTTTTATGCCATATTTATGTTGCTCCCGAGCTAACATTGTAGCATTCATGACTCCTATCAAGAAGATAACAGTTGTTAGTGGACTGAGTTCGGGTAAGCATGCATTCATTATTTTTGTTTAACACAAAGCATTTGTAATGAGTGAAGTTTACTTCGAGTCCTTGGTCACAAATTTGGCTAATGCTCAACAGATTTGCCTTAAGATTTTCAACAAGATACACATTAGACAATTTAGGCATGCCATTAATATTGAGGGTCCCTTTCCCAATGACACGTTCACTCTTACCATCTCCAAAGGTTACTAACTCTCCTTTTATTGGGGTGATATCAGATAAGTATGTTGCATTACCTGTCATTTGTCGTGAGCATCCACTGTCAAAGAACCATGTTCGCCCCGAGTGAGACTACTGACGAAGTAAGACACATGTTTTTCTTGACAACCCAAACCTTTTTCACATTTGTTTTACTGCTTTTGAACTTTCTTACTTTCGAAGAGTCCAGAGGCTTATAATTTTTTACAGGAACACCATATAAATTTCAAGTTGAAATATTACCTGATTGTAGGTCATGTTTCATTCTGTAGCATCTTGGTCGGATGTGCCCACGTGCATCACAGTAGTGGCAAATAGGAATGAATTTTCTCATACCTTTAGTGTCTTGTTTCCTAGGTTGTCTTGTAGTGTTCTGTCCTTCATGGTCGAACGTAGGAACTGTAGCTGGTACAAAGACTGTTGATCCCGATGTTCTTTCTTCAATATATCATATTCCTGTTTTATTGTTTTGTGGTCTTCCATATACTAGGATTTCGTCAAATTTAGTTTTTCCTTTGTTCAGTCCTTGTATGGTTCGCACTGCTTTGTCCAGCTCAGCTCGCAACTTTGCTAACTCATGATCCTTATCTTGCAATTTTGAGAAGTAATCTGTTAGTTCATTTGTAAGGGAAGAGTTTACCTAGTGATTGCTTGTTGTAGTTGTCTGGGCTGTTTCAGAGTTGGCCTTAAGTGACTCAATTTCCATCTCGTAAAGTTGGACCTGATGTTCGAGATTCCTCACATTCTTTTGGGACATAATCAAGTCATCTCTCAATCTTTCATTTATTTCCCTAGTGATGTGCAGTTCATGTTTCACTTGACTAAGCTCCTCATGCTTAGTGCGCCTTTACTTTTGTAGTCCCTTACTTGATTCTCCAATGTGGTACATCTGGTAGATACGTCTAGAAACAATTTCTCTAGATCTTCCAGAGTTGGATCATCAAAATCGGGTTCTCAGTGTACTCTAGTTCCTCATCAGTTCGAACAGCAGATGTGAGACATCCCAGGTCCTTTGATGATGTATAGATGGTAAGGTTACTGGGATATTCTGTCTCTTATTCGTCAGTTTCTTCTTCTCCTTCAGATTCAGATTCACTCCAGGTGGCTTTTAGTGCTTTGGTCTTTCTTAGAAAATTTGGACATTCTGCTTGATAGTGTCCATAACCACTACATTCTCTGCTTTGTTCAGAGTCCTTCCGATTTACCTGCCTAGTATTCGAGGATTTCTTTCCACTTTTTCTGATGTTCTCTCCAGAGTTCGGACTTTTGTTGAACTGGTGCCTCTGATTGTATTTTTTCACAAGCTTGCTGTAATTTTTCATGAGAAGCGCAATTTTGTCAGCAACTGCTGTTACATAATTCTCGAATTGTTCAGTTGTTGTCTCCGTCTTTAGGGTTATCCCTTTGTTTTTAGGTTTGTCCATGCGATTGTTCAACTCAAACGTCCTTAACTCTCCCATCAAGTCATCAAGTCATCTAATGTCATCGGTGTGACTCTCATGAATGATTCTAGAACTGTGATTTTTTCTCTGAATCTATGAGCTAGTGTTCTCATGATTTTCATGATTTGAACATCTTCCTTGATAGCATCACCGAGGGTGTAACATTGATTTACAATGTCACTGAACCTGGCATAGTACATCTCAATGTTTTCATCTTCATTCATTTGTATTCCATCAAATAATGTGGCCAATCTTTGTAACTTTGATTTTCTTACGGACTCATTTCCTTCAAATTGTTTTTGTAGAGCATCCTAAGCATCTTTGGCGGTTTGGCAGTGTATAATCAACTTGTGTCTCATGACATCAACCGAAGCAAGAATAGCATACAATGCTATGTAGTTTGCCTATTCAGTACATTTTTCGTCCTCCGTCCATAGTATTCTTGGTTTGTCTACAACCTTAGTTATATCCGTTCCATCCTGCATCTTAGGCTACGTCCACTTTGTTTGGATTGCTTTTCCATATCGTTTGGATCTTAGATAGATAAACATCATTGATTTCCAGAATTAATAGTTTTGTCTATCAAGCGAGGGTGGACGTAGTGTGGTCCCTTCATGTGAACCCATGTGTCTGTCCCTGGATCTACCTGTTAAAAAAACTGGAACCTGCTCTGATACCAATTGTTAGATCAGAATATGTGCGCGTGTGTATGTGTTCAACAGTAGTTCGAACTGTAAATGAACATGCGGAAGCTTAAAATAAAGTTTGATTTTAAGCGAGGAAGAAATCCCTTCTTCATCTCAAGTAATTTCATTAGAAGACATATTTGTTCCCACAAATGTTACAGTAAAACTTACAAGTATTTGGCTCCCCCTAAATACTTGTCTACCAGTGTAACTCAATCTTCTAAAACACTTACTTGACCAACTAGTCCCCTAGATGAATTTGAATACAAACTCCCGTTTGTACAAAGTTGAAATCTCCCGAAATCAACGTGTGGTGAAATTCCAAAGTAATCCAGACTCTGCGAGGTTCGCCTTCGGTTCGCCCATGAGTTCTTCCCAGTCAGTTGTATTCTAACGAATATAACAGCACACTCACCAGCTAGACATGGGCACGGTTCCGGTTCCGAACCGGAACCGGCGGTCAACGGTTCGGTTCAAACCGTTGACCGATTCCGATTTGGAACCGAAACTGTGATAGGGCCGGTTTGATTTCGGTTTTGTAAATTTTGGAACCGGAACTGCCGGTTCCGAACCGGCGGTTCCGATTCCCGGTTCCCTGTTCACGGTTCTACATTTCAAAAAATATAGCCGTTGAAGATCAACGGCTGAGATTAAATAGCCGTTGATCTTCAACGGCCAAGATCAAATGTCCGTTGGGAACCGGTGGTTCCGAACCGGCGGTTCCCAACGGCTATTTCAATTTTTTTTCCTATAAATACCCTTCCATCTCATTTCAATTCACATTTCACAATCTCTCTTAATCTCTCTCAATCTCTCTTACATCTCTCTCAATTTCTCTCAATCTCTCTTACATCTCTCTCAATCTCTCTCGATCTCTCTCACATCTCTCTCAAGCTCTCTCACATTTCTCTCAATTCTCTCTCAATCTCTCTCGATCTCTCTCACATTGCTCAAGCTCTCTCACATATCTCTCACATCTCTCTCAATCTCTCTCTCTCTCAATCATCTTTATATTCTTTATCTTTATTAATCTCTCTCAAAATGTCGAGCTCAAGCCAAAGAGGACATGGATGTAGAGGATCATCTTCTTTATCTCGACAAGCAAAAGGGAAATCGGTTATGCCGAGTTCAAGTGCCGGAACCGGAATGCCACCACCATCTCCTTTGGTTCCAAGATATCTCAATCTTGACGGTGAAGATATTGAAATTCCGGTCGAATGGCAAGAAGATTTTGAAGCTCAATTAGGTTTTTATTTATTTTATAAAATATCCCTCTTAAATATTATTTTATACTTTTTTTTTAAATATCTCTCTCAACTATCTATTAATTTATTTTTATTATCAATTTAGGTGCACAAAACGAATCTAACTAAGAAGAAGTGCATCCAACTCAAGAGAGTGAAAGTCATAGTACGCGACAAACTCAAAGTGGACGAGATGAGGCATTAAGATCGGATATCTTTGCCGTCCACTTCAAAAGAGATATCCAAAATAATAAAGCCGTTTGCAACTATTGCGGGGTGGAATATGTGTTTCAAAAAGGAGGAGGTTATGGCACGCTCAAAAAACATTTGCAACGTATCCATCCGGACAAAGTTGGAATCGATCGGCGGCAAACACAACTACCTCGTGGAGGTCCTGGAGGATTCACCGGATCCACCGATGAATTACAAGGTACGCCTTCTTTATTTAAATATTCCGAACCTTTAATGAGAAAATATTTGTCAAAAATGGTTTGTGGCATGTCTTTATCTTTTAATTTTGCTGAAAATGATTTGTATAAAAATCTTGTGTCACTATCAATGAACCCTCAAGTATCTGGTGTTTCACGTAGAACATTAGTTCGTGATATTGAAAAAATTGTAGGTGAATATAAGTTTTCTTTAACTGAAATGTTTGGTTCTTTACAACAAAAAGTTTCAATTTGTGCGGATATATGGGCGGATCATTGGAGAGAACATAGCTTCTTAGGACTTACTTGTCATTGGATAGATAATTCATGGACAATGCAAAAACGATTACTTGCATATAGAGAATTTGATCAAGAACACACGGCCACAAATATTGCTCATAAAATTCATACGATTTTGCAAGAATATAATTTAGTTACAAAAAAATTTTCAATTTCATTTGACAATGCTAGTGCTAATACTGCTAGTTTGCCTTTATTAATTCAAATGTGTCAACCATCATTTAAGGGTAAATTTTTCCACATTAGATGCATGTGTCATGTTTTAAATTTGTGTGTACAAGATGGCATGAAATATTTTAAATCACATATAGGTCCTATTAGATTAGCAATTGGACATTTAAAAAGACATGCAACTTTATGCAAAAAATGAAGAAGATTTTGTAAAGCATATGGTATGCCGGAACCCAAAAAAATCACTAAAGATGTGCCTAATCGTTGGAATTCGACCTATAAAATGTTGAATTCATCTTATGAGGTTAGAAATGAATTATGTACATTTTTTTCACAAGAACAATTAGGCATTCCTTTATTTTCGAGTTTATGGGATACATGTGTTGAATTAATGTCTCTTTTGAAAGTTTTTAAAGATGCAACGGAAGAATTATCCGGATGTTACTATCGCACTTCTCCTTTAGTTGTAGATCATTGTGTTAAAATTGCACTTATTTTACAATCATATTATTTGCATGACTCTTTACAAAATTGCATTGCAAGCATGAGAATTAAATGGTTAAAGTATTATCAAGAAATTCCCGATTTATTTTTAATTGCAAAAATTTTAGATCCTAGAATTAGAGAAGATGGTTTAGAAGAATTACTAACAATGTATTATGATGCATTATTTTCGGTTAAGGATGATGACACTCCTAATCCGCATATAATTGTAGGTAACACAAAACAATTACTTTATGATTGTTATAAAGAATATAAATATTTTTATGGTGATAGTTTAAATACTGAAACCGGTCACGGAAATGATAATATTGGTGGAGGTAGTTCGGTTTCGGATCAACCCGAACATCATCACGATCCGAACTTTCAACACCTCAATCAATATTATAGGTTTTATGATATTAGAAAATTAAAAAAACCTAGGAGTAATAGTCTTTATCAAGAAGTAGATAATTATCTATCTACTACTTTTGAAGAACTTGGATTTGATACACCTAACGAGCTCTTGAGATGGTGGTCTCGAAGAGCAAAAAACTTTCCTATTTTATCTCTAATGGCAAAGGAAATATTTGCGTGCCCGGCATCCACCGTCTCGGTTGAACAAGCATTTAGCACCGGCGGTTACATTTTGGATCTTCGAAGATCCAATTTAAGGGTGGAAAATCTAGAAAATCAAGCTTTACTTCATGATTGGTCGAACGCCGAGGTAAGAAAACAAGAAGTAAATTTTGATGAAGACAATGAGGATGAAGATGGAACCGAGTATTCGACGTCTACCGGGAGTGATTGAGTCTCGCCAAGCATCAAGGTAAGACCGTAAGAGAACTACGTCGACTTTGATTCCTCAACTATGAGGATACGTAGGCAACTTAATTGTAAATTAGAAATTAAATTTTAATTTCTAATTTATAGTTAAGTTCAAGTCTTTTTTTTTCTCTCTTCTATTTTTTTTTAATATGTTGTAATTGAAAACTTGTAAAGTTGTAATCTCTTGTTAAAAGAAGTAAATGTTTTTGTGTAAGTTAAATTTTTGTTGTAACTTTTCTATTTTGTTTTTTATTTTATTATAAGTTGTAAATGTTAAATTTTGATTGTTGTAATTTTTTTTTTGTAAAATGTAATTGTTTTAGTTAAGTTAACTATATATTCAATTCAATCTCTTGTGATAATCAAATTCAAAAGATAAAAAAATAATTTTCAAAGTTGTTGGATATTAAAAAAAAAAAAAATGGAACCGGCCGAACCGGCGGTTCCGGGAACCGGGAACCGGCGCCGTTGGAACCGGCGGAACCGGAACCGGAACCGGAACCGGAACCGTTGGAACCGGCGGTTCCGGAACCGGAACCGAAACCGTGTATATGGCGGTTCGGTTCCGGTTCCACTCTTTCCGGTTCCGAAAACCGGCGGTTCCGAAAACCGGCGGTTCCGGAACCGAAACCGGAACCGCTGAACCGTGCCCATGTCTATCACCAGCCTCTCACTTTCTCTCTGGACATATAAATGGTAATTGAATATCTTGGGGAGTTGCCATCCTCTACAGCTTGAGGTTGTATTTATAGTCTCTCCATGTCCTCCAAGGAATCTGCCGGTGTCTTCTCATATCTTGGTTGTGATATGCATATCTTTGTATATATGGCCTTGATATGCATATATCATATCTTTCACAGATTTGTTACCGGATTCCTCTTGATTCTCCTTGTATTTAGCCGTGTCTTTCCTTCTTTTTCTCTTCTCATTCAACCTTAACTTTCTTCCAATAATATCTCCACAATATCTGTAACCAATAATAAATTAAGTAGAATTTTCGAATAATGTTGACAATAATTACCTTATCAATAACAATAACCAATAATTCTTGGGTTGCATTTAAAAAGTAAATAAAAGTTGAACCAAATCATCTATTAACGTTTTAACATATTCCATGAATGTGGCAATATAGAATACCATATGCTTCTTGTGCAAAACTTACATAATGTTTCTCTAACATCAAATGAATCACTTAACTTTTTATATGTTCAATCCCACCGTGTAACAACATTTTTTGGAGTTTTCTAGGGGTATCGACATTATATGTATTACAAATCTTCTCAAGTTTTTAATGACACCTCCATGTGAGAGATTGCTTGTCTAAGAGTGACAATATGATATTTCAAAAGTTTCATACTATTTTGAACATACAAATTTAAACAATGAGACAAACATATAATATGAAAAAATCTTCCACTAAAAGATGGTTTACATACTTTGATAAGTGATGGAAAACTAACTTTATTAGCATTAGCATTGTCAAATGAAATAAATTTTTCTCTCTAAGTTATATTCATTTAGAATAGTATGAATTTTGACAATAATATATTGACTCATGTGGTCTTGATCATTCAATTAATTTTTTTAGTTACCATGATTAATTACTTATCCAATGACATGTAATTTCTAAATAATGATGTTCTAGCTAATGATCACTACATATTCACCCAAATACAAACTTTTGTTGAGTGGAATTAAAATGGTAGTATCACGAAATGGTTCTAAGTGAGATTGAAGGGGTTTGAAGATTTAGTAAAAGTTGAGCATATTTAACAAACATTTCATTTTCAGAAAAATTAACAGCTCTTTTGATCAAGTTATTGATTATAAAAAAAACAACTAGTTGTTGGACCCGATGATTCGAACCAGCAGGTGGAACCACTGGGTAATTCGGAACCACCACCCTACCCATATCCAAACCGCATGAGACACGGTTTCAACTCGATTCTAAAATCGAGAATCAGATCAATGATTTATTCTTTAATAGTCGAATGTCATTACCTCACTCAATAATAATATAGGTTAAAAATTCGATCCCCACTTGCTCCCAAATCCTCCCCATGGAAAAAAAAATTCATTTATTTTGATGCCACACATAATAGACCGATTATGATTTAGCGTGACTCTAAAAATATAATATGAATTACATATTATGCATTATTATTTTTGAAAGATTCTTTATTTTGATTTCAAAGTCACTCAAACACATTAAGTATATATTAATATGAAAAAGGGTTGATATAGTTAATTTATTATATATTAAAATAAGAAATAAAATATGATGCAATGTACGTGCATTATGGTGACATAATAAATTTATGGAAGAAAAATAAGAATATGGTCTAAATTGATCCTAGCCAATTTGCTGTAATTTGGTAGGGCCTTCTAAATATCATATTGAGTTGTAATAAGGTTTTCCATGGGAAATAGTTGTAGATGTTAAATAAATATTGGTGTCTTTTAGGATTAGGATAATATGTGAGGCAAGGGCGGGTATATATAGATCAAATGTTATGAGTTTGAATTTATTATGTGGTTTTCAAACTATTGCATGATGACACAGTTTGTAGGCTGAACTCGATCCTAGAGGCTAGAGCTTCCTCTCTATCATTCACCATTAACTCACAAAAATGTAAATTGTGTCCACCCCTTAAATGAAACATATACTTATTCAAATGGTTAAGCTTCATATTCTCTTTTCTTCTCCTTCTCCTCCTCCTTATTATTATTATTATTATTATTATTATTATTATTATTATTATTAATGAAATTGTCTTATTTTAATAGAATTGTGAAGGTGGATTGAAAAGTTTTATTCATACTCCCCACCTAATGAAAAACAAAACTTAGAGTAGTGTCGTTGAATTGTTGATTCCCATTAATTGATCAATTTAAGCCGTTGCCTTATTTTAATAAAGAAATGAATAATCTGTACCACTTCGAGCATCAAAAATGAAATAAAAATTTAAATATACGTTGCCAAAGGAAAAACAACCTCCACACCTTCGCTTTCTGCATCATCATCCCCTCAAACTCCATTGGAGGAGACAATCAATCGTCAGCCACTTCACTCACACCGAATCATATCTCCCTTAATTTATATATTTTTTCTTCTTCTCTTTTGCCCGACCTCCAATCTTTCCCAATACCTCTTTCGCAATTTGTGGGATTCCTTTGCCTCTTTCTTGTTCCCGTGTAAGTTTCCTTTGCACTTGATGTTTCGAGGGTTTTGATTCTTCTTTTTCTTCTTCTTTTTTCTTTTTCCAAAAAAAATAAAAATTGGTTCTGTGTTTTCGTAGTTTCATTACATCAATTTTCCAGATCTGAAGAAGGTATTGCGGGTTTATGGAGTTGTACATTTTTTTATTTTTGAATTACTTTTTTCTGTTTAATTGTCAAGATTGGAGCTTTAGGATATGGAGTGAGGTGCTGGATTTATATAATCAGGATATTGTTAAGAATTAGTTCTTTCGTGGTTTTTGGTTTGTGATTTTTTATTTTCAATTTTCAATTATAGCTTCTTGTGTTTTAATTTGTATGGTGACTGATGGAAAATTGTTGTTTCGATATGTGGAAAGAAGATTTTTTTTTTTTTGTCTCGCAGGGGAAAAGAAAGGAAAAAAGGGGCAATTTCTCCCCAATTAGAATAGGTTTTAGCCATTAATGCTGGTCTTAACTTTCAGAATGACAAAAGAATCGTTTCATGTACTGTACCTCTTCCAGACATACATGCATCCTAAATTCATACATCTACAGTGACAATGCTTTTATTTTCCTTGATTCTGGTTCCCTTTGTAATAATTGATCTTTGTCCTATTACTGAAGTTAGAAAATGAAAATGAAGGCTTGGTATCTTACAGCTATCAAGGTGTTAATTCATTGACCTCATATTTTCTGGGCTGTTATTAATTCTTCTGTGTGATTTGCTAGTTCTTGAGAAATACCATGCTTTAATGCCAAAAATATATGTCTGCAGGAGTATGGATGGATCAATCCAAGATGGTAGCAGCGTGGATTCATTCTTGCGGAACTATAAGCTCGGGAAGACTCTTGGAATCGGCTCATTTGGTAAAGTTAAAATCGCTGAACATGCACTGACAGGGCACAAAGTTGCTGTCAAGATCCTTAACCGCAAGAAAATAAAGAATATGGATATGGAAGAAAAAGGTGATTTATTCGAACAAGCAACATTTGTTATGTACCTCTGCTAATCTCACGGTGAAATCTTCCAATGTTATTCTTTTGTTGTTTCATGCTTTTCATGATGATTTAGTCCATGGGTCCATAACCATTCATAAAAATATAAAACTAGATGACTTTTCGTTTTATCATAGTAAATTATATTGGTATTGATCTTTTTCTGCTTGAATTTGGAAATCTTCAGTTATTGAGTCCGTTAGTAGCTTGGTGTGATTGTATGTATGTATACGTGGGATACATCTATTCTGGTTCACTATCTGGAGAACTGTCCAATCTTTTGAAAGAGAAAAAACTTTGATATGCACTTCATAGGTGTTGTATTTAGATTGTGTGGCTCCAAGCCTCCAACTATTAGGTTGTGGTTTTTGCCTCAATACTCAATTAATTAATCTTTTGTTATAATTCTCAAAAATCTACTAGAACTGAAAATCTTAGAGATTTCATCTACCATTTTACCAGAAGCTTATTGTTGCTTTATGAAAAAGGCTTCTTTTAGTGACATAATACAACTTAGTTGATCCACAAATAGATACATCCTGGAGCTGGGTTTCTTATACTTCCAGGGGTACAATACTTAGCTTGATTGTTCTTAAAATATTTTTGATGCTAAACTCCTTTAAGAGTGGGCCACCTTCTTGCAGTTAGAAGAGAAATCAAGATTTTGAGATTGTTTATGCACCCACATATTATACGCCTATATGAGGTTGTGGAGACACAGTCTGATATATATGTTGTTATGGAGTATGTCAAATCTGGAGAGCTGTTTGATTATATTGTGGAGAAGGGCAGGTTGCACGAGGAGGAAGCCAGAAGCTTCTTTCAGCAGGTAGGATGGCTTTTTATGCGTACTTCTCAAGCTGTTTCCTTTATCTGATTATATTGGTGTTTTTGCACAGAAACTTTAACAATGAACTGATGATTGCAGATAATCTCCGGAGTGGAGTACTGCCATAGGAATATGGTGGTTCATCGAGATCTGAAGCCTGAGAACCTGCTTTTGGATTCTAAATGCAATGTGAAGATTGCTGATTTTGGTTTGAGTAATATCATGCGTGATGGTCATTTCCTGAAAACAAGTTGTGGAAGCCCCAACTATGCTGCTCCGGAGGTACTTGGAGCATTGCAAAAGATGTGAATTGTGTAAATTTTAACTTACTAAAACTTGTATTTTGAAAGTCTTTTGTATTGCATCTTGTCCTTAGGTTATATCTGGTAAGTTATATGCGGGGCCTGAAGTGGATGTGTGGAGTTGTGGTGTTATTCTCTATGCACTTCTGTGTGGCACTCTTCCATTTGATGATGAAAATATTCCTAATCTTTTCAAGAAGATTAAGGTATGTTCAAGCTTTCCTTTGCCAATTGATTACTTTGGATTTCTACAATAATAGGTGATAAAGATGAGTTAGAGTCACTGCATTGGTTTTACCTTATCATTGATTGCAGTAACTCATGGCATTTAAAGATTTAAGGCTTTTAAATTGTAAAAATGTGCAAGCTAGAGGGAAACGGTAGTTACTGAATCAGGTTGCTAGCAAATACAATCTTATATTGCTCACTAGGCTTCCATTTTTTGTATGCCAAGTTTGAAGTATGTTCTGGCAAGCTAAATTTAGGTGTGCCCAATTTTTAATTTGTTATTATTATTATTATTATTATTATTAATTTTTTTATTATTATTATTATTTTAAAATTTTTGGTTTAATCATGATTGCGCCGAGCTAAGAACCTGTTCAGAGTCAATTTTCTGAGATAACTAGCTATCCAGCTGATCCTAGTTGCTATAGTATAGTGCTTTATTAGTTGCAGTGTTCACTAGCTTATGTCTGGACCCCAAAACCAGCTCAAAAGTGTTTCAGTAAGTTCTTTTTATTTATTTTTTTTTTCATTTTTTTTTTCTAGTGTAATTTTATCTTTACACGATTAGTTGCTGGCATTTTCAACTCTGTTGTTAATTTTATGTGCTTCCTGGGCTGCTGGATTCAATTCTACTGGATGTAGTTGTTAAATACCTTCAAATAAGGCAAATGAAACATATTTTCTCTCTAATTATCCGTAGGGTGGTATATATACGCTTCCCAGCCACTTATCTGCTGGTGCTAGAGATTTGATTCCTAGGATGCTTATAGTGGATCCTATGAAGCGAATGACCATTCCTGAGATTCGTGCTCACCCCTGGTTCCAAGCTCATCTGCCACGTTATTTGGCTGTGCCGCCACCAGATACTACACAGCAAGCTAAAAAGGTTTGTAGACCCTTCAATGCCATATCTAGATGTTTATGAGTAATACATGAAGTTTCTTTTACAAGAACTCAAGAACATAATGAAACTGATTGTAGAATTCCAAATTTTGATACCAATTTTTTATTGGTGCACCTGTTTCTTTTAGTTCTCCGATGTTTGGTTTTCCTTCCCATATGTAAGTCTTGCTCATGTGTGTGTCCAGCATAAGGCTCTCATGCTCGTGTTAATTTGACAGACATCTGGTACAGCCTGTCTGTATGCTAGTAAATTATAAAAAGTAATTAGGCCTTTTAACAAAAGAAAATATTTTCACCATTGCAGATTGATGAAGAGATTCTTCAGGAAGTGATAAAGATGGGATTTGACAGGAATCTGCTTCTTGATTCTATTCGAAACAGAGTTCAAAACGAGGTAATCTTGTGACTGCGTCATGTTTGTATTGATGCTCAAGTTTTCTTATATCTTGAATGTATTGCAGGGCACTGTTACATACTATTTGCTGCTAGACAATAGGTTTCGTGTTGCTGGTGGCTATCTTGGTTCTGAATTCCAAGAGACAGTGGTGCGTTTTTTCTTCTTTTGCTACACGGCATTACCTTTTTCTTTTTTATGTTTATTCAGTAAATGAAGGAAGAACATCTATTTTATGTTTTCTTCCTATCCAGTTTTCAGTATAGTGGGGTCTGTAGTTCGTTTTTTCTGATTTCCATTTTTCTAAATATATAGCATTAGCTAGGTCAATTCTAGAAAAAGTACAAAATTCTCTCAATGTTGCATGTTTTGGTAAATCCCTATATGTGCAGGAATTTGGATATAATCGAATGAATCCAAGTGAGACTGTAGCATCTCCTGTTGGGCAAAGAGCCATTGATTTTCAACAATTTGGAGGAAGGCACTTGCCAGTTGATAGGAAATGGGCACTTGGACTCCAGGTTTGTTCTCACACTTTTTGTATCCATTCTCGGGAGGATATGAATGGGCAAATAGAGCTTGTGTGAGAAGATTTTAGATAAAAGGCAGGTTGAGGGGCTCGTCTAAAACCTTTTCACACACTCAACATGAGCATAAGCTTGTTTTTTCTTCTCTCTTCATCGCGTAGATAATTTTGTCAAAATCTGTAGGTATTTGTTTGTCATGATATTTATTTCTATTCATCTGACAAATTTGTAGTCTCGAGCCCATCCTCGTGAGATAATGACAGAAGTTCTCAAAGCTCTACAAGAATTGAATGTTTACTGGAAAAAGATTGGGCACTATAACATGAAATGCAGATGGGTTCCTGGCAATCCCGGTGTGGGTGGAAGAATACTTAACAATTCGATGCATGATAACAACTATTTCGCAGATGAATCTGCTATCACTGAGAATGACAGCAAGGTTAGGCCACAAAATGTGGTCAAATTTGAAGTTCAGGTAAAGTTTTTTCTATGCATTCCTTTTGCTTTCTTCTGGAATTGTAATACAATTAGACCTCTACTTGTATACACATTATTGAAGAAGTATGATAGTTTTTACAAAGGATGAGACCACAAATAGATCTTCCGATCTGATTGGCTGCTCTGCAAATTGCAAAAGCTAAGTCAATAAAAGCCAAGTCAATAACTAATTTGTTTTGTGATATTGAGCCTCTTCTTTAATGATTAGTAATGAGTGCATTAAAATTTTGAAATAAAGTTGAGGTCGCACTGATTTTTTGTTGAAATAAAATTAGAGAAGCACTCGTAAGTGCTTTGACATTTAAATAGGAGACCTCTAGATGCGCATGTAGAAAGTAGAGAATGAGAATCATTAGGTGAAGGGGAAGGACAAAAAAGAATTACGAAAGACATATTTGACTGAACATGATGGAAAAATGTGAGCTATATTGCCGACCTGACATAGCAGGATAACGGCTTTGTTGTTATTTGTTGGTATCGAACCCCTTCTTTGCTATGCAAACTCGGGACCACATGTTTTTGATGAACTCCTATGTAACCTGTGCCTGAGGCTAGACACCGGTGAATTTCATGATTGCAAATCTTCTATGAGTGTAAGTAGCAACTCTATCCTTCACTGGGAAGATCTCTCTCTCTCTCACCCCCCTCCCTCCCACTCGCGTGAGCAAAAATATCAGCAAAATGGTTGTTGACTGACTTGTCTAATTTCATTTCAGCTCTACAAAACACGAGAAGACAAATATTTGCTGGATCTGCAAAGAGTTCAAGGCCCGCAATTCCTGTTTCTTGATCTATGTGCTGCTTTCCTTGCTCAACTTCGTGTGCTCTGAAATCCCACACCAAAACTGTTGTCATCCTGGGCGGAGAATTACAAGTTGTTGTTTGTTGTATATAATTTGTTACCAGCTAAGTGCCGAGTCTCCTCCTTAGAGATGAAAGTCGTTGTGCCAAAGCCGATATTTTTGTTGACTCACTATGAGTTTGGCTTCTCCAACAACCACTTGTCGTGTAACTTTTTCTAGTGTTCTCGTAATCTTATGCATCTTAAAGAGATTAATTCTCTTCCAACACATGAATTCTGATAGTTGACCTAAGTCGGATCCCACAGGGTTAAATCGCAGATTATGTTATGCAAGCTTTATGTTAAGTCATCTTTATTCTAGCTGTAGGGGGGGCAGGGCCTTTGTGAGCAGCAGAATTTTGTTCAGTAATTTTCTTTAGCTAATTCCAGGTTTTATGCAATAATTTCTTTCTGGGCTTCGAGGGTTGTTCTTGTATCATACTCCCTTCCTCTGAAAGATGAAACACACTACATTTCCGAATATTAAGGATCTTGGTACACACAAAATGTTTTGGTCCTTGCTTGCCAAATGTAGTTGAATTTTTTTTTTTATTCTTTTTTACATTAAAAGTTGTGATTTTTTGTGGAATGCTTTTGAAAATTCTTATCTTACATATTTTTATATTTGCTTATGGATTGATCAACATGGATTGGAGGGGTGCTGGTGTGTGCAATATAACTCATTTTTTGGATTGAGTGAATTTAATTAATTCTACGCACTTCTCCCAAAAAAGTTGGCACCTACGGCTTTTTATCTTTTCCTATTTCTCTCACCAATTATTTTATAAAATTTAATAATTATTTTATGATTACCCGATTATTCAATAATTTCAAAACAAAATTTTAACACATATTTGTCACTTTTTATACAGATTTTTACAAATTATATTCAATCAGTTTCAAAGCAAAAACAAAATTTATAATAATTATAACACATGATTAAAAGTTTTCAAAACCAATACAAAATATACCATAATTATGACACATAATTAAGAAATTTTCTGGACAAATTTTCTGGGCACTTCTCCAACCATATATGAACATATACAAATTAATAATAAGTGGTTAAAACACAACCATACTATCTTTGATTACAGGGACAATTGTAAAATTTGTTACATTTGCTCTGTGATTGTCCAAAATGCACGACGCTCCAAACTTCAACGGTTGAAAAATGGTTACTTGAAGATGATACAATCCCACAAATTTCCAGGGCCCTACGCCGGTAAAAGATAGATCAAGAACATCAGTAGTCTTAACCTACATCATGGTAAAATCGATTCGATTCCTTCACTGTAAAATGGTGTTTCGGCTCGTATTTCATTTCAAAAGTACGTACTAAATGTATAGTATTGATATCATTATACCCGACACAACTGATGCAACGAAGCACGAAATGAAAGACCTTGCCAGGTGATTAATAGTTGACTAAGCAAATAGGTGGAAGATCAATCGAATTCCAAAGGGACAATTCTCCATCAAGATTCAACGAGTCCTCCTCATTCTCCACCTTCTCTTCCTCGTTTTCGCTCGTTGTAGCCTCTTCTTGCTTTGATCTACAAGCGTTCCGAAGCCTGCTGAGCTGATCCGACCTGTCGATCGGTGATCTCTTCATCTTGAGCAAGTACTCATTAATCCCATTGAATGCATACAAAGAAGCCGAAAACTTCCTTTCATAGTTCATCCTCTTCATTGCCTCACTCATCATCATCGGCTCATCCTCCGAATCCATCCGTCTTGTGATCTCCTCCGCGATCTCAAATGGCGAATACTCAGACGAAAACCCCACTTCATCAGTAAATCCAAAGTCCAAAATTTCCAGGCCCGAAGAATTTTCCTCCTCAGCTTCGAATAGTCCTTCATTTTTACCTAAATCTTGAACCAAATCGGGGGAACCAGCCTGTGTTATGCCTGTTTCATCACTGATCAATCTGCTGATGTTTTCCATGTCATAGTCGTCGATGAAATGATCAGGGAAGCATGATTTTGGAAAATCAGGGGCTTCTTCTCCGCATTCATTTCCCTGTTTCTGATCAATACAATGATTGGAAGAGGCAGATGACAATGAAAAAGAATGATCAGAACCATTATCAGCAGCCAAGGCATTGTTTCTTGCCTTAAGCCTACTAAGAAGAAGATTTGTGATCTTCGGAGGAAGAACTGGAGAAGAAGAATTCGAAGAATTCGAAGAGGAAGGCCAAAAATTTGTTCGTGTATTGGCACCGCGAAGTAAACAGGCCGCCTCGTCATAGGCCCTAGCAGCCTCCTCCGCCGTATCAAACGTCCCCAACCACACTCTTATTTTTTGGATGGTGTCTTTTATCTCGGCCACCCACCGGCCTGAGGGCCGCTGCCGGACGCCCACGAACCGCTTGCGTGCCCTCCGGACTTCCCCTAGGGGGGCCGCCTCGTTGGAGAGCTCTGCAGCCTTTCTTTTCCTTGCCATGAGGGTGATGGATTCTTTGTTGGCTTGGTTGTGTTGTGTTGTTGGTTATGTTAGTTGAAGAGGGGAGTGGAAATGTTGGCTTTATATGGGGGGAAGAGGAAGATCCTGTCTGAGAAGTCAGAGTTGAAATGGTCTTCTTTTGTTTGGTCATACTCTTTTGTTTTCTTATTACACTTTTCCATCTTACTTAGACATATGGACAATATCTGTGTGTTTCTCTGTGACAGAGATGCTTTAATATACTTCTTAATTATAACACGTCAGCAATAAATTATAGGACATTTTTTAATTATAACACATAACCAATAAAATATTTTTTGGGTGAAATATGAGATAAGTTATATTTAGTAAGGTTTAATTGTAAAACAAATTAGGAAATTTTAGAAAATTGTAATTTCAGCACGATTATTAAAATTACGTACTTGGTCAATTTTTTGGTAAGAGATTGTCGACCTGTTTTTATATATTACATTCCATGGTATCTTAAAATTGATAACATAAAAATATAAACTTGAACCATAAAAATGATGTTATTTTATCTCTTCTCAATTACTAATCTAATATTTATCGAAAGGAAAAAAAAAAAAAAAAAAAGAGCTAACTTGGTAACTTTCGAATATTATGTTCATATGTATCTATCTCTATATAAAATAGATATGTGACAAAAATAATAAGGTATTTTTCTGCCAAAAACGGCTATTAAATTAATTATTTGGAATCATTATGAATAGCTATATACGTAATTCATAACTAGGATTTTCAAAAAATCAATTTTACTTGGATAATTGTATTTTGAATGTTACTACCTCAACTTAAAGGTCTATTAGTTAATTGTTAACTCATGAAATTATTTCATTACAAATATTTGTTTTATCGCCTTACATTAATTGTTGATTAACTTAATTAATTATTATTGATTTGAAATATTTTTAAAAATATGTGGAGACAGTAATTAATTTTTTTTGTAAACATTAAATTTAGTTGTATAATTCAATAATAATTAGTTACATCTACCAAGATTTGAAAATCCTAAATCACTCAAATAATCTCTTATGCATAATGTTATTTATTTATTTTTATTTTTTTGTATTTTGTAATATCATAACTTGAAAATAAATAAAATGACATTATTTTTTCTCTTTAGACTTTTATTCATGAACTATTTTTACTTTTTACAGTTGTGTATGACATGAGATTCAATGTGTAAAAATTATTCAAATAAATTGACATATGTTATAAGAGTGAGTCTCCTTTGAAACGGTTCCACGTATGAAACGATTTAAAATATTACTTATTTAACTATAAAGTAGTTCCACATGAGTTTTTGCGATGCTGTAAAAACCTTAACCACAATTTAATTTATAAAATTATGCTAAGTTCATAATTTATTTCATTAAAATTGAAAAAATTGTATAACATAACAACTTTGTAAAAGTTCATAATTTATTGTACAATTAAGCCTTCTAATAATGAATTATTGTACAACTTTGTTTCTTGTTAATCGGCCGAAGACAGGATTTCAAGCTTGATGGTTACAGCCAATATAATTAAATTTCATTTGTTGCCCAAAGTGCAGACACTGACATTTCACGCGAGACCAAATTCATTTTATTTTCCGAATAATCTAATATCATATTTTTCTGTTATTTAATTCCATTTTATATTCTCTCTCTCTCTCTCTCTCTCAACTTTTATTTGCAACTATTTATCATGTTTGACTAAGTTTATAAAAATATAATAGTTCTAAAATTTTATAAAATATTTTTAGAACTTATTAGATATGATATTTTATGTTATAAATAAATTGTTAAAATATCTGATTAAATAAGATAATAAAAGTTGTAAGACATTAGTAATAATATTTTTTGTAATGAAAATAATTAAATTAGAATAAAGTAATCAAAATAAAATCTTATTTTCAAGATTGGGAATGCTTTTAATAAATTTAAGATCCATTTTATTACAAAAGTATAAATTGGCAACCCCTTGTGGATGATATGATGTCAATGAGGCATTGTAATTGCTCCACGTGGAGGTTTAAGAAGGCAATCAGATGGTGTTACTTCTCAAGGAATTGACTTTCATTTGTCAACATCATATCACTTTTTAGCATCAGCATATGCCTCTATTCTAGAAACCTCCAAATGTTTAGCAAAAACATAGGTTTTGACTCCTCAGGAGTTGATTGAGTCAAGTACTTTATTGAAGTTTAGTTATCCAAATGCATTTACAGCTTGCAATTTTATTTTAGGGATAAGGTGAAAATAGATCCACAATTATACATCTAGATACAACATACAGACACTTCAATAATATATTTTTATCTAATTAAACACTTTATCAGTTAAAATCAGTCAAATAAATAATATATATGTAACGCCCAATGTCCTTGTCATAAATTATAATATTATTTATGAGTCACAAGATCTAATCGATGATCCGTTAGTATGAAGGCTTGCAAGATCTTATAATTTGGCACACAATGTTCTTATCATAAATGATCTACTAATTAATCCATTTAACAAACTAGAAAGTAAATATTACACACTTTACATTTAAACTTGGATTTTCTCGATGTTGATCCAATATTGTATGTTTCCACTCGTACTACACTTAACATTATTTAACATCTTAATCTTACTTCTTTCTCTTATTCATTTATGATTTTTTTTTAAATTAAGTATATCTATTATCGTGAACTTAATATACCATATTTAGTTAATACTTACAATAATTTGGCAAATAATATACTTTTATTTTGGTAATAAGAATCTCCTATTTATGTTTATATATATATATATATATATTTACAAATTACTTAATAATATGACAATTATTAAGTTCACCTAAACTCAACCTTTCAATGTACTTATCTCACATAACCCCTTTTAAATGATTTTTGTACTCTCTCCCTCTCTCACCTTTACTAAAATATGCATATACTTCTAGTATATATATACACATATCATTCATTTTTACAAACTCTCTCTAATTTTTACTAAAACTAGCATTGCACCAGTGCATTGCACGGTTTATAATATATAAATATTTAAAATAATTACTTAATTTAATATTATATAATATTTGTTTTCTAATTTATAATATAAACAATATATGTATAGTAAAATATTGTTATATTTATTTATAATTAAATAAGCTTATTAATTTTATATTAATCAAATAAATATTTATGTAAGTCAGAAATATCAAATAGTTTAATATCATATTTTAAAAATAAAATTTTACAACAATTTATAATTATCTCCGAAAATAAGAAGATATGAAATTACTAATTATTATCATTTGTAACGTTTATAAATAATATATTTTTCATTTCAAATTCACACTTGAAGATATGTAAAATTATATAATATTGATTGTAATAATTGACATAAGCAAATAACAAAGAATTATTTTTATCAATAAATTGTTTATAAAAAACAATGGTGCTACTTGAAATTTTCATAAATATTTGTAATATTTAATATATTGGTTATATTCATTAATTTCCTTTTCTGAAACTCTTCTGAAATAAATTGTGATTGTAATTATTCAATTTTTGCTTTACTTTAAAGGTTTTGATTTTATTTATTAATTAAAAATTATTTTGAAAAAAAAAATCTGAATACAAAAAAAAAAAACTTAATTTTTATGTGAAAAATCAACAATGTTTCTATAATAAATTAAAAAATAAATTATTTATAAAAAAATCAAGTAAGGAAATAAAATTTAAAAAAAAATGTTTTTTGTAATAAAATGAAAATATTAAAAATAATTATTAATAATTTGGAACTATGTAAAATATTTTTTTAATGTGATACATATTTTTTACAAATATTAATATAAATTTCATTAATTTAATTTAATTGTCAAAATTTACACCAAAGTTGTTACAACTAATAAAGTAAATATGCATAAGTATTACTGATTAATTTATAATAGCATTTGTACTTGTACTAAGTTAATCAAATATTTGAGATGACTCCAATCACAATAAATCTATATAGATATTTCCATATTTAAATAAATTATTATATTTAATTATATCTATGTGTATTACATAACCTATATATTTAGGTGCAATAACTTTGAATTCATATTGTTAATTTGTCGTAGTTAATTTTGCATTGATTTCAATACAATCCTTAATTAAAAAAAAAAATTAATTTGATATATAATTCAATAATACAATTAATGTATTCATTAAAGTTGTATTAACTATTAAATAAAATACATTCACAAACACAAAAATACTTAATAATAACTATATATATATTATATATAGATATAGATAAATGCATTTATATGCTGAATTATATTATAATAGTAATTAATTCAATTGAAATATAGCAGTCTTGCATAAAATTGAAAAATAACAATAATATACTCTAAAATGATATATATTTTTAACTCAATTGTTTATATACTCATCATCTTGGTTTTGTATATACAATTTTTTTTTAAATTCTAAATAATCATATCAAAATTTTCACCAAAATTATTATAACAAAAAGTAAGGCAACAAATTACGAATTATCATATTAATTTATAATAATTAATGTCTTGAGCTAAGTTAATCAAATGTTGGACTTGACTCCAATAGCAATAACAATAAATAAAAATCTGCAATATTTAATATTTGTATTATATAAACAATAAAAACAACAAATAATATACTAAAAATATTTATTTAAAAAATAACAAGTAGAATAACATCAAATCATCGTCATGGACATATAATTGGTTACAAATCATGTAGAATTAAGGTAGACTACCCATTGAAAACATTGAGAACTGATGATGATGATGATAATAATAATAATAATAATAATAATAATAATAATAATAATAATAATAATAATAATAATAATAATAATAATAATAATAATAGTAATAATAATAAAATATGTGTGTACAAATATCATAATTTTAATAATTAAAGATTATTAAGATTTTTTCGTTATTGATTTTATTTCTAATTAGAAGCAAAAAAATCAATCTAATTTTTATTTTTATTTTCTGATTTAATAAAAATATTTATGATATTGTTTCCAATTTAGTTTGTAATGTTTTGTAAATATTATTAAATATGACAATAATAAATATTATTTATAACCCTACTTAAAAAATATATTTAAATAATATAAAATTTATCATGCACATTTTTCAGCTTTTACTAAATTATGGTTTAAATTATTAAATTATTATAAAATTCAAAAATAGTGCATGAAGAAAAAAAATGTGTACAGAATTTTTATCCCTAATAATTAGGGATATTTGGAAATTTTCTTCATTGATTATCATGCTAATTGGAAACAATAAAATCAAAAGAAAAAAAAATTATAATCTAGGTATGATAAATTTATATCCATATATTCCTTAATTATATAAATACTAATTATAATCCTAATTAAATAATATATAATATTTTTTAATATATAGAATTTCACATACACAATTTTAATATTTTATTAAAAACTTATGGTTTGAAATATTAGGTTAAAAAATCGATATTACTGAATCCAATAAAAAACTGTGTACATATACCGTAATCCCGATAATTAGAGGTATTTGAAAATTTTATTCCTTCATTATTTTGCCAAATTGGAAGCAATAAAGCCGGAAGATTTTTTTCATTTAAGTATGATAAATTAATTAAAATATATTACTTAATTGAATAAGTACTAATTATAATCCTAAATAAATTAAAACAAATGGACAATATTGAATGCAAGAAACCTAATTGAACATTTACCTAGGTTTTCAATGCAGTTAATTTTAAATTTGTTATGCAGTAATTGGATTCTTTTCACGAAAAGAACCTATAGACAATTTGAAATTTTAATTAAGTAAAAATCCTATACGATTTCTTGCAAACAATTGATTAGAATTGATGGATCAATTAAGTTTGACATATTAATAAATTTGAAACTGATACTACATAAAAAATTAAAATAAAAACCAAAATTTTCTTAAAACCAATTAATATTTCAGATGAATAATTACTATGGATAATTGCTTATATAAAAACTGACCAATTATATGTTGCCATGTGTAATCCCATAATTAGTAAGAATTACACAAATACTACCTCTAATTCTAATTAAATTAAATAAACTATTTTTTAATTATCATTCACTTTTACTACACATTTTTAATATTTATTAAAAATTATGGTCTAAAAATTAAATTTAAAAAATATGTGTACACATCGTAATCCTAATAATTAGGAATATTTGAAAGTTTTCTTCCTTGATTATCTTACTAATTAGAAGCAATAAGGAAGAAAATAGAATTAATTTATGCATGATAAATTAATAAAAAATATTACTTAATTAACAAATACTAAGTATAGTCCTAATTAAATTAAAATAAATCGATAATACCAAATGCAAACAACTTATTAAACATTTACATGGATTTAAAAAATATTTATTTTAAATTAGCTATACATTAATGGATTCTTTCCATGAAAAAATTTAATGATCAAGTACAAATCCTATACGATTTAATACAAACAAATTAATCAGGATTGGTGGATCAGTTAAATATTGTCAAATTTGACTTTTTAATAAATTTGAAACTGGTGTTGTATTATATACTAAAAATAAATTGATTTTTTCTTAAAATTAATTAATTATTTAAGACGAATAATTATTATAGATAATTTGACCAATAATATGTTGTCATGTGTAATTCCAGAATTAGTAAGAATTTTAGTCAAGAAAATACAATAGTTTCTAAAAATTTGCAACTTTTGTTATTATATATATATATATATATTACTACCATTATTTAGAAAATTCAATATATAAAAATTATTATCATAATTAAAACACACACACACACATATATAGTTGTATAACATGTGATGTATGTATAAAGATTTTATATATCATGTAATTTATGGATATTATTGAGATTATGTAATACACTTTATCGAATTATATTCCATAGATTAATTATGCAAATACAATTGAACTTTAATGTAAGCCTAATTAAATATGTCAATTGTAATTCTTGATTTTTATTAAAAAAACATTTATAATTAAAAATTTAATGTTAGATGAAATTATAATGGTTATGTGATAATTTGAACAATGTCCAAGTTAAAAAAATAATATACATATATGGTATAATACTTTAATAATTCACAAATAAAATTTTAATGTTATTTTTCAATTTATAGTATATTGTTTGACTATACTTATTAGAAAGTTTGAATAATTTACCACAGATACATATTAAATATGTCACATACCTTAATTGAAATAACAAAATTATAGTGATTGAATCATACTATTTAAAATAATTTATTCTAGACTCTAGTAAATTAATATCCCAATATAAGGACACTTTCTTGATAATCTTTGTATTATATTTTAACAAATACTCAATATATGATTAAAAGATGTACCGATAGATAAATAAATAATTCATAGAGAAAATAATAAATCTACAATTATATTATAATTATTTTAAATATGTTAAACAAAATTATTTGCTTGAATTATTTAATCGATATCTAATAATATAGAATTTGCTATGTCAAAATATACAAACCAAAGTGAGATTTGCATAATCATGTATAATAAATATAATCTGACTACAAGAGTATATTATATGCGGAAAAATTAAAAAGATTGAAAAAAAAGAAACGAACTATACCTTCGATGATAGAATAAATATTTTTCTTCGTGGTTGGATGAAAAAAAAACAATAGAAAATTTCATACGAAGATCATAAATCTAAAAGAATATGATAAATTCGAATTTCAGAATACTTAAGACAATCAAAAGACAATAAAATAAAGAAAAAAAACATGAAAGTAGGAATTGAAAATATTGTAATATTTACTAAGCATATCTTTGGCGATTGATCGACATATAAATATAAGTTCAAAATGATGAGTCCAAGCTTGACATAAAGGTTTAGATGAAGGAATCAACATAGAAATTTTATCTAATTATGAATATTTAAGCAATAGGATTATATGAATACCTTAATAATGATTCATGAACTTAACGCAAATAAAAATATAAAATAAATCTAAATGATCAATTGATAATGACGATATTGAAAAAAAAGATTGAGAGTTTACAATTTCACAAAAAGCCTACCTTCGTAAAGATTAAATTTCTTAGAATAAACGAATGAAAGTTATTATCAAAATTACAAATATTAACTGCCCTAAGGGTCTTGATCAACCATATTGAATCACGAAGATTTTGTAGAAATAGGATGATTGAATTTTACCTGCTCTTAAGACCATCTCCAGCAGTTTGCATTACTTTAGCGCAAATTCTGCACCACTTCAGCATAAAATTTACATTCTCTCTCGAACAGTTTGCACTACTTTCTCCACTAAAAAATAATATTACACAATAATCTTTATTTTTTTATTTTTAATATTTATTTTTACTACTAAATATTTGTTAAAAACATTATATATGTAATTTTATTTAATATTAAATTTTGAGATAATATTTATTTTATCTATATTCTTAAACTATCATATTCAAAACATATATATGTAAAATCGAATGTCGGGTAATATTATGCAATTCTATTTAAATTTGTATCTAATATTTAAAATATCATATACTTATTTAAATTATATTTTATTATTATTTAAATTACACATTATATGATTTTAAAAAACTTGATTTAATTTCAGTTTGGATAATTGAGATAAAAAATTACAATATTAAATATTGAAAAAAAGATATAATCATATAAAGAAGAGAAGGAAAAAAAAAGTGGCGCAACAAAAAATCTGCGGTAAAAGTGGTACAAAACTTTCAAAAACTTCAAAGTGGTGCAGAAAATAAAGTATTGCTGAAGGGTGAAAATTGACGTCAAATGCCAAAATAACTTCTTGTTGGAGAAGCATTTAAATAAGAAATTTACGAAAATTTGTGGGAAATATGATGATATGATTGAATAGTTTTATATTCATATAATAATTTATAGAACAAAATTTTGACCTATGAATTAAATACATATATATATATATTTATATATATACACTCTTCTAATATGCCTACTTATTAAGTTAACTAGGGTTTCAAATGAATTTACGTTTGCAAAGTTTGATATGATTTTTCCAAAATTCGTTTGTTTACCAACTCAGTTTGTAATGTTCATCAAATATTAATAAATACAGTTTATTTATAAATCTAATAATAAAAAAATTAGGTAACATATAATCAACCTGGAATATACGGTTTGTTAGAAATTTAATTATAAATTATTAAAATATAAAAAATCGACATATGACATATGTTCCAAAAAAGTAGGAATTTTTTAAAATTTATTTAAATGAAATCTTACCCTAGAATCTTCCAAAAAATGGAATGCAATTAAGTGAATATTTGAAATTAATTAAAACAAGATGCAAGTTTGACTTGTGTATACTTTAATGATGCTGAATAATTCAATTCGTGATAAATCGCCACAATTTTCATAAAATAGGCCTAATTAAAATCCTGTAATTATTTTCAATTAATTAAAAAAATGCACATTTGACTTATTTATGCGTTAATGATGCTGCATAATTCAATTCGTGATAAACCACCAATATTGCCATAAAATAAGCCTTATTAAAATCCTCTAATTAATTATAGTGACCAATTATATAATGTTGTCTGTAATCCCAAAATTAGTAAATGTTGTTATATTGCTAACATTTATGTCGTCTTTCCATTTTCTATATTTGTTACTATCATTTTTTCCGTCCATTTTCTTTCCATAAATGGAAAGACAAATTTTTAGAAAATATTGTTATATTACTAACCAATAAGCATTCATTTTAAATTGTTATATTTTTATTTGTTAATATTGATAATGTTGCTAATTTTATCAAAACTAATACAAAAATTATATATCTTCATAATTACTTGATTTTAACGAAGCAATTATGAATTTGTGGTAAATTTGAAACTATATATAATAATAAAAAATATTTATTCAATTTTCTTGATTTCAGAAGAAAATACTATGTTTTGATAATTTGATGATTGCATTTTATAAATTAAATTAATTGATGTTCATATATGATTTTATATATAATATTTATATCCTTCTATAATCATGGTACATACATAAATTATTAAACATAATTATATATAATATTTACATCCTTCTATAATCATGGTACATACATAAATTATTGAACATAATTATATATATATATATATATATATATATATTAATTTTATATATTTATAAAATTTAATAATATTATACTAAAATAATATGTATGAATTCAATATAATTAAATTCATTAATTTTAAATTTATTTAATATCATATAATTCCAAATATATAATATATATCATTTCGCTCTACAATATCCAACTAGCTAAAACAATGGATAACTATAATACATATTAGTTTTATATATATCTATACTATGAAAGTAGAAAAAAGGAAACATTTTTTTTTTAAAACCACAATAATTGTTAACAAGAGTGCCGTCGTTGTGAGAACGAACTCCGAAAAGTTCCACTCGTATTTTCGCAAATTTTCAACATACAGTACCGAATTTCCACCCAATTCTCCAGGTTATTATTAATAATTCTTCTTCTTTTGAACTTTTGTTGATCTGATCTAGTGCTTTCATTTGAAACGACGGATTTCTCTCGCTCTTCGTGTATATTGTCATAATTTGATAGTTAAGAGTTCGATCGGTGGTTAACCTATCGATTTTCCTCACAGTTTGGTCGGAAAGGTGACGATGTCCGCGGTATTCGAAGGTTACGAAAAACAATACTGCGAGCTCTCCGCAAATTTATCAAAGAAATGCTCATCGGCCAATCTGCTTGATGGAGGTCTAAATTCAAGCCCTAATTCAATTTAAATCCCCCATTTTTTTTGGCGTATGTCTGTGTTGTTTTTGGTGTTTATCAATCTGCTGGCAATTTAACTTTTGCTTGTTCTTGCATTTGGTTTGGTATCTTTTTTGTTGTTCGATTTCTGTAAATTGTTAAATTATAGACTAATTATACTATAAATCTGTTAGCTGTTTTAGTGTGGAGACAATTTCGATGACTAGGTGTTATATAATTTTCAATATGATGCATTAAGTTTGAATGTATGATGACAGTAATCCCATTTTAGGAGGAATATTTTAAATTTTACATACCAGTTTTGCATTAATCAGTTGTAATCCATTTTCTGGAATCTACCCTCTCTTTTTTCCACAACTGCAGCTGGTTAAGTATCTTATGTTAATTCGTATTCCTTATTCATGGTTACTTTGTTCGTATATCTTACTTAAGATCCCTTGTCAACAGTTGGGAAGTTGGGTTTTGGGGGGGGGGGGGGGGGGTTCAAGCTCAACTTTGTTGGGGAATATGGAAAACCTTCTTATCTGTTATAATATAGAAAGAGAATGAAGAACTGCTATTGAGGAAGGACCATCTTCCTCATTCTTCCTTATGAAGCATGTCTGAAGCTCCTTCTGTGATATCTAAGGGCTTCATTTTCATCATTTAGTTATCCTGCCATCAAACCCTAACAGTAATTGTCGTAGATATATGCATTGTAATGGCTATTGTGCTGTTGTTTTCCTGTTTATTGTTTATTTCCTCTGTTGAGGAGGCAGGGGAGTAGTTCTCGATCTCTTTTATGTTCTTATTGACTTATGAATAGGTGCTTGCTTCTGGTATATTCATGGTTGATTGGTTTTAAAGTTGATGGTATTAATTCTTACTTCATGGTTATTCTCATTTTATTGTGTCCCTTTAGTTTTTCTTAAATAAGTTTCTGTATGCTTGCTGGTGAAATTGATTGTATGATAGACCAAAATATAATCTCTTTGCAGAGCAAAAGAAGCAAAAGATTGCTGAAATAAAAGCTGGATTGGATGATGCAGATGCTTTGGTATTGACAATTGTCAAAACTTTTTATTTTTTTCCTATTTCCCCCCCTAGAATTGTCTAATATATGCATATATATTCCCGACATTGGCTGATGATCTCACAGATTCGGAAGATGGATCTTGAGGCTCGTGGCTTGCAGCCCAATGTTAAGGCAGTGCTACTTGCGAAGCTGAGGGAATATAAATCTGATCTGAACAATTTGAAAAGTGAAGTAAAGCGTATTGCATCAACAAATTTGAACCAAGCTGCCCGAGATGAGCTGCTGGAGGCAGGAATGGCGGATACATTAGCAGTATGTTTATCCTGTTTAGGATGACATTATATGTAGCTTTCTGTAACATTTGTGTGTCTTTAGGGCTATAACCTGATTTTGATACAAAAAGCACTACTCTAATATCTATTGAATATAAAAAGAAAACCCTTCATATTATAGGTCTTAAGCCGAACAAGCTGTACCCTTGTTTGACCTACTGATTTTGGTAACATGCTTATGTTGATTGCCACAGGTGTCCGCAAATCAAAGGGATAGATTGTCAATTTCTACTGAAAGATTAAACAACTCAAGTAACAGAATAAGGGAAAGTCGAAAAGTAATGCTGGAGACAGAAGAGCTTGGTGTGTCCCTCCTCCAAGATTTACATCAACAACGACAGTCCCTCTTACATGCTGATAACACGGTATCACTTATCCTCCTTACCATTTTCCAGTTTTCAATCTGAAGATGCAATATTATGTCGTGTCTTGATAACCAGTGCAATTCCCTTAGTTGTCCTCCTTTCTCAAATAAAGTATGAAATCAAACCCTCACTGTAAATATGGCAGATCCCTTATTTTTGGTTATCTTTCTTCTTTCTTACCATAGAAATATAAACATTCAATATGAGGAACAAATGTAGGCCAAGCTTTTAGCTCACCTTAACATCTTCTTTTATCTACTACTTATAACCTTTTCTCTCCCCCCAGATGCATGGAGTGGACGACAACATAGGCAGGAGCAGGAGAGTTATAGCCAACATAACGAGAAGGATGAATCGAAACAAGTGGATCATTGGTGCCATAATCACAGTACTGGTTATTGCTATTGCTGTGATCTTGTATTTCAAATTAGCCAAGTAACCAAGACCATAGTAAAGTATGTCAAATTCGTGGTGGTTATTGTCTAGTTTATTTTATAATTTTGTGTGTCCAAACTCCCCATTATTCTTTTGAGTAGCTCTTGTGATTCTACAGTTGAATGAGAAGTACAAGTTGTGGCTACGCATGTAGTGTATAATATATGGGTTGACTTTTGTTTACAATATTCATATTCTCTTTTCTGGAAAGACAAAAAGGAAAATTGATTGTGAATGATATACTACTTCTCAAATTATAGTCTCATCAATAAATTGAGCACCTCTCCTACTCTCGGTTTCAAAAAAGAAAAAAAAATGGGTTCTTTTTTTGTTTGTTGAAATAAAAGTTGTGTTTTATTGCATAAAATTATAATAATATAATTATAATAATAATTTTTTGAGTTAAATATAGTTGAAAATGTCAAAACTACAAATAAATGAAGAGATTTAATTAAAAATTGATTGCAATAAGTTGCATTTTTATTTAGTCGATTAAAAATGTATTTTTTATATTTTTCTAACAATTTTATTTATTTTTTGGATGAAAGGAGTATAAGAAAGCTTAAAATTTATATTAATATAATGAACTTCATATTGTAAGATTAACAAATAAACTAAAATGAGACCTATGCGATGCACATATGATATTTTGTAATATAAGAATATATTCAAGATAGAATTATTCTTGTTAACAAATTGATAAATATGATATCCTCGATTTATAGAAGGTTGAATCAAATTAAATTTTTTTTTAAAATCGAGATATCAACAGATTAAAGAAAATAAAAATTTATACAGTTCTCGTAAAAATTGTCAATTATATAGTCAAATTAGGGACATAAATATTAAGTAGATCTCCAAATAAATATAATAATATCACAAAATTTGAAATTAGATAGAAAAAAATATTTTGAAAGCTAATGAAAAATCGCATAGTGTTTGTACGTCGAAATAATAGCAGATCTCAACAAAAAATCGCAAGAATAATCAAACAAAAAATGAAAGAGATGGACGGACTTTTCATTTAAAAATAAGAAAGAAAAATAGTTACGAAAATAAAATATGTTTATGATAAATTGAAAGCAGCAAATTAATAAAAAATCTAAAAATAAAATAAATCTGAAAATAATATTTTGGAACTGAAATAGGGCATATATTATCATACTTGCCTTACTATTTATTTTCTCAAGAAAGAAACACGCAAAAGACTTCAAGGGGAGGGCCAAAGAAAAAGAGAGACCTTAAAATATTTAGTGATAATCTTGATAAATATATAAAAATAAGAGACATGCAAAAATGAGAAATAATTTTGAATTACAGTAAGATCGGTGAAGATTTAATATTTGACAAATCAGATTCTATTTACGTGATTGAGTGATTTTAAATAATTGATAGCTTAATTTTAGAAAAATTATTAATGACTTTTCACAATTTAATGAAACTACAATGATTTACGGTTCCTAACAAATATTCCAATGTTTATTTATTATTTTGAATATATTATGAGTTAACAAAAATTCCTTAAAAATATCAATCTATTCAATTAAATTGTAATAATTTATCTTAAAGAGTTTCATAAATAAATATAATTTTGGAAATTTAGGCGGGAAAATAAAATTTTGATATGTAATTATATATTTGTGTATATATATATATATATATATAGATTATTGTTTCACAGATTTGATAACATCCTACGATTTTAGTTGGTTTGATAAAATGATTCAAGAAAATCAAATCATCTATCATTAAATTTAATATATTTCTTGAATTTCAGAATTCAGTGATTTGATTATTATTTGATAAAATATTTAAATTTTGAATCATATATTAAATGCAACAGTATATTTATCTTGATATCATTTCATTTTGAAACACCTAAATTTGTGGAATAATTTAGTTTTTAAAATCGAATCAAAATTTTTAAAATAAAAACTTATAATTTTTAATTTAATAATAACATAGTTATTCTACATTAAGTAATGAAGTTTAGGTGGGAAAACAAAAATGAAAAAAGTTATTTTGTTTATATATATATATATGTATATATATAGATGTATTATTAAAATAGTTTTGTTCCATTGGTTTCTTTTTTTTGATGAAGCTTATTTCATTTTCCTAGCACGTGGGTATCATCATTCATTTCAACGTGATCCGTAAAATAGTTAATATTGATGAGACGAAATAGCAGACACGAAATGGGGATGTAGCTCAAATGGTAGAGCGCTCGCTTTGCATGCGAGAGGCACGGGGTTCGATCCCCCGCATCTCCAATTATTTTTTCTAATTTAAAAACGCTTCTCAACTTTGGAAGTGACAAAAATATAAAGTAAAATGTCTTTTTAATCCAATGCAAAGTTATAATGTTTGAATCCCAATTCAAATTCATTAAAATTAATAAATCTTTTCTTGCACTACCACCCAATTTTCTTGAATTTAAAAAATCCTAATTACCATAGCATTTTCTTCACAATAAAATAAAAATAATTTATGGAAAAATAGATAATTTAAAAAAAGTTTATCATTATTTTGAAAGAAGAAAATATTAGTTTATAGATGGAAAAAAAGCAGCAAGTTTTTATAAATGAAGGAAGTGGAGTGAGTGTATATATGGGGATGGGGATGGGGATGGGGATGGGGATGAAATAGTTGAGCAACTCAAAGTTTATGGTAATAATTGGAGGCTGAGCTGACATAAAAGCATTTAGATTAGAGCACAGCTGGGGTGGTCACTCTCACTCTCAGCTTCATGTATTAAGTGCGTGGTTCTTGCTGGAAATGGGGCTACCACATACATAGCAGCCAATTTTGATTGTACAACAATTCTTTTGGAAACCCGAATACTTTTAGTTGGATTTTACATTAATGGACATTAAATTTTTATACCCACATTTCAGATTATATATATATATATATATTTTTTTTTTTTTTGAAATGAAGATAATTTTGCCCCTATTTCATATGTTGGGTAGAAATTTGGGGAGTTTTAGTTTTATGCCCAAATCCTAAGTCTCCATTTTCAAATCCGTTATTGTTGTTGTTTGTTAGGTTGAGTATTTTTGTTCAGAAATTAAAGACGATGATGTAGATCAATTAAGAACTTTATCTTACGTAAAATGTATCATTGTGCGTTTGGGAGACTTCTGGCGATGTTGGGGGAGGTTGCTGTTGATGTTTTGTGGTCAGAAATGGGTGTTGGAACGGCCGCAGATGGCAGCGGGATTTGATTGAATGAGGGTCCAAACTTTTTGGGATTGTAATTCGTAATTTAATAAAGTGTTGTGCCAAATTGCTAATAAAATCCAAGTCAAAGTCAAAATTATTTGAATTGGTCCAAATTTTAAAATTCCACAAATGTCGTCCTAATTGTGAAATTTAGGCAAAACTTATTCTCAATTTGCTAAAACAAAAAACAAATAATAAATAAAAGTTAAATGTAAATGATTATTATATATCAACATTTGGGGCACCAAAGAGAAGAAGAATGTTGTTCCAAGACACTTGGTTTATCAATCTGACATTCTGCAAACTCATGCATCAACAATTCCATTAGTCATTACCCACACTTGAAAATCCTTTAGAAATCACCAAAAAGGAAGATGAAGTTTGGGAAGGAATTCAGTTCCCAAATGGTGCAAGAATGGCAGGGAGCATACATGGACTACAACCATCTCAAGAAACTTCTCAAAAACATCATTAAATTAAGACAGCAGAAGGCACCATCATATTCGGGCCTCCTGATGAGGAAGCTAACCATGTACAGAGCGTTTAGCGGGCTAACGGGGCGAAACAACAGCCCTAGGCACTCTCCCATGAAGACAGAAGAAGAAGTGGTATTTGCGAGTCCAGTGCAGCATGAGGGCTCTGAAAACTCTTACCACACCATGTTTGTGAGGTTGAGCGAAGAAGGGGCCAAAAACGAGGCCGAATTCTTCAAGAAACTTGACGATGAGTTCAATAAGGTGGTGAGATTTTATGAGGCTAAGGTTGAAGGAGTGAAGCAGGAAGCTGAGGAACTGAACAAACAGATGGATGCTCTTATTGCTATGAGGATCAAAGTGGATAAGCCATCTTATGTGGAACAACAAGTTAATGTTGCTACAAGCACTAGGCATTCGCCTCCGGCAGCATCTGTGATCGGAGAAAACCAACGTAAGTTTCCAGGAGAATTCTGTATGGGGATTTAGATTTTCTTCATTGAGCAATGTTGAAAATATCACAAATTTTTCAAGATATTTTCCGCTCAAATTTGATAGGTGTCAGGTTTGGGTTATTTAGCTGCTCCCATACCTTTTATTTTGTCTCGAATGTCGGTAAATAATATGGCTCTGATGTTATTCTATATGAAGGACTACAAATGGATGCGATTCAAGAAATTGAAATGAATGGTTCAGAAGAAGAAGAAGAGAAGAGAGCTGAGGAATACAAGATTGATCTTACAGGTTTCAGGCCTGCTCCTGTGGAAGTTCTAAATCATGTGAAGATCAAGGTTGATCCAGATACTCCCATCTCCACTTTACGAAACCTTATCAAGTCTTCGAAATCGGATCCCTCATTCAGTAAGGCTGAGCTAAGTAAAGCAGAAGCCAAGCTGCAAAAGGCCTTTATCGAATTTTACCACCAACTCCGGCTTCTGAAAAATTATAGGTAATGGATCTTCCTCCAAGTATGTTTGTGAGTTTTATATGACTAACAAGGAAGTGAATCATTTCACAGTTTCTATAACATGCTTGCATTCTCCAAGATTATGAAGAAATATGACAAGGTGTTGCATTTACCCTTCGATCAATTTGTTTTTCTTGTCATACTGGTTACTAATTCTTAGTTTTCTAGCAGATCACTTCAAAAAATGCTTCAGAAAATTACTTGGATATGGTTGAAAAATCTTGTCTTGGCAGCTGCGACGAGGTTTGACTGCAGAAAACATGCAATTTGGTTTAGGACTTCTCCTATGCATTCTCAGTTTGGCCTTAAAATTTCCCTCCTGTTTTATCAGGTTAACATTCTTATAGGAAGAGTAGAAGCCATATTCAACAAGCATTTTGCAAATGGAAACCGAAGAAAAGGAATGAAATCGTTAAGACCTCGATATAAAAAGGAGAGGCACAGAACAACATTTTTTCTTGGTAAGATTGTACAGAGGAAACCATTTGCTCGTTGTCCTATATGCAGCTCTCTCTCTCTTAGCTATGCTTGATTCCGACTCAGAAGACAGCAGTCTCTTTATTCTGTTTATGATAGTGTCCCTAAGGACTGAGGCCAACATGCTGATTGCTTCTGTGTATTCGTTTAACCTGCAGGTCTATTCACAGGTTGCTCAATAGCGCTGATTGCTGCGATCATCGTCTCCATATACGCACGTAATCTTCTTGATCACGAGGGAGGACCACAGTACATGAACAACATATTTCCACTCTATAGGTATCTCTCTACCCTTCCAACATTTTTTCAAGAAATTCTCACTGATTGCTAAATAGATAACCTTCATCTATGTAGCCTGTTCGGATACATTTGCCTGCACATGATAATGTATGGGGCAAACACGTATTTTTGGAGGCGATTCCGTGTGAACTATCCCTTCATATTTGGATCCAAACCAGGAACACAACTTGGCTTCAGAGAAATCTTCCTTCTGGCCTCTGGTCTCTCAGTACTCACATTAGCTGCTGTTCTCTCTAATCTCGACTTGGAAATGGACCCCGAAACAGAACGCTATCAAATGCTAACCGAATTGGTTCCGCTAGGCCTTGTTGCTGTAAGTCTACATAAGTTTTCTTCTTAAATCTTTCACCTTTAAACATTTGACGACTTAATTTTTTTTCTTTTTCTGGTACTGATTTTCCAGGTTGTGCTTCTCATAACTTTCTGTCCTCTCAACATCATATACCGGTCGAGCCGTTTCCTTATTATACAAAGTACGTGGCACTGTATATTGGCTCCTCTATATAAGGTATGCAGATAGAAAAAGAGCAGAAAACCTGTGGAATTAAATTGTCTTAAAAGAAAAGGCCTATAATAGCCAACTGAGAGGAAAAAAACCAAAAAATTTGCGAAACGCTGCTGTTTTGGTCGGTTATTTTAAAATGGTCGATCTAGCCATAATTTGATGTGTGGCTGCCTTTGTAGGTTAGTTTCATGGATTTCTTCCTTGCAGATCAGCTAACCAGCCAGGTACGATAAAAATAAACAAACAACAGACACTAGAGACAAAATCATGCTGATTCCCTTTGGCTTGTCGTCTTGAATAAGCTCAGAAATGGACACAAAAAGTATGATTGCAGTAACAAGTTGTCTGGTGTATCTGTATCTCAGGTTCAGGCATTCAGAAGTTTGCAATTCTACGTCTGCTATTATGCATGGGGGGACTTCAGAAAGAGATCCAACACGTGTCTTGAGAGTGATACTTACAAAACCTTGTATATAGTGGTCGCCGTCATCCCATTCTGGTTGCGCTTCCTTCAGGTAATTCAGGACAAAAGTGTCCAGCCGTTTTTGGGGTGAGGAAATTCACCGCAGAAGCTCATTATTTATCGAGCTTCACACGCTCAAGGCAGTTTGTCTCTGCAGCTCGACAAATCCATTTCTCAAGCTTCTCAACCACTTCCATTCTAAAACACACTACATCAGATATCTTACTGTTATTATATTTCATAATCAAAATCTCATATTTCCATTCTTTTCTGTGTTTATATATTAAAGACTAGCACAAATCTTTTATACACCGCTAGGATGACCTAACTTTTAGTTGCTTGGATAAATTCTTCAGTGCCTTCGTCGCGTAGTTGAGGAAAAGAATGCCATGCAAGGGCTTAACAGCCTAAAGTATTTCTCGACAGTTGTTGCTCTCGTCATGAGGACAATGTACGATCTTAGCAGACAAAACGCGACACGGACATTTTGGAGAATCATGGCTGGTTCAACCTCAGGAATTACGACAATCTACAACACATACTGGGATATAGTCATCGATTGGGGCCTTCTGCGAAAGAATGCCAAGAACAGATGGTTGAGAGATAAGCTGCTGATATCGAGCAAGTCTGTATACATTGTAGCTATCGTGAGTAACAGCATCGTTCCCTCGTCACTTTCCATCTTCCAAGTCTGATTCATCTGTTATAAAACGTGTTTGAATGAATTCTTCTGGTAATATCAGCACCATTTATAGTGAGTATTTTGATATGGATTGCAGGTGGTGAACATACTTCTGAGACTGGTGTGGATGCAGTTGGTTCTTGACTTCAATCTACCATTTCTTCACAGGAATGCCATGATTGCTCTTGTTGCCTGTTTGGAGATACTTCGTCGTGGTATTTGGAACTTCTTCAGGTATATTTTTGCGATGATAATTATGTTTTCGACTCTTTCATAACATTTTTAGAACAGGAAAAACAATGACAAAATACCCTTCAAAAAAAAAAAAAAAACACTTCTGTCCACGTCCTGAAACCAGAAGAAGCTCAAAAAGAATGAATGTCTCAAAACATTGAGTGAATGATTGTCAAACTTCTAACGTTGTCTGAAATTTTGTTACTCCGATAATGAGTGAATGAACTGTAAAAGTTTTTGAAACTAAGCTCTTTTATGATAATGATGCTATATATGTTTAACACGAGCAGGTTAGAGAATGAGCACTTCAACAACGTCGAGAATTATCGAGCATTCAAATCGATACCTCTCCCTTTCTACTATGAAGACGACAAGATTCTGTAACATCAATGTGTGTGCATAAATTTTGTTGATACAAATCATCTGACAAGAGAGAAAGTACATTCTTGTTCTTTTTTAATTTCTTTAGATTTCTTTTCAAGAAGAGTGATAAGAATGTATAGTTGAGTGATAGTTTGTGTTTAGACAGTTCAAATCAGTCCTCCAAGTTTTACTTGCAAAGTACATGGTTCCGTACTATGACTTTTTCCTTGTTAACAATTTCAGATATATCCCTCAACATAGTTTATTATCGGCATCTTCGTAAAAGCCTACTTCCACTGCTTGTGGGGTCGACCACACGGATATTTGTTCTCCAAGTTACGCGGTCTTTCTACATACTTGGATATTTGTTCTCCAAGTTACGCGGTCTTTCTACATACTTACACGATCTAGAATGTTCTCAACTATAAATTTATCGAGTTGGAGATCAGTTTGGCCTACATGACTAAATCATATTAGACGTCTGTCTCTAATCTTACCCTACTATGTCCTCTATACTTGAATAGCTAATAATCCTTTCATTCCTAATTCTATCCTAAATGGGAAATTAGGACAACACCCAACATACGAATCTCAATCAAGCTTCTAGGATCGGAATGTGAGAATGAAATCCATTGTTGAGTCTAGAAAAGAATAACCAGAATAAGACATTACTTGTATGTCCAGGATATCACGTTATGGCTGAATGTTTCTTGCATCAACCTTACACTACCAAGTAACCAAGCTAGCACAATAACAAAAATAGTAGAAAATATTATGAAGTTGAGCGGTCAGAAGATAGCCCATGTAAGCACCCATGAAACATTCAAATCATAAATCTCAATCTCGGAGATATTAGTCTATATCTGTCTATATTGGATCAGAGAGAAATTTCAAATTTCACCATTATGTTACATCCATTTGGCAGTTTATTTCACAAAATATTTTTTTATTCTTAGCCACTACATCATGAACAAATAGCACATAATCTAGAGGAAGGAATAATAGCAAATGAAAAGGTACAACAGTTTACTTGGGTGAATGAACATCTTCAGTTGCATCGTCTTTATGCAAGGAGTCACAAGGTGAGTTTTCTTCCGTAACAGCACCTGTAGTCTGATTATCCTGGTTTCCGAAGAGAGCCGATAGTGACAAAGGATTATAGGTAGAGCTTGCCTTCTTAAAGCCTTGTATGGCTTTAATAGCCGCAAGAGTGCTCCTGTATATATCTTCGTTTTCTTCCCCAAGTGGCAATCTTGTTTCTGGCAAAGCATTTGACACATCAGCATGTGTGGTCCCCATCTTCATCTGTTCAACAGGGGTCGACTCAACTACTTCTTCTTCCAAAGGAAACAGGACCTCAAGATTCGCCTCACACTCACGAACTAATCTCGTTAGAGGTTCGGTTGTAAAGAAAGGCTGGTGGACAGCAAGCTGAGCAAAAGGTAAACTCAACAATTCCCCAGTTCTTTTATCATATTTCTTCAAAATTTTTATCAGACCTGATAAAAAATGCAGAAGACATTTATGAAATCAAAGTGAAAGTATTAAGTTGACAACCATGACATTAACGTGACTATAGACAAATCTTTTTAGCAGCCCAGTTTATTGAATATTCCAGAAAGAATCAGAATTATATGTTTTACCTGCAAAGTTAAGGGAGCTGTAGTTTTTAAGAAGGACCATCTCCCCATGAATGGAAACAAAGTCCCTTCGTATCTCCATCATCTCTTCGCTAAATTCAGTCTCTGACGTAAACACCCCGTTCCTCCTTCCTCTTGCCTTCACTCTCTCAATTCTTTCCTTTAATGCCTGAGATAACACACAGCTGATGACTATCAAAGCCCAAACTGAGGCATTTCACTGGTCTCCAAAATTATGACAGTTGCATCTGACCGAACAGTGGATTGATTTGCACTAAGCAGCAGCCTTGGGACACCTCAACTAGATCCTACCGTCTTTTAAGTCAACTGGTTTGATTAGTGCTGAACGGATTTCTTTTAGCCATGTAAAGTTTAGCATGACTCAAATGACAAATTTAAGTAACAGTAATGAATTACATACACCAAACTTGACCTCCTGAGCATCACCCTCTCTCTTCTCTTCTTATAACAGTTTCACTTTCTTTCGCTATAATTAATGAAGTTGTCAAAAAACATTGAAAATATGATATTGGATAGCTCAAAGTGAGGATCTCTTATATTCTGCGTTCAGAAAGTATGAGAGCTAGACAACAGCCCAGGTGAAACTGACTGCCTCTCCAGTCAGCGAAACATATTCTAGCCGTCCGATTTTACATCGATATTCGCATAACTGGGAAGCATTCATTACTTAATAACTAAATCGACACATCTGAAGCCCATTTAAAGACATGTGTTCCAGTTAGCAAAATCCAGTCAGGTCAAATAAAATAAGTCCCATGAGAAATGGAATATGCCTTTGAGATTCTTTTAAACCATCCAACTACACAAAGTTTGATGCCAACTTTCATGTTAGGCTATATAGTTTGTGTTTTTTTCTCACCACAAGTCAGTGATAGAGCTATCAACAGCACAACTTTCCTCAGTTTCATATTGTCTCAATCAATACCATTTCTATTAGCTTACTTATCCGTTATCACCAATCTCCTTCGTTTTCAAGTTTTCCAAGCCAACAACAGATTTATTTGTGTAATAGTGAATAACATCTCACATTTCCTAAATTTGACTTTTGTCACTTCAAATAACAATTCATTTTGCAGGGCAAGTTCTTGGTTCAGGAAAAGTTAGACGGTTTCTACGTCGATAAGGGGATCTGATGATTTCCGATTTCTGGAAGCAGTAAGTTATTAAATCTTGTTTTCTACCAACTCTCTGAACCCACCCACCATCCCATAACACACACAGACACACACGTATAAACGATCTAGTAGATACTAAATCTCGTGGATAACAAATACGGGAAGAAATCCACCATCTACATGTGTGTGTGTCACAAATTCACCATAGATATTGACTAGTGAAATCCTCTGAGTGTAGCATCAACAATAACTACATAAACCTCAATGATATGCGTGTAAAGAAAGAACTCAGAACTGATATTGTTATGAATGAAGATTCAAGAAATAAAGAAGTTCTTGTTTGTCATACTATTTCCATCCCCCACTTTGACTTGCAATCTAGAAAACCCAGGTCCCCAGATGAAGCAGAAGGTAGCTAATTAAGAAGCTTAATGTTTTCAAAAGAGTTGATAGATCAACCTGATCGCATACTTTCCACCAAAAATTGAAGATACTCTCAACGCCTACCAGGCAAATTCAATATTTTTCAGTAAATTGTACAACTACGAAAACTAAAACACGCCGATAAAGACAAAGAATCAAAGCACAGGAAAAAACCTGAAATCGGATGATAAAGTCCTCCTCCTTATCGACGTAGAAATCGTTGAACTTTTCGAGCTCCTCGTTAAGAATCCCCACGAACCACTGGTGAAGCTCCGGCAAGGGGCCATCCGGCGGCAAATTATCGACAGCGGGGGCAGGAATATTCTTGAGAAGTTTCTTCAAGGGCTTGTACGACAAATACTTGTCCCTCCATTCTGGTAGCGTTTCTTCCAAATGAATCCTAAATTCTTTCCCGAATTTCATTATTATCTTTCCGCTGGTATCTCTTATTTCCGATTTCAATTATGCCCAAATGATTTTTTGCAGTCAGAATTCGAGAGAATAAAAAACAGAATAAAAACGTGAAACTGTTGGAGATTTTAAAAGAGTGAAGAAATTGCTTTGGAATATTCTTAGTTCTGAGTCTCCTGACAGACGTTTGAGATGGCCACATTCATCCAACTGCAGGCGCGCACTGGCTCTGGCTCTGTCTCTGTCTCTGTCTCTGTCTCTGTCTCACCATATATACACACACACACACACACATACAAACATAATTAAAGAGATGTGCTGAGCATGCGAGCCGTGTATTTTTGTTTGTGAGTGGGGATGAATTAGGGATATATTCTAAAGTCTGAATATAATTGTCGTTTCTTCAGAAAAATTGGTGGAAATGATGAAGGAAGCAACCATCCTTCATCTCAATATTGTCTTTCTGGATTTGATTTAGTCAGCTAATTATTTCACTAAATTGAGAGGCCTCTATCAAAATGGATCCTATTTAATTGATTACTTTTGTTATGTTTTATAAAAATTTTAGAGATTAATAAAGCTACACTCAGTTAAAGGAGTGTTTGGTAAGTGACTTGAGAAATAAATTTTGATTTTGAAATAATGAGATTATAAAATAAAATTAAATATATTTTTATATTTTTTGTTTTGACATTGTATATGATGAGATTTTGCTGATATCACATTAATGCTGAAAAATGAGGATAATTCTAATATTATATTGTCGATAATGATTGAATAATTGTAAAAATAATTAATTGATCTTTATTGTAAAATGAAAAATAGAAATAAGTACGTAAGGTTATTGAACTTTTTTAAAAGTAGAGTAATAATTAGATGTACGTAGTTATAAAAGGGTATAATTGCATTGAATTGTACATATCAAAACAAACAGAAAATTGATATTTTAACATCTAAAATTCGTACATGTTAAATATAAAATAATGAATCGCCCCAAGTCGGAAGTTAAATGACATAAGGTTTGGGGCGAAATCACAGTGGAATGAAGAAAAAAATCATGATGTTTAGTACTTTGAATTAAAAATTATTAATTTAAATGATATTGAAGAATAAATTTAAATGCACAACACTAATAGAGGGAGCTCTAAGGAAACATATGAAATTTTGATTTTTTTTTCTTTTTTTTTTTTTAAAGAAAGAGGAAGGTGAAAATTATGATCTGTGAATGCATTGGTTGCAACAACAATATGAGGATTTCTACCGTGTGGCATCATATCAGTAAGATGCTCAAAATTGAGCTTGCATGATATAGGACAAATATTTGTGAATATATGCGCAATCTGATAACGTGTACATAAAGAATTTGGATCTGTCTGCGGACAACCTTCTCTCCAACAAAATGAATATTCATTTCAATATGTTTAGTGCGTTAATGTTGAATTGAATTTTCCGACAAATAAATATCACTTACATTGTTACAATAAATAAGAGCAGTCTTTTTAATCAGACAATACAGCTCCAAGAGAAAATTTCGAAGCCAACACGATTTGGAGATAATATTTGCTAACCCACGATACTCGACCTCAGCACTAAAACAAAACAAAATGGATTGTTGCTCAAATGATCATGAGACCGAGTTGTCCCCAAAAAATATAGGACACCCACCTCAATTTGCATCTGTGTAAAAAGTAAGAGCAGAGGAAGAAGCACAAATCATTCCAATAGATAATTTAAGAGATTGAAAAGTTATTTTATAAAATATTGGCATAAAAATCACAGAGTTATTGAAGATTTTAAAATTATGTTAAAAATGTGGAAATATGATTATGGCCATCCACTAGTAACCACTACCACCAGGCACCAGGCACCAGGCACCAGGCATGCTTGTACCTAATTACCACTTACACCCAACATTAAGTCCTCTGTAATCTGTTGCTTCTTTCAATATTTTATATGCATATAGGTATCTGATACTTTTTGGATTCATTTCAGGCGTTCAAATTTAATTATAAGTTATATTATTGTGGTTCTAAGAATAAGGGATTATTTATAATTTAGAAACGATTCTTTTTCATTTGATTTGTTGATATTTATAAGGTGAATAATGATGTTTTGTGGGCTTTCCTCTTATTTATTTTAAACAAAAAAAATGCAGTTCTCCTTATCAGATTCTTCCGGTGATCAGAGCAAAGTTCTAGATGACGGCACACCAGATCGCAGTCCTTCTTCTCCTTCGTCTTGGATTTTGTACCACACACACAATATAAATTCCCAATAATGAGATGGTCTTGGATTTCAGCTTTATAAATATATATATATATATATATATATATTATATTCAGAAGCTAGTGGAATATGTTAGCATTGCATGGCACCATTTTGTGTAATTTGATTTTTTTAAATATTGTTATTTAATGTACAATTTTTTCTAATTTTAAAAACTATATATAATTTTTTAATAGAACTTCAATTTTTAACAATTTACTTATTAAAAATAAAGCTATCAAGATATTAGGGTGACAGTTGAGCAAAAATAAAAGAATTTAAATATTTTTGGTAGTAGATGTTGAGGTTTGGTGTTGTATTATCAAAATTTTATAATTATTCAACATATTACCAAAACTAAAATGTCTGTACAAAAAGTAGCACTAGTATTGAATATAATAAAAAGCTTATTATTTTTAATTTTATTAACATTTTCATAGTCTTATACAATATTGCTAATTCAAATGACATAATAATTTAGTATAAAGATTCAATTTAACATCTCGTAAAAGTTATTTACAAAATATAAGAACTAATAAATTATTTAAATTCAACAGCCTTAATTTTGCTTGTCCTCCAAAGCTAGTAAAGTTTAATTTCAACTTTATTTCCTCTAAACATTCTGCTTAAATTTATATATAATAACCCATTTAATACATCATATATATGGTACTTACATATAGTTAAATAATTATATTTTTCTTCACAAAATATAATGAATTGAAGATTCTTTCAATAAATTTTATTCCATACGTCAGAAATATCTTAAAATCACAAAATATTTATGTTTTTGGATATTGAAAAAAAAATTAGGTTACAGAAAAGGTGGTGACAGTTAATTAAGTAAATTAAATTATCAAAGTAAAAAACACTACTTTGTACCTCTGGAATAATATTACTCATCAACATATGATATCATGTATTTTATTTCTTATTATAAATTTGACCTTAAATTAAGGCGCTTGAGAAGCACAACAAATGTTTTCATATTTTATAAATAAAATGTAAAAAAGAAAAGGAAAAAAAGTTGACGGCCTGAATTGGAGCTTGCAGTCCAATTGGCCCAAGCCCATCTGGGCTGCCAAACTGATCAGGTTGGACCAACGAGGCCTTATTCTCAATCCTATAATATGTGATAAATTGATAATATGACATAATTTTATAGGAAGTATTATTTACGGAACAAAGTGTCAATTTTCATAAAATAATTATAATAATATCTACAAATAGGTAGTAGCCTTATCGATAGTAGGAAACATCATAACAATGATGCAATAGAAAAATGAGAACTGCTAGAATTTACTTGGCAGCCTATTTTACGAAAGTAAAATATTTTTGAACTTGATTTTTATTTCATATATAATAAATATGTTGAATGAATTATTTTATTTATATATTGTATAAACAAAATTTTTGTGTGTAAGAATTTTAGTTTTTCAAATTTGTGAAAAATATGGTATTAATAAATTTGGAGAAGAAGACTCATATGAATAAACAATGCAAATACTACTATATCAAAATAGATAATCTCAACATGGTTTTCTTCTTTTTTTTGAGATGAAGAAAATATTAAATATAAAAAGAATTATATTCTCTATTAATACATTTCTCTAATAAAATAACATTAACTATTATTACTACATTAAAATAAAATTTAAGTCATATGAAGCAACATGAATAGAAATTACACCTAATATAATTATTTTTAAAAATATAATAAAAATAAAAATCTCAACAGAAAAAAATTAAAAAATATTATGCCCGCCTAGGTGGCGATTTCTGAAAAAACACATGAATTCACTCGGATTAGTCAAAATCGGGTCGGGAGGCAGCCGCCTAGCGCTTAGCCCAATTTTTGTATCAGTGATATATATATATATATATATATAATTTTCAATTAAAATCCATATCAATATCTATCTATATATATTTGATTGATAAAACTACGACATTTATTAATTTTCAACTTATTATCTATTAAAATATATTTATTTGATTATCTTTTTTATTATTTTTTAGATTTTACTAAAAATGTCAAAAGTATAACCTTTTTTTGTTTTGACTCCAATTTAAAAAATATATATATATATATGTCTAATTAATTCTGTTTTTACGATCTCTAATTTGACATCCATATTGCACACATATATACACATACATACATTAAAATTTAATTATGAAATATAAAATATTTTTTCTTAAGTTAATTATGATATACATAAAGAGAAATAATGTCTTAAATATAAAAAATTATAAACTTTTGATGCCTAAATTACTTTTGATTATGATATCTAATTTTATACATATATATATATATCAATATCTATCTATATATGAGATATGATAAAATAATTTGATTGATATCGCAATAAAAATAATTATATTATTATTTGATTTTATTTGTATTATTTTATCATGAGAGTATATCAAGACAAACTTCTAAATATTCTGTAAATATAAATTGTAGTTTATTTTAGATCCTATAATTTCATAAATTTTGAGAAATAGAAAGCCAATATATCTCTATATATAAGTTAGATTGAAATAATTCAGTTTGATCTAATATAAAAATAATTAATATTTACATAATAGAGTAAGATTTCATCTAATCTATATATAAAATAGTACTAATAACAACAACAACAACAACAACAACAACAATAATAACAACAACAACAACAACAACAACAACAACAACAACAACAACAACAACAACAACAACAACAACAACAACAACAACAATAATAATAATAATAATAATAATAATAGAAGTACTAGCTATTTTTAGTAGCCACTCATTTCTCGCTCATTCCCTTTCTACTAATAGTTATTATATTTATTTATTATTTTTAAACAAATTTTTAGTTCGATATTTTTTGAATTGTAGGATATCTATAATATATGTAGTACTATATGATATCAAATAAGTTTAAAAATTAAGAAATTTGAATCTGTAATATTATGTATACTTTTATTTATATATATATATATATAGAGAGAGATGTTTTCTTAAAAAAAAATAATTATATAATATCAACTAAACTATCATTTATCATCTAATTACAATCTTATACGATTTAATAATAGGGGAACACTAATTGTGTTATATTTAATTACTTAATTATTTATACTAATAGTTATTATATTTATTTATTATTTTTAGCAGATTTTTAGTTAGATATTTTAGAATTTTATGATATTTATAATATATTTGGTACTATATGATATCAAATAAGTTCGAAAATTAAGAGATTTAAATCTATAATATTATTTATAATTTTATTTATATATATAGAGAGAGATTTTTTTTTTTTTTTTTATAATTATATGAAATCAACTAAACTATCAATTATTATCTACTAACAATCTTATACGATTTAATAATAGGAGAATTATATTTAATTACTTAATTATTTGTCCTAATAGTTATTATATTTATTTATTATTTTTAGCAAATTTTTAGTTAGATATTTTAGAATTGTATGATATCTATAATTTATTTGGTACTATATGATATCAAATAAGTTCGAAGATTAAGAGATTTGAATCTGTAATATTATTTATAATTATATATATATATATATATAGAGAGAGAGAGAGACATAGATTTATATATATATATATATATATAATTATATGATATCAACTAAATTATCAATTATTATCTAATTACAATCTTATACGATTTAATAATAGGAGAACAATAATTGTGTCATATTTAATTACTTTAATATTTTATTGTTTAAAAAATGCTTTGAATTATCAGATTGTCTTTAACATAATTTTCAACACTAAAATTTAAAATAGTCAAAGAGTGATACACATTGTAATTATCTTTCCATAATAGTTTTTAATTATAAATAAAAAATATTTAATTTATTTAACATAAATTTATTATATATATTTGAATATATTTTGCATCACATTTTAAGGTTTTCATGTAGAAGAATAGTAAAATTTTATTTGATAAAATAAAGGAAGAGTCGTGTGGCAAATAGACAAGATGGAAAATTGTTTTCTTTAATATAAAATTAATGTTTCTGGATAGACCTAATATGTTCTAATATCTTGAAATTTTCAAATTAACAAGGGATGATGATTTTGTTTCATATATTTTTTATAGCTTAGATGATAAGAGGATAACTTAGGATGTGGAATAAAGACAATCGTTAGTTGATGATTAACTGTTGAGATATATTGAATGATTGATAATATTGTATGACTTTGCTCATATGCAACTTTAAATTATCATAAATTTCATATAATTTTGCTTATATTGAACATATGATTACTTTCTTTCGTCCCAAAATTGCACATTGAAATAAAATAAAGGGTATCATTTTCTTATTTTCTTAACATGAGAATATTTTTGAAACTTGGGAAAAACGTAGGTAAATTTATTTTATTTTTCCTATTATATATTTTCTTAAAATATTGATATTATTCATTTTTTAAATTTAATAATATTATACTATAATAATATGTCTGTGCATCGCACGAGAGAACTTGTTGGTTTGACAGATTAATTGATGGATATATTAACATGTGCATAATATATTAGATAAAATATATTAGATAAAATGTTGGTAATTAAGGACAATTTGTTGGTGTGGTATAATAGGTGTAGTCAGCAGTGGTGGAAAACCCGTGGTGTCCGACAACGTAGTACTGGGAGTGCTTTGCATAGTCGAGACCATTGGTGAATGTGGTGGTGGCTGCGGCGGAGACTCAACTCGCTCCTTTGAGGAGCTAATCTGGATTAGAATCTCATGTAAGGTTTTCTGATATAGATCCATGGATGATTGTATCTGATCTTGACGGTCTGACACATATGCTGTGCTCTCATTGGTTTCTTGATCTGGTCATCCATGGTTTCCAAACGAGTTCCATCGACCATGGCTGTGGGTCAATGAAAGCACCAATGTAACATTAAGTTAAGGTGTGTGGTTATTCGCACCCCAAAAAACTAAAATTTAAATACACAACTAGGTAAGGCATAGCAGAACATGAGTAGATTCGCTACCTAATAGGATGTCAAAATTGCAGTTGTTCTGTTATGATAAAAGTGAACTGAACCCAACAGCCAAAGTCAAACAACTGGTTATCTTCCACTGAGCAAAAAACAAAGAGGCATTATATCAAACAAGTTAATAAAGTAAGTGTGTTGGCATACATAAAAAATCATAATTTATCAGTGTGTATTAATCTATACAGATTGTAAAGGAAAATATTATGAAAGATATTCAAAATCATAGCAGTAGAGTCAAGATAGAAGATATGTATAATCTAACCAAATAAAGAGAGATATGCATGAAGAAATCTAACCACACAAGGAAAGGATTTGTAAGATCTAACCAAATCAAGAATCAATAACTATAGAGATATTCAAGGAGGGAAGATCAACAAATAAGTGTTATACTCTTGGAGAAGTAATCGAAGATAGAGTGCAAATAATGAAGATTATGATTTCTTTCACTCCTAGATTTAGGGATAAAACCACTATTCTGGAATCATTTATGAAATTGATACCTATGTCACTGGATGATCTGATGGAAGAACTGAGATGAACAATGGACTCGACAAGGTCCAAATCCGAGGAATTGTACTGAAAGCTGAGTCGTCCACTGACACTGTGGAGAAAGATGTGACGGAACTTGCTGACAAGATGACATTACTATCCAAAAATTATGGTAGACTCATGAAGAAAGTCAACAAAAGACCGTCGTTCAACAAAAGTTCGAACAAGAGTGAAACCACCAAAAAGGGAGGAAGTAGAACACAAGTTTTGACATAAGTCAACAGAAAGGAGACTGATCAATGTAGGGAATACAAGGGTTTTGGACACTATTAAGCTGAATGTCCAAATTTTCTTAGGAAAAATAAAGTCCTCAAAGCCACCTGGAGTGAGTCTGAATATGAAACAGATGAAGAACAAGATGAAGATGAGACAAAATATTCAAGCAACTTTTTTGCTTATACGTCCTTCAAAGATCTGATGTGTTTCACCTCTGCCGTTCGAACTAAAGATGAACTGGAGTCTTCGGAAGAACCAAACTTTGATGATCCAACTATTGAAGATCTGGAATGGATGTACAAACAAGTAACTACCAGATGTACCCAAGCAGTTGAAGTCATCAGAAAACTAGAAAACCAAGTGAAGGAATACAAGAATAATGGATCCGACTTCACGGAATTTAAGGATCATGGACGTTTAAAGTACGAAATCAAAATATCCAGGGAAATCAATGAAAGACTTAATGACAAATTGACCGATTCCCAAAGAAAAGTCCGAGACCTTGAGTATCAAGTACACACTCATAAGTCTCATATCTCAACTCTCGAGACAAACCTCAAAGATGCTCAAGAATCCATCCTCGAAATAACCAGGTAATTTCTACGCTGAAAGACACATTAATTGACACTATGTTTAAGTTACAGGATAAGCAAGACGAAGTAGTTCCCCTCCGAGCTGAGTTGGACAAGGCTGTTCGAACCATACATGGACTAAAACAGCGACATAGCAAATTTGATGATGGCCTATTGGAAACCACAAGATAGTAGAACCGATATTGGATACATTGAAGAAGAACAAAATGGAAAGACCCATTTGTGGCAGCTAGTACTTGGGCTACCCACACGAATAACTTGATGACATCCACATAGATTGGTAAGGAAAAGTCCAAAGGTATGTACACATTTGTTACTATTTGTCACTACTGTGGGGTACCTGGACACATACGACCAAAATGCTACAGGATGAAACATGATCTACGATCTGGTAACATCACAAAGTGGAATGTGTTTGGAGTCCTACTTAGAAATTTTGGTACGTCAAAATCTATTCATAGGAATAAGAATGATCTTAGCAATAAAGTCTAGAAAAAGAAATGGGTAGTAAAAAGAAAAAATGCATGTGTTACTTCCATTGTTTCCCTCGATGCGAACAACACTGGAACATGGTACTATGACAGTGGTTGTTCCCGACATATGACTGGAAATGCTACCAATTTATCCAACATCACCCAGATTGATTGGGAGTTTGTTAGATTTGGTGATGGTAAGAGTGAACGTGTCATGGGATAAGACATTTAATGTGGATGGTTTTTCTGCTTTAACAAATGTGTTTCTGGTTGAAAATCTTAAGGCTAACCTGTTAAGTATTAGTCAAATATGTGACTAAGGAATGTAAGTTAATTTACTCATGATAGATGCATGGTTCTTGATAATAATAAATGTTGTATACTTACAGGAACTAGAGCTATTAATAATTGCTATCTTTTTTATAGGACTCTAAGTTGCCGCAAAGCCTCTACTGAAGTTACTGAATTCTGGCATAAAAAATTGGACACAATGAATATACGAATCTCATCACTTTATCAAAATCCCAGTGCGTGAGAGGACTACCCACGCTTTCAAACAAGGACAAGGTATATGTGGTCTCTGTCAGTTTGAAAAGTAGGTGAAAAACACCCACAAAAGAATTCAAGAGGTCAGCACTAAACAAATTTTAGATCTACTTCATATGGATTTGATGGGACCAGTGCAAACTGAAAGTGTTGGAGGTAAAATGTACATTTTTGTATGTGTTGGTGATTTTTCAAGATACACGTGGGTAAAATTTCTTAGGAAAAAATCTGACACGTTTGATGCATTTGAAAAATTGATTAAATTACTTGAAAATAAGAAAGATAGCAAAATTATTCGAATACAAAGTGACCACGGAAGGGAATAACACAAGAAATAAAGCAAGACTTGTTGCTCAAGGATATACACAAGTAGAAGGAATTGATTTTGAAGAGACATTTACACCGATCGCAAGATTAGAGTCTGTAAGAATTCTTCTATCTTTTGCATGCATTAATAAATTCATTTTATATCAAATGGATGTAAAAAGTGATTTCTTGAATGGAGTTTTGAAAGATGAAGCATACGTGGAGTAACTCAAAGGATTTGAGGATCCTCATTACCCCAATCATGTTTACAAACTGAAAAAAACTTTGAATGGTCTAAAGCAAGCTCCTAGTTCATGGTACGAACGACTAACAAAGTTCTTACTTGTACAAGGGTACAAGCAACGGGGAGTGGATCAGACCTTATTCACCAATTGGTGGAAAAACGACATAATTTTTTGCACATATATATGTTGATGACATTGTGTTTGGATCAACCTCAAAAGACAAACTGAATAACTTTGTCAAGGTTATGTCGGAAGATTTTGAAATGAGTATGGTTGGTGAACTAACTCATTTTCTAGGCTTGTAGGTTAAACAAAGTAAGAGCCAAATCATAATTCATCAAGGCAAGTATGCAAGGAATTTGGTGAAAAAGTTTGGCCTAGAAGAATGTAAAACCGCGTACACCTCTATGGGTACGAACACTAAATTGTCCAAAGGCGATGGTGGGACTGTTGTTGACCCAACCTCATATAGAAGTATGATAGGAAGCATCCTATACCTAACTACAAGCACACCAGACATCAACTTCAATGTTGGATTATGTGCAAGATATCAATCCAATACGAAGGAATCACACCTCAAGACCGTGAAATGGATAATTCGTTATATTGGAGGTACCACAAATTATGGTTTTAAATATTCATTCATTTATAAACCTATTCTTGCAGGATAATGTGATGTTGATTGGGTCGGTAATATGGATGATCGAAAAAACATTTCAGGAGGATGTTTCTTTATTGGAAACAATCTAGTGTCATGGCTCAACAAGAAACATAACAATATATCCTTATTTACAGCAGAAGCTGAATACACTGCGGCAGGGCGTTCATGTTCATAGTTGGTATGGATGATGCACATGTTGTGCGTCTATGGTATGAACTTGAACTCAATGACTCTTTTATGTGATAATTTGAGTGCTATAAATATGTTCAAAAATTCTGTGCAACACTCCCAAACCAAGCACATTGACATCAAGTATCACTATATTAAAGAATTGGTTGAGGAAGGTGTTATTGTACTTGAACATGTTCCTACTATAAGCCAACTTGCTGATATATTTACCAAGACCATGGGTTCCCAATGTTTCATCTCTCTTAGGAAATCCTTGGACAGTTGTTGTGCTAAAAAAAATTAAAAGAAAAGTTTAAAAAAGGAAAGGAAGTAGATAAACGAGACAAAGGGGTCGTAGGAAATATGACATAAAATGCTTTCTCTACGAGGGCTTAAAATTCAGTTTGTATTAAACTTTGAATCCAAAATATCTCAATTTATTGTTTTCTTGAAATAGTCACGACCTTGAAATGATGTAGTGACAAACTATTAGCTGTATGATCGAGCATCATGCACAAAAAATGATAGGTTTATGAAAGCTACCAAAATGTTCTCCTCTAGTTCGTACAAAAGGGGTTATAAGGGACAGTTGAACTCGTCACACAGTTTTTTCCCAGTGTAGTTTGCGAGCTACTACACAAGGTTTCGGCAGAAGGAGTGATAAGGAATATACTCTTAAAACTATGTTTTTAAAAAAAAAATGAACCAGAGAGACACCTGTGAATTGAGATCTTGGATTTGTCATAATGTATCTTCAAGCTGTATTGCGTGCTGAAAGGGGAATAATGTCTGAACTAAGCCCTCATTTTTATTAATTATATCTTCCTTTTGTAGTAATTTCTTATTATTTTATTTTAGTATCTCTCTCTCTCTACAAACCAATGAGTAAACCATGGAAAATTGGAATATATGAGTAAGTGAGCTTAGTGGCTAGTAATATGACCTCTCTCCCATGATCTCTTATGATGTGAACATGTGGTAGAATCTGCATCGAAAATGAAGTGTTTGAGCAGTGTATTTGAACCATATCTAGCAGGACTTATTTTGTCATAGATTACAAAGAGACTTGAATCACTTTTCTGCCATAACCATTAATTCATCTATGGTGTTCAATTCCTGTTCATTTTGATTAAATATATCACTCACATTCACTTTGTGTCAAAGAATATGGTTTCTCTCTTCTGTTGTCTTTCGCAGGAACACATGACACAAAGATGGCGTTGGTCCCAGTTCGATCTCCAGGCGAACAGGACAATGAAAATTTGAATCCAATACTTTTGATATTCTTAAGCGCCTCAAAAACTGTGTTTCACTAACATTTGTAAATCTCTAGATGTTCCCTTGGATTCATGTCCTTTTATGTTCACCAATCCTTTGTCAAATGGCTCGAAAAAGAGAGAGACAAAGACACTGAAGACAATGAATAGTACAACAGTAAAGAAAAAACTCAAATTAAGGGGGAGTTGGTTGTCAGGATGAGATAATGCATATTTTGAAATTTTATGTTTGATTTTCTTGTGGTTGCTGACTAATTGTGCTATATGCATGATCTGATTGATTCTGTATTATGTTATATTCATTAGTTTATCTCTATCTGATAAAATTGCATACTGGGAGTCCTGAGTTCACCATCTGTTCAAACTGTGATCAAATTGTTGTGTTTAAAAATGTTTGTAGGATAAGAAATTTTCGATCCAAATGCCAAAGGGGGAGATTGATAAAGTAAGTGTATTAATCCATGCAGGTTGCAAAGGAAAAGATTACGAAAGATATTCAAAATCATAGCAACAGAATCAAGATAGAAGATATGTATAATCTAACCAAATCAAGAGAGATATGCATGAAGAAATCTAATCACACAAGGAAAGGATTTGCAAGATCAAACCAAATCAAGAGTCAACAACTATGGAGAGATTCAAGGAGGAAAGATCAACAAATAAAAGATAAATAAGGAATGAAGATGAGCAAATCAAGAGTCAACAAACAAGGAGATCTTTAAGGAAGAAAGATCTCGTGGATTAGGAAAAAAGAGCTGATTGGAAGCAACATCTAAATATGCATGTGATTAAGAGAATCATGGAGGAAGATTTACAGGGATTTGGTGAAAAGGTCAAAGCTCTATAAAAGGACAAAGACGTGAGAAAATAGAGTATCTCCTTTACATCTTACATTATATTCATTATCATATGCAGAGAGAGACGTCTTATTTTGAGAATGACGGTTTTTATTTGAGAGCTTATTGTAGTACAGTTCCAGTGAATGGCGAACTGTCAGTGAACTACGTGTTGGTTTCCACTGTGCTTGGGAGAGTACAACTTGCTGGACTCGGGAGAGTTCTGATAACTTCCGTACGAGAGTCAGCAACCAAATCCATTTAGAGGACTAGATGATTAAGTAAGTTGTTAGAAGAGAGTGGTATACGGTTGTCTAGTATTGGAGGGAGTCTAATGACGTGTAAGTCCAAACTGTACAATTGTGAGAACAAACACTCTTTCTAATATAGATACTTGAGAGGAAGAAGGGATTTTTCCTCGTAATTTTTGTAATTACTATTTCACTTCCGCATAATTCAATTATAATTCGAATTAGTACTGAACACAACACACGTGTACAAGTTCTGATCTAACACAAGCTACATGCTGATTTTCTGTCACAATACACACACACACAATATTAATGTTCATCATTCCGCACTTCATAAGTTCCAATCAAACAAAAGTTGTCGAATAATCTAATATGAAATTAGAATAAAATATATATAAACATTTACTTATTGGTTAAAGTTTAAAATTGATGAGTTCTGCAAATGAACAACCCCAAACTGATACAAAATGGTCGGGATTAGTGAGAAAGTTTTTGTGGAGTAGCTCAGTCACTTCACACGAAACAAACAACTACACCAAAAATGTAACCAAGTTTCCTCTCATTTTCCGATTCGTACAAAATGATCCAACACAAGCTCAATAAATCCACTTCTCACGATGAAGGAATGGACTGCTTGATTGCCTTCGCCTACTTGACTGGGAGCAGTAGTGACCCAGGAATACCGCCGTAGAAAGAGCTTCTTGGTGATATCCTAAAGCCGAAAACCCATGCTAGAAAGAGAAATGAGTGGAATTGAGGGAAAATAGTTAATCATTTTAGTAATGGTGATTGATCAATTAAGAGATAGTTTAATGAAAAATTAGATTTGAATAGAAGAAATGTTAATTATTTGGAGGAGAAAGAAATATTGGTCGGACAAGAAAGAGAGTTGGAGAAAATAATAAAATTAGGTTAGTTATATATCTATATATATAAGGATATTTTAGTTAATTTAATTGTATATAATTTTATTCTAATTATTTTAAGATGTATTAAGAAATTTAATTATATTTAATTTTAATCCTAATTATTTTGAGGTGTATTTAGATGTTGGACAGAGGTCGGGAATAATGATTGTATTAGGTTTAATTATGTTTAGTTCATTTGGCCCACAATCCCAATTTGTTTGTATTAGCCCAAAAGGCACATTCTTAATTAGGACTGGATAAGTTAAAAAATATGTTTTAGGGGCATATAATTCGTATTCGGGCCCCTTAATAATGTTTACAAATAATCATAAATTTCCACATTAAACAATTAATGACAAACTTTTTTTAGAGTTTTGTGGTTAATTATTACAATCAAATTGATACAACATCAATAAAAGAGCAGATTTTTTATAAGTTTCATTGTATCAAACATATTAATGTTTCCCTAAAAAATACTAGGTTTTTTTTCGAAAGAAATTAGCGTTTGTTTGTTTTGAAACATAATAGTCAGTCTTTTTTCCTCTACAAAATATTAGTTTAAATTTGTTGTGTACAAATGTTAATGTGTTGGATAAATAAGCTATCTTTGTTTTTAAGTGTAACTTTTTGTGCAAAAAATATTAGGTTTTTGTTTTTTGCTTCTTGTACTAATCTTATTTATTTAAGATTTCTTCTTCTTCTTGTAAGAGGAAACCCCAATTGTTTATTAATGTTGTCTACTCATTGGAATAATGATTAAATATTGTAAAAGTCAAATCATCCATCTTTTATCAATAGTTAGTCTTAAATATATCTTTTATTATTAGCATGTTAAATATATATTATATATTTAATAATTAATTTAAATAATTTAATTTTTAAATTATTAATCTAAATTTATGCCTACTTCAACTTAAATGTAATTGGACCCAATTTTCACCACTCATATCTTCTATATTTCAGAACATATGCTTTCAACACAATTATTCGAGAAGATTAAATTATAAATCTTACAAAATATTATCAACTACTAATTTTAGTGTTTTAGTTTTCAATTAGTACATAAGTTCATATATAATAAAAGTGCGGTTGTTCGCATCCTCGAAATCTTTAAATACACCTTGAAATATAAATACACTTAATATTAAATTGATATTTTTTTTAGTAAATATACTTCATTTATTCCAATTATACCATTTTGATTAAAAAACAAAAAAACATGGAATAATTCTTTTAATATCATTACCACAATAATCACCCCTCTTGAAGACATGAATGCCTTATTTGAAGACGACCATTAGTGGTGTGATGAAGAAGCAGAAGATGGACCATCTTCTTTTCATTTACAAGGTTATATATTTTGCTTTGATTTAATTAAATTTGTATATCTTCATTATCTCATGACATTATAATGAATGAGCCTTTATAACTTATGACTGCAGTTTCAGATATATGATCGAAAATGATGAGAATACTACGGAATGTGAACTATTGAACCTGTATATTGTGAAGAAGTTACGGGGTATTGATATTGCTTCTCATAGGACTCTAAAAGTAATATTGTTAGATGCCTCTGATTGTCTTATATACTTTACATTTGGAATTTCAATTGTATCGCACCTTGATGCGCTCTTCTTCATCAAAGAAGTCTAGGCATAGCAATGCTGAAGAAATGATTTAGTAATTTAATCAATTTAATTATGTCTAATTTATTCTAAGTGATTTGAGGTGTATTTAGAAGTTTCAAAGATGTGAATAACACTCATATAATAATTTACAAGATTTATTGTTAATGAGAACTTGGTTGGTGGCCTAACATGTTGGATATAAGTAGATATAGTTCATTAGTTACGGAGTAGATACCATTGTACATTAAATATTATTCAAATACATAACTAAATCTAATAAAAATAATAATTCATCTTGCAACATGATGAAAAGATCATAATAAACTAACAAGAATATAAGGCACAAGATTTTATCTCCTTTTGATAAACGTTTGAACTCTCAATGAATGTATGCAGGAACAAGTTCTAAGTATTTGCAAAACAAGACAGTTCACAGTTCTCTAAATACCGTAATCTTCTACACCTGTTATTTGGTCAGTAATTCCACAAGCAATCAAAATCTGTCGAAGTGATGGGAAAATATTGATCCTCATCGTAAGTTTTAAATCCCACCTCATGATTTGAAATGGCGGAAGACGAATCAACATTTATGGCAATATCCTCTGAGAATTCTGTTTTTGCATTTTGCTTGATGCATGGACCATTTGATTCCAGCAAGAGGCGCAGCATCGACTGATCTTGCATCAAAAAATAATCTGGGAAATGGAAATTTTCTGTACACGAATTGATCTGAGACGAAAAACTTGAATTCGGGTTGGGAAATTTTGTGTTTAAAGAAGAATTTTTTTGATCAACTGATTTATTCCGGGGGTTTTGTGTTTGATAGGAGAAGCAGGTCGCATGAGATCTTTCATGGGATGACATGTCCATCAATGGAGGCAACTCGAGACGACAGTCTCTATCCGTCATAAGCCCTGATATATGGACTTTCTTCCCACCTGAAGTCTTCTTGAAAATTCTGCATATCACCCATTCACTCTGTGCAAATTAAAGGGAAAACAAATAAAAACAAAGAATCATCAGAAACAGAGGAAAACAGGGGAGATCAGGAATTCTTTTGTACCTTGGCGGTTTTATGAATGGAATTCTTTCCTTGTAATCTATATTCATGCATAACCCAATTGGTTTTCTGTCCTCTAGGGGCTCGTCCTGTGTAAAAAACCAAAGTTTTCTTCATTCCGACTAAGATTTTGGCCCGGAAAATGTGCTTGTCCTTTCCAGTGGCCTTCCAGTATCCAGCATCAGTCGCTCGGTTTGTCCTCGAACCAGTTGGATACTTCCTATCTCTCAAATAAAAAAAATACCACTCTTTCTCTCCCATCTTGGCTTTCCCTTCAATTTGAAAAGGGGTTTGGAGATTAGAACAAGAGCCGAGTTTGTCATCAACATTGAGATCGAGAATGAAGAATATACAAACTTACAAGGCAAATCCCAAGGCTCAACCTTGTTTAAGTCTACATCTCCTATAGCTGTTGTGCTGAAGCTGCTGTCAACTACTTTGGGAGACAAGTAATGAGTGAGGAGCTCTTCATCGGTTGGATGGAATCGGAATCCAGGAGGCAACTCTATTGCTTCATCCGATGATGTCTTCAAATTGTTGTACCTTTCCATTTTTGGAACTCCTTCTTCTTGTCCTATGTATCTATAGAAACTTTGTCCAAATGGTTGTCTAAGATATGCTAAACTGTATTTGTATGGAAAGAAGGGGTATTTATAGGAACCCAACTTCATGAATAGTTATTTTCAAAGGTGAAAATAAACGTGGAATGTAATTAACGTTTGACTATTTGGTTTTATAAATGTGGATCTTTGATTGTACACTATTCTATTCTATTTTAATATATTTAATTAGGCTTGAGAGCTAACAGTTTCCGAATGCAATTAAGGATCCTGACTTTAAGTCCTCTCCCATCTCAACTATTTACTCCCTTTCTTGAAATATTGGCTGAGTCTGTTTTTTTCCCTCAGAGTTAAAATTTGTGAACGTTAAAGTCGTGTTGGTTGCAATTTGTTTAACCAATGTTTATCCACTTCCGGACTCGCTCTATACTAACTACGTATTTCAACAAAATCAATCTTGTCTTCAAGCACGCACAAGGAGAAAGACAAAATGGGATTTTCATTTTCTTTATAATATATTTTGCTAGATCAATATATTGTCACAATATAATATATATATGAAATATTAATTAGAGTTTCTTATTTTGACGCAGTGTAATGATGCATTATATACATTTTATTACTACATACTAAGTACATATATAAATTATTATGATAATAATATTTGTTTTAGTACACAACAAATGAGGAAAAGAAACTTCCATTATCCATCTCGCTCGATTCCTCAGACCTATTTAGGTTCTTCATTGAGCAATCCCTTAAAAGTTAGAGTTTATTATTTGTTGGGAGAGAGAGAGAGAGAGAGAGAGAGAGAGAGAGAGAAAGAAAAAAATGAGTTTGTTGAAGATGAGAGAGAAGAAAGAAGAAAGGGGAGGTTACAATTTAAAAAAGAAAAAGAAAAAAAGAATTTGTACTTTGAAAGTTAAATTAATTTTGATGTTTTCTTTATGTAGTTATTTAAGTAATTTTAAAGCTTTCCCAAAAACTATTATAAACAAATAGATATGAATTTGTAGGTAGAGATTTTGTTATTTAATGCTCAATATTTTATTAAATTAAATTAAATTATTAAAGTATGATATGCTTATAGTACTTTTATAATTAAATATAGTGTTATAATTTCAAGGAAAGTGGAAACTTCAATTGACAATAATCTAAAAAAAAATATGCAAAATATAAAATATAGCTAGAAAATGGAAAAACAAAATTATTTTTGTATTGTTGTTATTGTCCTTATCTATATCTTTAATAGTATAAATTTAATATATTAATTCATTAACCTTTTTACACCATCATCTTCACTCAACTATCAACCTTAAGTATTATGGCAGAATTGAGACCAAATAATTTTATAAAAAAGTATATTACATATGAATCAACACAATAAAAGAAAGCCAAATCTTTTATTTTAAATTTAGAAACATAAAATCAATTGATATATTTTTGGTCTTTCTCTGTGTGTGTGTGTGTGTGTTTTTTTTTTCTTTTAAGAATATTATATGTGAGACTGGGGATAAATGTAATAACCTTAATATGTATATAATCAAACAAAGAATATGCATTTATTCTAATATTACGAACTTAATTAAGTTGTTGTATAAATACATTACATTTTAAAGATAAATTTAAAGTAAAATAATTTGTGAAAATCGGGGATGTGGACTATCCGAGGCTTCCACCTGGGAGCAACTAGACTTCGAACATTGTCCAATTTGATGATTAGGTAATTATTGAGCTAAAGGTAAAACCGGCCTAGTTAGCTTATGCTGAATATAAAGCTCAAGTTTTGACTAATGACTTGGAAGTATTTTTCTGGACAATGTTTGATGTTATTCCGACATGGTGCCACGACAGGGAATAGTTGCGTGGCGTGTTCTGATTGGTCGAGAAGTCCCCACGTGTGGCTGTACTTTGCTTGTTCCTATGAACAAAAAGTTAGGCAAGCTATTTAATGAGAAATAAATACGGGAGAATTAGTGGATTTCCTTGAATTTCCAAGTTTGAACTTGAATTTGGAAAGTCAGAAGAGCTCAAATGTCGTGAACATTTAGCCAAGTAAAACTGTTAGGGAGGAACTACTACTCCTACTATCTAAGAATATAAGATTATTTAGTCAAAATTAAATCAATAATGGGTAAGTTTTTTGTGAATTGGTTAATATAAATTTAAAATTACTAAGTTATTTTAGGTTGGATCTAAAAGATGCGTGAAAAAAAATATTTAAAAATTGTGTCTAGCGCATCCAACTTACTTTTAGGACGTGGGCTCAAGCAATTTTGGATTTTTTACTAGGTACATAATACTTTTCAATCAAACCAGTAATATATTTTAGATAAACAAATAATATTTTCAGTAGCAATAATTTATATCAAAATAAGCAGTACCTTTTTCAATCAAACCAGTAAATATTGAGCAATTGTTTTTTGTTTAATTTCTTAACATATATATTATTGTACTATATTTGTGTTTCAACGTATTAATTTATATTTTAGAACATAAAATGTATTACTTTTTGTATTGAAAGTTATTAAAAGTATTATTCTATTTGTTGAAATATAATACTATTTAATAATAAAGATATTATTTCTATGTTGAAATTTATTATTTTTTAATTGTAAAACTATTATTCTATCTATTGAAATGTAATAATATTTGTGCGTAAAAGTATTATTCTAACACTGATAATTAATTTTTATCACTAACACAAAACTTGTATTCACACAAATCTTCACATTCATTACAACAAGATGTAAAACATTATGAAGAACTAGATTCTACACCAATTTATTTATTATTATTATTATTATTATTATATATATATATATATATTAGAACTAATGAAATAACTTACAAGATTATTCTATTTTTACATTTTTATTGTAGATGCATTGTTCTCCATCATTGTGTGATGCATTTTCAACCAGATCAAATATGAAAAAATTCAACAAAGCATGCATTTTCAACCAGATCAAATATGAAAAAATTCAACAAAGCAAAGGCACAAAATTGAGTACAAACTACCCTTCAGAATCCAAATGCCTGCGATGGGACTCATTGTCAACATCGTAAGTAATGTACACAATTTAGATGATATCGACAACAATTTCTCGCCATAGCTTTGCCTCGACGATACATCAAATTTGTTTTGTTGGCTTCGATAATTTCATTAACAACACATCCAAGCACTGTTCGATGAACATGACATAGTGTTGAAACCACGGATTCTTCTACGAGTTATACTAGTTATTGAGCGAAGAAACGATGATTGCAAAGAAAATATATATAGATGAAGTGAATGAGTGGAGGGGAGGTTGGGGGGGGGGGGGGGGAGGAGGTTTGCCCCCACCAAACTGCTTGAACTGATCTAAATCCGTGTAATCTATAATGATAAAAGTTTTTGTGATAAATAAGATATGATTATTTCGTCCTTTTTTATTTAATTCAATGTCCATAATATTTAATTATTAAATTTTAAGAGAAGTAAGGAAATTTAATTTCACACATTTTTACTTATTTAAAAAGATGAAAATAAATTTAGAATATAAAAAATAAATTGAAAGTATCAAAAAACAAAAACCATACTTAAATTTAAAAATGAAATAAAAATTCATAGCAGTACGCATAAAATCAGAAATTCAAATAAATTCTTTATGTTGTAAATAAATTATGTCAATCACTCGTAAATTTAAATCTAAAAAATTTGATAATTAGTTTGTTATTTTTATATGCTAACTAGTAATTTCTTCCCTGCGATGCACGCCTATTTATTAATTTGAATGAATTTTGAGTTTTTAAATCGCACGCCTATTTATTAATTTGAATGAATTTTGAGTTTTTAAATTTAAAATTAAAAGATATTTAAAAAACATGATTATAAATCTCAACTTGAGACTATTCCAATTCAAATATTTTAATTTTTATATCAAATTGATTTATTGTAATATAACTAATAATATATAGAGATGTATTGATTATCTATATCTCAAAATTTGTGGAATTATATGATCTAAATTGAACTACAATTTATATTAACGGAATATTTAGAAGTATGTTTTGATCTCAAAATAAGACAATTAAAATTAGAACAAATAATAATATAATGATATATTATTGCGATTTTAGTAACCCTTAAATCGTGGCTTAATCAATCAAATTATTCTATTATATCCTATATATAAACAGATATTATATAGATTTATAGAAAAATAGATATCATAATTAAAAGTAATTTAGGTAGAAAAATTGCTTATTTTTATTTAAGCCGATACTTCTCTTTACACACACACACACACACACATATATATATATATATATATATTAATAAGATATTTTTATATGTGTGTGTATATAAATATATATGTGCAATATGGATGTCAAATTAAAGATCGTGAAAAGAAACTAATTACATATATATATTTTTTAAAATTGAAGTTGAAACAAAAAAAGTACTTTTGAAAATTTTAATAGAAAAAATAATAAAAAGATAATCAAATAAACACATTTTGATAGATAATAACTTGAAAAATCAATAAGTGTCGTGGCTTTATGAATCAAATATATATTAATATATGTTGATACAGATTTGCATAGAAAAATATATATCATAATATATAGAGATAGATATTGATACAAATTTGCAAAGAAAAATAAATATCATAATATATATAGGTATATATGATATAGATTTGCATAGAAAAATAAATATTATAATTAAAAAGTAGTTTAGGCGATAAAATTTAATATTTTCTATTTAAGGCAATACTTCTGTTAATATGTGTGTGTGTGTATATATATATATATAAATTTATTGGTGACCTTAACGACTTATTAAATTTGCAACTTTCACAATTAATTTACCTTATTTTTTAAAAAATTTATAATAATTTAGACTTTTAATAATAGTTGTTCAGGAATACCTTTCAGGACTTTACAGCAGTATGATAATTCAATATAATGAAAATGTTGCAGTTGTGATTGATCTAAGAAGGAAACCATCTTATAATTAATTGAATATATTTTTGTTTTATACATAATTTTCTAAATTTATTTATAATTTTTATATTCGAGTTTTAATTTTAATTTTTTAAGATTTATAATATAATATATTTATATTTTTTGAATAATGTTTTTTCTAATATTTTTATATATTCATTTAAATGATCTTTAAATTTATTTAATGTTAGTATAATATTTTAAGCAAAATTAGCATTAAAGGTAAATGGCACGTACAAAAATAAAATGTCAAATCATAATTGCGAATCACACCATAGACATAATTAACAAAAACTTGAAAGTTTTGAATTTGTATGTTTTTCTTTGGGAGCATAAAGCTGTCCTGCAGCGCGACGAGATGTGCTTGCTCTTGACCTTGTTATGGTACATTTGGTATCGTCGCAATAAATGGGTTCATGGGCAGAAGTTGTTGGATATTGAAGGGGTGTATAATTCAACTGTGGGTGGCGGCTTGTTTGGAAGGGGCCTTCTCTTGTCCGTTCGGCATTTTCCCGTTGGGTGTTACCTCCGGTCCCCTGTCTCACGGCTGGTAGGAAGATTGGGGGGTTGTGATCCGTGACCACTCAGCTTGTTTAGCCTCGACAGCCACCCCAATTGTAGGTTCTCCAACTTTGGCTGTGCTTTATGGTCTTCTTCTTAGCTCGAGGTTGGGTTACAGTAATATTGAGGTTAAGTCTAATTGTCGTTGTGTTTGCGGTGCTCTTTTGTCTAAGGACCAATTGCTAGCGGAATTTGGTACAGTGTTAGTTGATATTTTATCTATTTCTAATGTTGTACATGTTCTTAATTTTTTGCATTGTAAAATGATAATACCATAGCTCATGACCTTGCCAAGTTAGCCTTATCCTTAGATCATGCTATGGTTTGGTGGTCGGGTCTTCCCAGCGGTTGGTGTGTATGGTCTCTGTTTTGGCCAATGCTTTTAATGATAATCTCATTTCTCTTAAAAAAAAAAAACAAAAAAATAGATGAAACACAGGTACGACATTTGGAGATTTGCTTGTGTGTCTTTGAAATCACAAACTATTTATTTGCCGTCATTTTCACTTCTCAAACAATACGTTGAATCCAGTTGAATGTAAAGTATTTTAATATTCTGTGTTGGATGAATGTAAAATTAATGACTAAAATTAGCACTACAACTGTAACGACCCACATAATATTTAGATATATATTAATTTACTGTATATTTTTAACAAAAAAGTATAAGTTACCAAATAAAAAATAAGTAAATAAATTTTAAGTAATTTTGTCCTGATAACTAGGCCATTAAAGAACATAAAAAGAATTAGGACTCTACTTGATTTACTACAAAATTTAAGTCTTCAATGTAAATCGTATAAAAAAAAGTGATTGAGTAACCCTACTACATTAAAATATATAGCAGCGAAAAATATAATTAATTCAAATATAATCAAATAATTATTCAATTTGGGAAACTCATAGCTTCATATAATCACGAAAATAGGACTAAGCATTTATTTCCGAAACATCATTATTTCCTAAGATAAGTGTGAAGAAAAACATAACAAACCCTAATAAAATTTCAATTCATTTATGAATGAAATGTAACCTATAATTCAAAGAAGAATAATAAAAATATGCTTCATCCACCTGCTCCCGTCGTCTTGACAAACTCCCTATCCTGAAAAGTAGGAAGGTAAAAGGGGGTGAGCTACACCCAACTCGTGAGGTTTAGGCTTGTCAAAATTAAATATAAGGTTGTAAAAGCACAATTAGAGAGTAACATGAATGTATCAGACATAACATAATATAACATCTATATCAAACGTAACATTTCGTATCAAAGCTTGGCCAACATATAATAGTGGATCAAATTAATGATCATGTATCAACATGTATCAAAACATATAACCATCAAATCGTACTTTAAACAAACAAATTATTTAAAACTGACAAATCGTATAAAAACCCCACCTCTTACGTGACTTCTCGTAATATAAGAAAAATCTCATGCAAGTGATATGCTTCTAATCCACGTGCCTTATCTCCTCGCCTACATCGTAAATAATCGAAATCTTAATATCTAAGTCTAAAAGGCTTATAAAGATAAAAATAAGAAAAATAAAGAACATGCTAAATAGGGGAATTGATTTGCGGGGGGGGGGGGGGGGGGAGGGTTTGGTCACGTATGGAGGAAACTGGGGGCATAATGGTCATTAGTTCGGTTATGAATGAATTAAAAGAAAATCTTCTTTCTCCTTTAGTAGACCCATAATTCTTTCTTCCCTTTTCTTCCTCAAATCAACTTTCTCTCTCTATCGATTGCTCACCCAATCTCCATAAATTTGTAGATATCAGCACGTAGGAGATCATAAAATTTAAAGATGACAAGACAAGGCGGTTGGCAGATATTTAAAGCAATGACGGCGGTGTCGGTAACAAGAAGCGTAAAGGAATGATTTTAATCTGGCCATTGCTAAGGTAGAAGAACAATAAAAATTTATGGGTCTTTACGTGAAATTCTGAAAAACTCGAATCATGAATGTTGAAGGAATACTGGGTTGTATTTATAGGTTTTGCAGGATTTAAATGAAAATGTATCTTCTTAGTGAGAAAAAATCTGTATCTATATCTAATCCTCTAACTAATTGAGAGAAAATCTCTTCTTTACTTACAAAATGCTAACCTCCGTAACCATAAGATTATAAGAAAATATACCATATCTTAGCTGAAAGTTCTATCATATATATATATATATATACACACACAATTGGGTTTAGAGAAAAATATCTTAAGGTCCAATAATCCTAATTGAAACAATAATAAGCCCATGTAAAGTAAAATAAAATAAAATAAATTAAGAAATTAAATATTATGTGAAAATAATCGGGCATTACAGAAAACTAGGAACAATAATTAAAGAGGAGTAAAATATGTAAACTCACTTCACACGAAAGAAAATGAAGAACAATTTGTGCATCTTATTAGTAGAAGCACTTTGATGGGAATCAATCAAGTGTGAGTCTTCTATAGTTCAACTATGTGGGATTTTGTGCTACATTTATGACTAACCCAAGTGCCCAGCATCCAGGCCCGCATGTCACATTTGTCACATTGGATGCTTTTGATGCACATTTTGCACATGCACAACGTCTTGAGGTGCTCAAAAGTTTTGTTGGAATAAACCAAGGCTCGATGGCTTGGTATGACGCATGGGTCGAGTCATGCACACAACACATAAATGATGTGAAAAAGTGTGTGGTGCGGAAACCAGCGGCGCTGGACCACAAACAGGTGTGACCCCTGAACTGGAGTGGGCTACGGTCGAACTGATTGGTACATGACCAAGGGGTGCGGTTTGCACTGATTTGGTCTAAACAATGCCCTATTCTGAGTTAAATATGGCCGTTGTTGTTTCCCACTTCCAGGCTTTTGATGCTAAGAATTGTGCCAATAATCGAATACCAATATGATTAAATAGGACAAATTTTCAAGAATTCAGAGTTTAAAGCTACTTAAGCAATAGTAATAAGTTAGCTTGATTATGAACGCTGCATTAAATACCTTTGTTGAAGAGGAGGAAAGAGGCGAGCTGGTCGAAGGAGAAGGGAGAAGGAGGAGAAAAACAATGAATAAAAATATATATTGGATCTGTTGAGTTGCGGGTTTGGAGGGATCTAAATGTATATAAGTTCTTTAAAAATTTGTGATTTTGAGTTTATTAATGCTTTTGGTTCTGTTACTTGAAAATAATGTGGGTAATAATTGGGTACCTTAATTGAAAGGGAGTTCTAAAAAAATTGATATCAGAATTATTAAAAAAAGGCATCAATGTTTGACTCTGTTTGGACAAAGCCACAGGTCTATGTGGTACAACTGTTTGTGGGTTGTGAGCCTGTGTACCACAAAATATATAATATGAAGTGGTGTTTATTTTGAGTTGTGATACGGTAGGTTGGGTTATTGTAGATATCAAATCAATAGATTTAGTGAAATTTTGTTTGTATTATTTTATTGTAAGAAGTAGAGATTTGTGAGTTTAATATTTATATATATATATATTTTTTTTAATATAAAAAACATAAAAATAGTAAATAATTTATAAAAGATATAAATAACATAAATATATTATAATATTAATATATTCGTAATATACAAGAAATAATTAAAATGATAAATAGTATATAAATAATAAATAAATAGCAAAAGTAATATATAAATATAAATGTGTTGTACATAGTTCACATTGAAAGTATGCACCATCAGTGTTTAATCGTGTATTATTTACATATATATATATTAAATATTAATATAATTTATATATAATAAATTTATATTTATTGAAAATATAATTTCTCAAAAGTACAAAATCGAAAAAACTTATGAAAAGTAAAAAATAAAAAATAATAATAATTTAAAATTGATAATAATTTAAAATTGATAATTTTTGAAAAACTAAAAAATAAATTATAATATCATAAAAATAATAATTAAATATTTTTCTAGAAATATATTTTTGAAAATAATATATAAATAAAAAATTTATAATATTTAAAAAATATTATTTGTTTCCAAAAATTATTTGTATAAAATAATGTCATATTTTTATTTTATATAAAAATATTTTAAGTAAAAATATAAATCACAATTAACTTAATAAAAATATTTTACATTTAAAAATAATATTTAATTTTATATATGATAAATGAATTTCAAATTGAAGATCTTAAAATGGAGAACTAATATGACATATCTATTATAATATTTAGAAAATCTTATAATTTTAAAAATTATTTTTATCAAATAATCTCATATTTTTATTCAGTGTAAAATTATAATAAGTAAAAAATACATATAACCATTGATTTTACATAAAAAAATTTATATTAAACTTTTTTTATTTGTATATTTGATAAATGAATGTCAAAATAAAGATCTTAAAAAGAGAATTAATATGATATATTTATTATAAATAATGACTTTGAAATAAAAAAGTTATAAGTAACAAAAATGTTGAGAGGGAAAAACATATATCCACCCAAGTACCTTACCAAGTTGGCTAGATTGAGTTTAAATTTAAATATTAAAACTATATTAATTTATATCAATAATTTGAACACCTTATAAAAAATATTAAAAATGAAATGAGTTGGATATGAACCCATGTTCTATCTAGGAGTAGATTCTAGATTCCTTATCCTTTACCAGTAAGCCAACAAAATCTTGTTAAATTTTAAACATTTATTTTATATTATGACACTAGTATTTCTCTCGTGCATTGTTTTATATTATTACATTATCATATTACATAATATGATAATGTAGTAAGTTATCATAAAAATAGTAATATAATTTTTAAAAATAAAATACATAATTATATAAAATTTATTTTTAATAAAATTAATTTAAAATAAAAATATCTCATAATATAAAAATATACCACAATGTATACAAAAATATTAATATTTATTTTTATATATGCAAAATGGATATAAATTTTAAGGTCATGAAAAGATTGTTAATTTTATATATTTTTCATAGAAAGCGGGCTTAAAATGAAAAAGTTATAAGCCTTTAAGCACTAGAGTAAAAAAATTAAAAAAAATGATCGGACATTATACTTTCTAAAAATAGAAAAATATTTTGGGTGGAAAAATGATATTTTTGTAAATTTTTTCAACTGTCTTGCTTTATATAATTATAGATATGTTAGAAATACTTAAATTTAACAATTTCATATATTTATAAATTTATGAATTTTTAAAATCTATTCTCCTGGTAGTATGAGAAATTGTCATTTTCTCTAAATTTTTATTCCTTAAAATGTTAAATGTAAAAGATTATTGACAGGATATGATTTTAATTAAACAAAAGATACTATTACATTTTAGGTAAAAAAATAAAAATAAAATAATAAAAGAAAAGTCTAAAATGTTAAGTTTGAGCATATTGCAGCTTAAATCCACAATAAAAAAGAAAATATTTTTAATGGCATAATTAATACTTTTAGGATTAATGGATCATGCTCCGATGGTTTGTTTTTATGCATTTATTCTCTCTTTTTGTCACTATCTACAATATTAAAGTCTATGATGTTTTCTATTTTTCGTGTACTACTATTAAATATTTAATTTTAAATTGTAATTTTGGGTTGCGCAAATGATCTAATTTATGAATCTTCTTAGTGGCAAAAAGAATAAAGAAATCTCATGGATCAATTCATGTAGTTTATAATATCAACAACTCTATCTATATATATTTTTTTGTTATTTTCTTATCGTGATTGGAAAACTTACAAAAGAAAATCTAAATTGTCTACCGAGTGTGAGTGATGAATGGCCGACGTTTAATATCTAAACTAATTTTATTATTTCGACCGTCATTTGCTTTTTATTCGAACTTTATCATTATTTTTAGTTAATTACGTTAAATCAAAGAAAAATGTTGAGAATAATAATATGTTTCTAATTGCTTGTTTGGTTTTAATGTTGAGACTTCATTTTTGGTAAATTTTTTACTTTTAAAATTATAAATGGCACTCGTTGTGATATGAATTTTTTTAATTAACAAACAATTCTATTATATTTTAGATAAACTAGTGACACCTTTAAGGTTAAGTAGTAATACATTTACGTTTAAAACAATCAAACTTTACAGTTAACTAGTAGTTACCTTTAAATATAAGTAATACATTTATCGTTAAACAGTAATATCTTTCAACACAAAGAGTAATATATATATATGGTTTAGAAGTAATACATTTCAACACAAAGAACAATACATTTATGGTTAAATAATAATATGTTTCAATACATAGAGTAATACATTTATATTAAATAGTAACATGTTTCAACACATACAGTAATGTCTTTACGGTTAAGAAGTAATATCTTTCAACATAAAGAGTAATACATTTATGGTTATATAGTAGAACCTTTCAACATACAGAGGTAATATATTTACAGTTAAAAACAATACATTCAACACGAAGAGTAATATATTTTATTGTTAGGCGATAATATCTTTTAACACAAAAAGTAATATATTTATAGTTAAACAATAATACTTTTCAACACAAAGAGTATTACATTTGAGGTTAAGCAAAAATACGTTATAGACTAATACATTGAAATACAAAGAATAATTTATGGTTAAAGAATATTACTTGTAACACAAACAATAATACCTTCACAACTAAGCAATAATATATGTGTATGAAATTGTGCAAAAAAATTGCTCAATATTACTTGTTTTAGTAAAAGATATTGTTTTATCTTTTAAAAGTGTTACTCATTTACTTCAAATATATTACTTTAGAACTAATATTAAAATACGCATTGATTAATTGTATTCAATTGAAATTTTAATAAGTTTTCTATGAAATTATTACTTAATATTTATTCATTGGCTGGGAATGAGTGGTAAATGTTTTTTCTAAATTACTTTGCTATTACATTATTATATATTCCACGAAAATTAAATAAAAAAATGCTCAATATTATTTGTCTAACTAAAAAGTATTAAATGTTTAGTTAGAAAATATTACTCACCTAACTAAAAAGTATTACTCGCGTACAACGAGAACCCAACTGGGTGCGAGCTGTGCATTTGTTGGATGCGAGCTATGTGTGGCTGGACGCAAAATTTTATATGTTCTTTAATTTGGCATGTATTTTAAGATCCGTCCATAAATTTTAAGTGAATTTTGGGTGCATTGTGTTGCACGTATCCTAACCAATGCACAAAAGACCTACTCTTCAAGTTGAAAAGCTTCTTGAGGCAAATTTTTTCATTTTCATATATAAATTTGGAAAATCTTTTAACTCTTTGTTTCGGAATTTTGGAGTTGATGAAAGTGATAAATTAAATTTTGATTTCAGCACGATATTAATGGTTTAAATTAGCTACTCCTTTTGTTACGATATAATAAGTGACTATTAATTGGTTGATATTGGAATAATGCAAATGATAGTTAACTTAAGTTGTTGGACTAAAACATCTTAATTTTTCTTTGTAATTGTTATACACAAATAATTGTTTTATTCAAATTTTGTTAAATTTTAGGATTTATATCTTATTGAATCAAACTTGTTATTATGACATTCATAATTTTGAAGTGGATTTGTGATGTCAAAATGAAGAGAGATCAATCAAAGAAAGTTTCTCTATATGTAGCCAAAGCTTCCTTTGCAAGACTTTTATATGAGATTAGCAGTGATTTTTCACTTAATTGTTCTTCAAGCTCGAACAATAATTCCAAACTTTGTTAGCCATTAAATCAAGCTCATTTGGATCCCTTTTTGGTCCACACTATTTTTTATTTATGACATCGTGTTGTACGTTACATTGAAGAAACAATCTCTCTTGGTCATGTGACAGAAAACATAATGGCTCCACAGTTTGGTTTACAAGAACATTAATGTCCTGGAAAATTGCCACGGAAAAACACATATAATTGTACCTTTGACAATCTTCTTCATGAGGGTACATTTGTGCTTGGCATTCATCTAGAATTACCAGAAAGAATATTATGGTCCTCAATCTAAAATTCATGACAGAAAAGTTTAGTTGATACAATATGCTTGTTCATGTCTTTTCAGAACAATTTTTTGAAATATACACTACTTTGGATAATTGTAAGAATTTTTATATATGATATTTTTACGGACCTTTGCATGCATTTGTGAAGGTCTTAACTTGATGAAGTATTACTATCTTTAATTTTAATATAATTATGCAATTAATTCAACATTAATATATAACGAATGAGGGGGATAGATTATTTATTGAATCGAATATCGAATTTGTTAGACCAAAATTTGTGTGTGTTATGTTCGAACAAGATAAGAATATTAAGAATAAAATTAAAAAATGGAAGTGACACTTAATTCGTTAAATTTTCGAGAAAAAATCTACACTTTTTCTATGAGTCTCTTTTGTTAAAAAAAATATTTTGTTCACATAAAATACTACTTGAAATTGCAACTAGACTTCCTTTATATCTAGACAAAACTATATCACTTTCTGTAACGGCTTACTCGACCACTTGAACAATCAGATGAATTTAATATCATTTTGAAATCCCTTTAAATAACTATTACTCCACCAAAATATCTGGAACAAGCTACTGAAACACAAATGTTCTTGACAAATGTTTTTGCAGGACAAAACCTTTGTATCAGACTACTACATAAAAATGAAATCAATTCTCTACAACTCTCAATGCTCATAAATTTGGCAACCTAATACTTCTTAAGTGGGAGTCTTGATGGATATAGTAATTAAATCCTATATCAACTTGAAAATACAATCAACAGATAAATCTTCTCATATCTCAAAATCTATATATATTTATATACATATATATATATATATACGTATAAAACTTATATATTTTTTGATAAATACCAATTTAATTAAAAAAATTATGTTATATCAACTTTATTCCATTCAAAAAAGATATTGATAATTTACAATTTCGTTTATGTGTTGTAATTGGACTACGATTTTTCGCATTGTATAACTAGTTATTGAGTCTTAATCATTCTACCACATAAAAATAGGATATTTGAAAAAAAAATATTGTCCAACAATTTTCTGACCTAAAATAAATTTCTGCCCAAATTTACATAGTTTTAGTTGTTTTAGTTCTTTCTTCCCCTATGGTTTTTTAGTTCTCATCTTTTTTTTTTCTTTTTTAATTTGAAGGGTTTTTTGTTTTTAGATTTTTTATTTTTCATTTCTTGTGATTTCAGCTTGTTAAAGCTTTTTCAAGTTTTTTCTCGTTTTGAATCGTATTCAATACTGGATTCTAAACCAACTCAGTTGGCCTATAAATTTCATTGACACATTATTACTGTTATTATTTTGAGGACTTAAACCAAAACTTAATAAATAATAATGATTTAGAATATACACTGTAGATGCTTTATTCCAGTTATGAAAATCTGAAACTCAAATAAATTATTTTTATCCATTCTAACTATCTTATTTTTATTAAAATAAAATAAAATTTTATTGGTAATTATAAAAAAATCTTTAAAATTAAATGTGGACATAAATTGTAAAATTTCCATGTTTGTCAGTACCTCCCAAAAATGAATTACTACTTAGGCCATCTTCAGCTATTTCCATTACTTTGATGTAAATTATACATTATTTTAATATGAAAATTACTTATTCTATAACAGTTTGCATGACTTTTTTATACTAAAAATAATATTTCACAATAATCCTTATAATTTATTTATTTTTAATATTTAGTTTTATTACAAAGTAATTGTTAAAAAAATTATATATGTAATCTTATTTAACATAAAATTTGATATAATATTTATTTCACTTTATTATTCTTAAAACTATCATATTTAAAATATATATATTTGTGAAATTGATTGTCGTTAATATTATGTAATTTTTATTTAAACTAATCTAAATATGAAATAAAATAACTTGATTTTAATTTCAGTTGGAATAATTGATATAAAAAATTACAACATTCAATTTTAAATTATACACAATCATATAAAGAGAACGAAAAAAAAAGTAGCGCAACTCAATTCTACGACATTAGTGGCGCAAAAATTCCTCACTTCAAAGTGTTGCAAAAAGTAGTGCACTGGTGGAGGTCGATCGAGATGATAATTTTAGTTGTTGTTTGTTTTCCATGGCATAATATATATGATTGGAACTAAAATGTTAAAAGAAAGGTTGCAGCAGTTTGTTTAGACGGGAGCCCAGCAGGATACTTTCTATGCTACAAGATCAGGAAAGAGGGTTTATAACTGGATAGTTTATCTTGTGGTTTAGCTTGATATAATTAGACCAAAATTGTTCTACAAATTCACATTGATTGTATATGTTTTAAGTCTAATTTAAAATCAAATGTGTTGCTCTAGGGTGGTGGATGTGGTGTCCCAATAATACTTTGTGCCAAGATAGAAGGATAAGTTTTCTTGAGAGTACCATAAACTTTACAGGCACGGCCAAAAGTATGATCTGGATCACCTCCCTGTTTTCTTCAAAGGAAATGATCAAAGAAAATTCTAAGTGCTGCAAAAATTCCTCACTAAAATTAAGCATTCCTCCCAAAGTCTTGGCTGTACCTGTAGAGTTTATGGTGCTCCCAAGAAAACATGTACTTCTATCTTGGCACCAAGCATTATTAGGACACCATACACCACCTTAGAGCAAGACATTTAATTTTATATTAAACTTAAAAAATACCCAATTAGTGTTAATTTGTAGAGCAAAGTCTAATTATATCAAGCTAAACCATAAGGTAAACTATCTGAGTTATGAACCCCATTCCTGATTTTGTAGCATAGAAGTATCATGTTGGGCTCCAATCTAAACAAACTGCAGCAACCTTTCTTTAACATGTTAAGTGCGATCATATATATTGTGGCATGAAAAACAAGCAACTAAAACTATCATCTCGAACACCTGCCTGTTTTAACAAAGCATTATTAACGACCACAAAGGGAGTCTTGTTGCTGCCCGGGACGCTTTGGCTTTCGGGGAGCAATACAAGTGGCATAAGAGGAATTTTCCAGTACATATGATTTGCCATCCCTACTGAAAGTATACATACATATACCAAAGCAAGTCAGATTTTCCCTATTCTATTTCAATGAAAAATGAAAAGATCTAAATACAACAAAATGGTAGATATGATAAAGAATGGATGAAGTCTTACATGGTGTTGGGCTTTTGCTTTGGATCTGGTAATATGAAGGTTGAGAGTACTGTTGTATAATTTAGTCAATCAAAAGGCAACTTATGTAGTTGCCTCCATCTCATAGAAAGAACTTCAACTCTTTGACACTATCTCTTAGAACAGATATTTGTTCGAAATTATTGCACAACCCCATGCTCACTCATGATACATTGTTTTCCGAACCCAACTTTAATAAAAGCATACCTTCAACAAGTTAACATACCATCTGTTTGAACTCAAATAGGCTAGACTATTCAATTTTTACTTTATGACTTCTTCTTTTTCTTCTTTAATTTTTATTTACATCAGATTTTGTAAGCCTAAAGATGCCTCCATTCTGTCTCCCACGTCCAAATTTGTGATTTATTCCTCTTTAATTTATTTTTTAAAAATAATTGATTGTTTTTCTTCTTAGTAGTGTATATTATAAAGGCTGTGCTTAAGTTTTGCAGAGTAAGTTGAGCCATAGTCAGGATGAAGGCAGCAAAGTTGCAAATATTGAAACAACATCTTTTGCGTAGATTATGATGGTGCGGGTACCAGAACAACTATATCTAGCCAAAGATCAAATGTTTTAAAAGTTATTGAGGAAGAAGGGGAAATAAAGATAATTTTGAGGATGTAATGAATTTTAAATATGATTCATCGTTTATGATTGAAGGCGATGGTGTAATAGTAGGCTAGTAGCTTTGTACTCTTTCAGACATTGTTTTTATTTGATGGATTACAAAACGTAATTTGTACTAATTGATAAATGAAGAAATTAGAGTATGAACTTATCTAATTAATCAGTAAAAAAGTTTTAATTATCTCTGAACTCCAGAGGTACCTTAATCAATACAAATTGTGTCGAATCTATTCCACAAATCCAATTTCATAATTTTCACGCAAACACATTGTTCAAATGAATGGGTGTTACTTTTTCTTGGTCCAAAGGCCATGTACATTTTTGCCCTTCTTCCATAGATTTCTTGCAATAGCAGTCCAACAGTGACAGAAGCCACTTGTGACTAACAAAGGACACATATTTAAATATTTGTCATAAATTAGAGAGATGGGATGACTTAAATTATTGTAGTAAAAAGTGGCTTGATGGAAATCGAGAAAAAAAAAAAAAAAATTGTTCATGGATAAGTAGGAAGTAAAAGAATGGCTCTAAATGAATATTGGGAATACCAAAAGAGGAACCTTACCAAAAATCATCAGCACATGCAAATAGAAAAAAAGAAAAAAAAAAAAAACACTTTCCAGCGTCGTTTCTCCATAAAAAATAATCTGACCAGTGGTCAGTATGCCCACACTGAAACAGAACTGCGGCAAACAAAATCGTCTCCCAAAGGACCGACGAGGATTTTTCTAATCTTTTGATCTGCCAATAATTACGAAAATCAGTAGCAAATATTTGTAGTTTGAGAATGAAATTTAATAACGAAAATTGAGAAAAGAGTTTGTATCAGATATGTAAAATATTTTGGGTTCCAATTAATTTCACTCTAGCTAACTATTTCAATCATCGATGCAAAGTTGACTTTAATTCATGCAAATAAATCAGTTATAACCACCGAAGACCCTTCTGACACGGTCTTATCTCTCCTTAATTTCTCGATAACCAGGAAGACGCTTCACCAATTATTTTCCTAATCGACTGATAACCCTAGATACGCTCTATGGATTTAATGAGCCGACAACATTAATAATTAGAGAAACTCGATTCAAAACCAATAAACTTTGACGCATGATTACCGAATTAAGACTGATCTTCCCTTGATTCTGAAGAATCAATGTACCACTAATTAAATCTAAACCACAATTACGGATGGCCGATTTAATTGGCTACTAATTAATCCCGGACTAATGAATATTTCGAACTACCCAATAGATCCAAAACAATTAACAACACCAAATACATAGAATCACAGATACTTGCATAAAAGAAAGTATACGAACATATTTGATCTCATAAAATAGAATATATAAAGCTTCCTTAATTGTTACCGGAATAAAAGAGTTTAACTGCAACCCATAATAGAATCAAGAAACCAAAATAAGAAAATAGAATGATAAAATCGGGCAGCTGCTTGGAGAGAAGAACGGCTGCCTCCCTTGGTTCCTTGGAGTAGGGCTAAATGTGATGATGTTTCTAATGAAACCCTAGTTCAACTATATATACAAATCCAAAACCTAAAAGGCCATGTTTTTAATGTTAACGAAGCCAATAATTACAAGTTTAAACTGATATCTGCTGTTAAATCCCGTATGAGCCCATATATGTGGTGGAATTGGGCCTTTAAATTGATCTTGGGCCACTAAAAAATATTCTGTTTAGGCTCGACTGGCCGGTATGGTCATACTGCCCGTCCACCAGGTAAATCCCCTGCTCGATTCTTCCGAAAATTCAGCTACTTTTCCTCCAAAATTGAATATTCACCTACAATCATTCACCAATTGGAATTAGCTCGAAAATATATGTGTTGAAGGGATATTGAACATCAAAATTACACCAAAACTCTCCATAAAGATGTATCAAATAATCACCCATCAAATCCCCCCACACTTAAACAATGCTCGCCCTCAAGGATAACTTACCGAAAAAGAAAAACTGACTCGATACTCAAAAGACAAATAAATCATTGGCAACATTTCAACAGACAATAATCAAAGCATGATCATCCACTAACACCAACCATTCTCTTGTGTCAAAAATGTGCATTAGCTCTTCATTCAAGTCAAGTTTATGCATAGTTAATCCCGCCCTCCAAGTTTCACTCTAATTCCCTCAAATAAGAAATAAGGACAATTTTCATTCACTCAAATCGCAACTTGATACTATCAAACACAAATTTGCCCTTATGTCACCGTCTCTACCCGAAATATGAGATAAATGCACAAATCAAAAGGTTTTTGCAGGGTTGTAATGGGGCTAGGGGAAAAGGTAGGATGGAAGGATAGAACGGTTAAAATTATGGAAATATACGAGCATATCAAAATATTCGAGCCACTCCCTAAAAAAACAAACTGATTTTCAATTGAACAAGGCACGACCGGCATCAAACAATTAACATCCACAACCCCTTTATTATTCCTTTTTTTTTTCAAATATATATTTTATTTTATTTTTTTGATTTGATTTTTTTTTTTTTTTTTTGCAAAACAGTATTTGGAACAGTAACATGAGTACTGTTACTCCAGAAACTGAACTCTTCGCTTTTTTTTTTCGATATTATTTTTGGCAGAACAGGTGCTGGATGTCATAATAATTTTTTTTATTTTTATTTTTATCTCGGCAGGTCAGCATTTTTCTATTCACAAAACATGAACATATATCCACAAGAATCAGCATTTCGGCACATAAACATCTTCTTAGTATATGAGTTTTCATTTTCAGCACATTCTAACATACTCGCATACTTCCATGGGACAAAAACAGGCTAAAACAGGTTATGGATTAATTTTTTAGTGGCTGTAATCAATAAAGCACGGCTAAGGCACAACAGGCTCACTAGTGGATATGTAGGGTTCTAATAATATATTCAGGCCAAATTGGGTTAATCCTAAATACCTTAATCACTTTCATGCAAGAATCTCAAAAGGGTTTCAACTATGGCAATCGGGCAAACAGGAAATCTAGCATACAAGTTCGATACACTCATTCAGAAACAAATTGAGCAATTTTCAGATATAAAATCATGCTCATCAGGCTCAAGTCTCACAATATATAAAGTTGTAATCATGTGATCAATTATGCAAATTTTGTCATCCTAGAATACATGCGAGCATAGACATAATTTCACCACAAAAGAACAACAACCAAAAAATCTCACAACCCAACTTTTCATATTGACCATTTCCATGCTGCCAACGACTCAACCAAGACTCTTGTTTTTTTTTAGACAAAACACGTATACTCCCCCCTCCCCACACTAGGAAACTACAATGTCCTCACTGTGGAAAAAGGGGAAAGATACGACAAAAACTAAAAACAAACAAAGCCTAAGAGAAGGAAAAAGGAACAAAAACTCCCCTGGATAAAGTGTCAAGGCTTCGAGAAACGGGACATTCGGCGGACCGCTTCTTCACAGCTGTAACTACTCTGCCAACCATACCAAAATGAAATAAAATTAACACTATAGGCTTATAACTTTGCACAACTTTTTTTATTTTTTTTATTTTTTATAAATAGACTAATAAAAAAAAAACTAAGAAGATAAAAATTAAAGAGCTTGGGTTGCCTCCCAAGAAGCGCCCTTATTTAACGTCTTAGGCTGGACGTATCGTGGTTGATTATGAAAGTATCTCGGGGGCTGCCAAGGTCATTCCATCGATGATAGCTATTTCCATTCCCCCGTAGTAAGGTTTCAACAATTGTCCATTCACTTTCAACACCTTGGAAGTACTCAAACTTTGAATCTCGATGGCTCCATGAGCGCTTACATTTATTACTTCAAAGGGTCCCATCCAACGGGATTTCAGTTTACCCGGTATGATTCGAAGTCGGGAATTGAATAAGAGAACATTCTCTCCAACTTCAAAAGATTTCCTTCGAATATATTTGTCGTGGAGGAATTTGGTGCGTTCCTTGTAGAGGCTGGCACTATCGTAGGCTTCCAACCGAATCTCCTCTAATTCTTGCAATTGAAGTTTCCTTTCTTTACCAACAAGCTCTTGGTCAAGACAACATTATGTTACTGCCCATAACGCGTTATGCTATAATTCGACTGGTAAATGGCACTGCTTCCCAAAAATTAGACGGTAAGGGAACATCCCGATGGGTGACTTGTAAGCCGTGCGGTATGCCCATACTGCATCATCATCCAGTCGAAGACTCCAGTCTTTTTGGTTCGGGTTTACTGTTTTTTTCAAAATATTTTTGATCTCCTGGTTGGACACCTCAGCTTGTCCATTTGATTGTAGGTGGTAGGCAGTAGCAACTCGATGGTGAACCCCGTATCTTTTAAAAATAGCCTTTAACGTTCGATTACAAAATGTGTTCCTTGATCGCTTATAATGACACATGGCACACCGAACCTATTAAAAATGTTAGTCTTAAAAAAACCTGCAACAACCTTACAATCATTGGTGTGAGTAGCCTTCACTTCAATCCACTTGGACACATAATCAACTGCCAATAAGATGTAAAAATTTCCAAACGAACTTGGGAATGGACCCATAAAGTCCATCCCCCACACATAAAAAATTTCACACACCAAGATAGGGGTTTGGGGCATTTCATTTTGAGATGAGATGTTACATGTTCTTTGACAATGATCACAATTTTTGCAGAAAAAATAAGCATCCTTAAAAATGGTTTCCCAATAAAAACCGGAATCAAGAACCTTACGGGCTGTCCTTCTTGGTCCAAAATGACCACCACACGCATGGACTTGACAAAAATTCAAAATGGATGAAATTTCATTTTCAGGAACACATCTCCATATCGCTTGGTCGGCACAAGTCTTCCACAAATAAGGGTCATCCCATATGAAATATTTTGCTTGGCTTTTTAACTTATTCTTTCTAGCTGTTTCAGTCCCTTTTGGAAAAATTCTAGTGGTTAAATAATTAACTAAATTAGTGTACCAAGGGATCGTACCTTCAGCTGTTAGCAACAGCTCATCAGGAAAATCGTCCGATATGGCCATACTGTCCGACTCTATTTTCAGTTTGCTCAAATGGTCAGCAACTTTATTTTCTGCCCCTTTTTATATTTGATCTCCAAGTCAAATTCTTGTAGTAGCAGTATCCAGCGGATGAGAAGTGGTTTGGATTCCTTCTTGGAGAGCAAATACTTTAAAGCTGCATGGTCGGAATAAACAACAACTTTAGAACCAATAAGATAAGATCTAAATTTTTCACAAGCAAAAACAATAGCAAGTAGCTCTTTTTCCGTCGTCGTGTAATTGAATTGGGCAGGGTTGAGTGCCTTTGAAGCATAATATATCACATGGCTTTCTTTCCCGTTCTTTTGCCCAAGCACAGCTCCGACGGCAAAATCACTTGCATCACACATGATCTCAAACGGCATTCCCCATTTGGGTGGTTGGATTATGGGAGTAGAAGTCAACTTGCTCTTTAAGAGATCGAAGGCTTTCTTGCACTTTTCATTAAAGATGAATGACACCTCTTTTTGCAACAACTTAGTTATGGGCTGTGTAATCTTCGAAAAATCCTGAATGAAACGTCTATAGAAACCTGCATGGCCTAAGAAAGCTCGAATAACTTTTTCGTTAGACATGTAAAGTAATTTCACAATTATATCAATCTTTGCCTTATCCACTTCTATCCCATTTTCAGATATAACATGTCCAAGACTATACCTTTTTTTTACCATGAAATGACATTTTTCAAAATTTAACACAAGGTTAGTTTCAACACACCTCTCCAAAACTTGTTCCAAATTACTCAAACAATGATCAAAATTAGCACCATGAACAGTAAAATCATCCATGAAAATCTCAATGCAATTTTCGATCAAATCAGAAAAAATACTCATCATACATCTTTGGAAAATGCCAGGAGCATTACATAAACCAAAAGGCATATGACGACATGCAAAAGTTCCAAATGGACAAGTGAAAGTTGTTTTTTCTTGATCCTCTTGTGCTACAAAAATTTGAAAATATCCCGAATAACCATCAACAAAACATAAGAATGATTTTCCAGCCAATCTTTCAAGCCTCTCATCAATAAAAGGCAATGAAAAATGATCTTTCCTAGTAGCATCATTCAATTTCCTAAAGTCTATGCGCATACCCCAACCAGTTTGAAGTCTCATTGGGATCAATTCATTATTTTCATTTTTACCAGCTAAAATCCAGACTTTTTAGGGACTACATGAACAGGACCAACCCAAACACTATCAGAAATTGGATAAATAATCCCTAACTCTAACACTTTAAGGATTTCCTTAAGCACAACCTCTTTCATGACATGATTCAATTTTCTTTGTGGGTCTCTAGAAGGTTTACAATTGGGTTCAAGTAAAATTCGATGCATGCATATAGCGGGGCTGATACCTTTTATGTCGGCTAAAGTCCACCCAATTGCCGTTTTATGCTTCTTTAAGAGCTCAACTAACCTTTCCTCTTGCTCCTTGCAAAGCTCATTGCTTATGATAACGGGCAGCGACTCCTTCTCACCCAAGAATGCGTATTTCAGATGCTGGGGTAGTACCTTCAGTTCCAGCACTGGAGCTTTCGCTACAGATGGTAAAATAGGTTCTGAACTGGTCGGTATGGGCATTCTGCTCGACAGATGCCGAGTCGGAAGTTCACTGGTGGAACACAGCTGCATCCTGGCATCACAAATTTCTTCATCTTCTTCAACAGCTGCTATTGTTCCAATTGTCCCATTAAACAGTACCTGCTCCAATTTGTCTTCCCTAAAATGATTTCCAACAAAATTGTCAATTAAGGAATCAACAACATCAACCATATACAAACCTTCACGATCCTCAACATGCTTCATAGCTTCAAAAATATTAAATGTAACAGTATCACCATCAAATTCAAAGCTAGGAATGCCTTTATCCACATCAATTTTAGTTCTTGCAGTTTTCATGAATGACCTTTCTAAAAGAATTAAAGGCATATGTGCTATTAAAAGTATCGTCCATATCAACAATGTAAAAATCCATCGGAAAAATTAAATCATTTACTTTTACCAAAACATCTTCCACCACACCTTTTGGATATGTATTAGACCTATCAGCTAATTGAATTATCACACGAGTTTCCTTCATATCTCCTAACTGTAGCTCCTTATACATAGAGAGTGGCACAACATTGATGGAAGCACCTAAATCTAGCATAGCTCTCTCAACTTTCTTACTACCAATGATGAGGGAATAGTAAACATGCTAGGATCCCTATATTTTTTCGGTAATTTTCTTTGAATAACAGCTGAAATATTTTCACTAACCTTGATTTTTGCATCTTTCCCATATCTCATCTTTTTAGCACATAATTCTTTCAAAAATTTTGCGTAAGTGGGCACTTGCTTAATGGCATCAATCAAGGGCAAGTTAATTTCTACCTTTTTGAACAACTCAAGAATTTATTTCTCATCATCCTCTTTCTTTTTTCGAACCAACCTGGAAGGAAAAGGGGCTGCCATAATTGATTGAGAATTAGAAATTTTAGAATTCACGATTACCTTAGGGGGAAGAGGTTGATCTGGTCGTTGTGCCTCCTCAACAACTTCCTTCGTTTGATCTTCAACCTTGTCTTTTGCCTCTTTCTCTTTCTTCCTAACCTCTTGCTCGACCAGCTCCTTTCCACTCGTCAAAGTTACAGCACTAACATTCTCCTTAGGATTTATCTCAGCTTGGGATGGAAGTTTGCCTTGATTCGCTTGCATTTTGTTCATTTGAGTGGCGAGTTTGGTGATTTGTGTGCCCATACTGCCCAAGGCAGCTTGTGTCTCTTGTTGGAAAGCTTGCTGACTTTACACCATATTTTTAACAATTTCGCTGCTGTGCACCAGAGTCTTCAGAATATTGTTCATGCTGGGTTCTGATCGGTTAGTATGCCTATACGGCCCGACCTACGGCTGTCTGAACGGCAGATTCCTAGGTATTTTTGGATTTTGCTGTTTCCAGCTGAAATTGGAGTGATTTCTCCAGCCTGGGTTATATGTGTTCGAGAATGGATCATTCCTCTTATTCCTTAGTGCATCGTATTGGGCATCCCTCGATCCATAGCATACTTGTTCGGGTTGAGAATTTTGCAAAATAGGGCAAAAATTAGTAGTATGACCATTTTTCGAACAAATTTCACATATATTTTTTTGAGTTTGAGCAACAGTAAGTTCTCTAACTAAAGAGGTGAGAGCATCAATCCTATCATTGACACTTGAACTCTCTATTCCTTCGGCTCCTTTCACAGGCCGGTATCTATCACCATCCTCATCTTCATATTGTTGGCCATTAGAAACCATATCCACAATAAGTTGTTTTGCTTCGGCCAATGTCTTGTTGGTTAAGGATCCTCCACAAGCAGTATCAATGATTTTTCTGTCAAATGAACACATACCACGATAACAATAATTAGTTAGCAATTTATATTTAGAAAATCCGTGGTTGGGGCATTTACGACATAGCTGTTGGAATCTCTCCCAATAATCAGCGATGCTCTCTCTTGATTTTTGATTTATGCTGCTGAGAGCCATTCTTAAATTTAGCAGCCCTCGATTCTCGAAAGAATTTTCGCAAGAAATGCTCCTCCAAATCATTCCGAGTCTGAATTGACCCCGATGGAAGGTCAAACTGCCAGTCTCTAGCCTTCCCTTGCAATGTATGAGAAAAAGTTAGTAATCTCAAATTATTTTCAGAAAAACCTTGAGGGCATAGAGTGGAGCAAACTAAGTCAAATTCAGCAAGATGTTTGTGTGTACTCTCTCCGGGTAGATCACTGAACTTGGGCAGCACCTGGATAAATCCAGGCCTAATTTCAGCATTTTGTGCAATATGTGGCAGTATAATGCAAATCGGTCGATTATTGCGGTGACGACCCAATTCCTTTATAAGGGGTTCAACTTATTCTCTTGCTAAGAGTCCACATTCTTCATTATCAGCCATGTTTTCTGAAATAACAGCTTCTTTGGCTCTTTTCCTTAAGTTCTTGGCAGTTTCCTACACTTTTGGATCAAAAATCAAATTTTCTGTACATGAAGAACGGGACATAAAATTGAAAAAAATAAAATAAAAAAATTATCAAATCAGTAGATCAGACATATCACTGCTTAAAACCAGTCCCCGAAAACGGTGCCAAAATTTGGTTGCGTCGTTTCTCCACCAAAAATAATCCGACCAGCGGTCGGTATGCCCACACTAAAACAGAACAACGGCAAGCAAGATCGTCTCCCAAAGGACCGGTGAGGATTTTTCTAATCTTTTGATCTGCCAATAATCACGAAAATCAGTAGCAAATATTTGTAGTTTGAGAATGCAATTTAATAACAGAAATTGAGAAAAAGGTTTGTATCAGATATGTAAAATATTTCGGGTTCCAATTAATTCCACTCTAGCTAACTATTTCAATCATCGATGCAAAGTTGACTTTAATTCATGCAAATAAATCAGTTATAACCACCGAAGACACTTCTGACGCGGTCTTATCTCTCCTTAATTTCTCGATAACCAGAAAGACGTTTCACCAACTATTTCCTTAATTGACTGACAACCCTAGAGACGCTCTATAGATTTAATGAGCCAACATCATTAATAATTAGAGAGACCTGATTCAAAATCAATAAACTCTGACGTAGGATTACCGAATTAAGACTGATCTTCCCTTGATTATGAAGAATCAATGTACCACTAATTAAATCTAAACCACAATTACGGATGGCCGATTTAATGGCTACTAATTAATTCCGGACTAATGAATATTTCGAACTACCCAATAGATCCGAAACAATTAACAACACTAAACATAGAGAATCACAGATACTTGCATAAAAGAAAGTATATGAACAGATTTTATCTCATAAAATAGAATAGCTATAGCTTCCTTAATTGCTACCGAGATAAAAGAGTTTAGTTACAACCCATAATATAATGAAGAAACCAAAATAAGAAAATAGAATGATAAAACCGGGCAGCTGCTTGGAGAGAAGAACGGATGCCTTCCTTGGTTCCTTGGACAGGGCTAAATGTGATGATGTTTCTAATGAAACCCTAGTTCGACTATATATACAAATTCAAAACCTAAAAGGCCATGTTTTTAATATTAATGAAGCCCATAATTACAAGTTTAAACTGATATCTGCTGTCAAATCCCGTAAGAACCCATATATGTGGTGGAATTGGGCCTTTAAATTGATCTTGGGCCGCTAAAAAATATTATGTTCAGGCCCGACTGGCCGGTATGATCATACTGCTCGTCCACCAGGTAAATCCCCTGCTCGATTCTTTCGAAAATTCAGCTACTTTTCCTCCAAAATTGAATATTCACCTACAATCATTCACCAATTGGAATTAGCTCGAAAATACATGCGTTGAAGGGATATTGAACATCAAAATTACACCAAAACTCTCCAAAAAGATGTATCAAATAATCACCCATCACACCTAATTTTCTCTAACTTAAAGCACATTATTTTTACACTAAAAATTTATTATTTTTTATTTTAAATAAAAAATCTATTCGCGCATTGGATAGAATTAGTATTTTAATATTTAATAATATGAATAAAATTATGCTATTGTTACTATAATACTATACACATGTCATTATTTAGATAATAATATTTAATATGAATTATAATTTCTTTATATTACATCGTATTTTTAATTTCACAAAGGTTATCTGTATAAAATAATAAATCATACTATTGGCTTTTTCTTTTCTTAACAATTTTTTGAAATTTACACTACTGTAAGTAATTGTAAGAATTTTTATACATAATTTTTTTACGGCTTAATTTAATAGTCTAAAATGACACCTTTGCATGCATTTATGAAGGTCTTAACTTGATGAAGTATTAATATCTTTAATTGTAATATAATTATGAAATTAATTCAACATTAATATATAATGGAAGGAGGGGGATTAGTTATTATTGAATCTAGAATCGAATTTGGTAGATCAAAATTTGTGTGCGTGTGTTATGTTCAAACAAGACAAGAATATTAAGAATAAAATTTCAAAAAATAAAAGTTGATGGAACACTTAGTTAATTAAATTATTGAGAAAAATCTCTTATATAAATCTTACTAGAAAAATGTTATATTCCCATGAAGTACAACTTGCATTTACATGCTACTAGACTTCCTTTATATCTAAGCAATACTATATCACTTTTTCTAACTACTTTGCTCCATTACCTAGACCACATATGGATTTAATGTCATCTTGAAATCCTTTCAGATGACTAATACTATACCAGAATATTTGGAACAAACCACAAAAAACACAAATGTTCTTAACAGTTGTTTTTACATGCCAAGAACTTGACCAGACTACTAAATAACGTAACCAATATTTAGTAAAATAAAGTCAATTCTCTACAACTCTAGATGCTCATAAATTTGACAAATACTTCTTAAGTGAGAGACTTGATGAATATAGTAATTAAATCCTACATCAACTTGAAAATAGAATTTCCAAATAAATCTTCACATATATCAATATATATATATATATATATATATATAACTTATATAGTTTTTGATAAGTACCAATTTAATTAAAATTATGCTATATCAACTTTATTCCTTTCAAAATTAATATTCATAATTTACATCTGTGTTTATGTGTTGTAGTTGGACTATGATTTTTGGCGATACTATAACTAATTATTATGTCTTAATAATTCTACTACATCAAAACAAGATAGTTGGAAAAAAAATATTATCTCATAATTTTCTGATCTAAAATAAATTTCTGCCCAAAGTTATTTAGTTTTAATTGTTTTAGTTTTTTGTTTCTTTTTTTCCCTAAGGTTTTCTAGTTCTTCTTTTATGTATTTTTTTTCTAGACCTTTTTTTTTTTTTGGGTTCATTTTTCTAGTTTTTCAGCTTTTTTCAAGTTTTTAGCCGTATGGGAATCGTATTCAATTGTGGATTCTGGTCCAACTCATTACGAGAACCATTGATTTAAAGAGGTGATTTGATTAGAAAATCAACCAGTAAGATGATGCTGATACCCCACCTCTAGGTATATCTCTTATATTATAATTCATTTGTTGTACTTTATTTTATTAGTATGCCATTTTATTAGTTTTCACTATACACTTAAATACTCGGATGAAATGAAATATGAAATTATATAAAATTAGAAAAGAGGAATTTGTATTTAAGAAAGCACAACTACTATACGGATATAATGAAATATAGTTCATTGAGCAGGTTTCTTACGTATTGGTTGTATGAATTTTAGGATTTGTGCAATTTAACCCATCAAAAACTCACTTTAAATTAATTGGTGGACCTCAAAATATGCACCAAACTAAAAAAGATAAAAAATAATCTCGTATAGTTGCACCCAACTCTTGTCCAGCGATTCTGGGTTTTTGTTGGGCGCGAGTAATATTTTTTAGTTAAGCCAATAATATTTTTTAACTAAACAAATAATATTTTTTAATTAAATAAATAATATTAAAAATATTTATCCACTTCTTAAGTGGGAGCTTTGATGGATATAGTAATTAACTCCGACATCAACTTGAAAATAGAACATCCAAATAAATCTTCTCACGTATCAAAATTTATATTACCAAAAAAAAAAAAAACGTATATATTTTTCAATAAATATCAATTCAATTAAAATTATGTTATATTAACTTTATTCCTTTCAAAATTAATTTTGAAAATTTACAACTTTCTTTATGTGTTGTAATTGGACTACGATATTTTTGTATAGTATAACTAGTTATTGAGTCTTAATAATTCTACTACATGAAAACAAGATAGTTGGAAAAAAAAAAAAAGAAAGAAAGAAAGTTGTCCCACAATTTTCTGACCTAAAATAAATTTCTACCCAAATTTATTTAGTTATTATTGTTTTAGTTTTTTTTGTTCTTTCCCCCTAAGGTTTTTTAGTACTCTTTTTATTTTTTTTATTTTTTTATTTTTAATATATTTGTAGGGTCTTAAGTCTAGTTTAGTTTAGTTTAGTTTTTCATTTTTCTAGTTTTTTTAGCTTTTTAAAACTTTTTCAAGTTTGGACCCTTTTTAAAATCGTATTCAATTGTGGATTCTTATCCAACTCATTATGAGAACCATTGATTTAGAGAGGTGATTAGATTAGAAAATCAGACAGTAAGATTCGAAGGGAGCCGCGGTTGAGACTTTCTCTCTCTAGAGAGAAGCTCCGGCTTCTCTCTAGGATCCGCTTATCACATGCTTCCTCCATTCAACTCCATCGGATTTCATTCTGCTCTTCATTCTTTTTGAAGATTTTTGGAAGAACAGCCTATTGATTCCGTCAATTTGCTGGGATTATCATTTTTATCCACGGATTTTACCCCCAAAAAAAAAAAAAAAAAAAAAAGAAAACTTTTTTGGGGATCTTCAAGTTGAAGGGTTTCAGCCATTTGTTCCTACGCTTCAAATCAATGAAGTTCTTGGATGAACAACATGTTGATTTATCAATATTGCTGGTATTTTCATTCCCCTTCCGGGATTTCTCTATAAAAAAAAAAGTCACCGTGAAGGTTTTTGAAGGATCGTGTTCTAGGATTGTGCGTGAGTCAACTCGAGAGGCGCTCAGATTTTCCTAGGGTTCACCGAGTCCCAACTGAGTCAGACTCAGACTCAGTGCTAACTCAGTTCGATGCCCATCATTGTAAGAATCGTCTGTATCGTTCTTTCATGGGTTGTCCATCCCAGTCTGGCAGCCCCAGGCGAGTAGGGGATGTTTTATTCCTGCTGGAATGCTAATTGTCTGCTATTGCTACATTGCTGATTTATTGCTGGGGTTACTTTTCTGTGTTGCGGGGAGCCCATTACCTGCGTGTGTTTGCTGGGTTGTGCTATTTCATAACTAGATGGAGTCTGCTGCTGTTCGTTGGTGGTGCCGCTGCTATTTGTTTGTTCCTGATGATGGCTTGATGCTGCACTAGATGATGGCTGCTGAAACCTGCTATATACCTGCTGATGTTATTTACTGTACCTGCTGCCGTTAGCTGCTGTTTACTGGCTGCTGCTACTGATGTTATTTGCTGTACTTGCTGTCGTTAGCTGCTGTTTACTGGTTGCTGCTGCCCTGCTACTGATACCTGTTCCTTGCTGATGGTTGTTGTCCTATTGCTATTTATCTGGCTGCTGATGTTTACTTCCTGATGCTGAGACCTGTCGGTCCGTTTGTTGGTCCTGCTGTTCTTTCCTAATAGCCCCTTTGCTGTTGCTAAGTGGGCTGCCGGCTTCTATGCTAGTTGAGATGGATGCTTGGTGATGTTGGATTCCACTTTGGAATGCTGATACCAGTTTTTTGAAGACACGTTTGGGCCTGAAAATGCCTACTGGGAGGTTGTTTTGCTCTTGCATTAGAGCTTTTCAGTTTGTTATATTGGCCTTTGTGTTGGTGGATTTTTTGCCACTCATTTACAGTTTATTAGGATGCTTGTTCCCGTCCCAGTGCTGGGATTCGAGACGAGTTTTTTTATTTTCTTCGGGTATGCCCGAGTATTGGTGTACTACAAATTTTTTATTTTATTTAATTTCCGCGATTTCGACCAAAAAAAAAAAAAGATCGATGTTGATACCCTACAACTAGGTATTTCTCTTATATTATAATTCAATTCTTGTACTTTATATTATTAGTATGGCATTTAATTATTTATCACTAGACACTTAAATACTCGGATGAAATGAAATATGTGATTATATAAATAAGAAAAGAGGAATTTGTATTTAAGAAAGCAAAACTACTTTGGTTGTTGCCTTGTAGATATAATAAAGTATAGTTCAGAGTATGTTTCTTGTGCATCGATCAAGGTTTGTGTAACTCAAACCACAAAAAAACTCACTTAAAATTAATGGGTGGACCTCAAATTATATGCCAAACTAGAAAAGTTATAAAAAATTTGCGTCCAGCCGCACGCAGCTCTAGTCCAGTGATTCTAGGTTTTCACTAGATGTGAGTAATATTTTTTAGTTGATCAAATAATATTTTTAACTAAACAAATAATATCTTTCAGTTAAACTAGTAATATTGAAAAATTTATTTGTTAATTTTCATTGAATCCATGCTAATATAATATAAAGTATTTTAAAAAAGAATTTACCATCTATTCTTCTCTGATAAGTAGGAAATTCTGCATAATTTTAATTGATAAAATTGTATTTTTAATACAGTTTATTCTTGTACATCCAATATTTTCTACTTATTTAATCTTTCGATGAGAACTACTCATTTTTTGTTTTTTGTAGTTATTTACAGCGAATTATGAAAATTTTCGAATCAAGAAGATATTACAATGGATGATTGAACCTGCCACTAGCTGACCAAGTGTCAAATCCATCCCAATTGCCCACGAGGTGGGCCACTTCTTCGTCCACCAAAGTAAAGATAGCATGACTACTAGAAATAGTTCATATGATGAAAATTAAAGACTTAATTAATAAATAATTAAGTCCATAATGAGAATTAGTGTTAAAAGGAGAGAGAAAAGGGCAGTGCATCGTTCATTTATTTTTGGAGAAGACATCAGCGGCTACGTGGAGCATGTGTTATTATGATTTATGCTTCAATTTTGATACGTAAGTGCATGTAGTCGCACAAGTAATATAATGATATGTTAATAATTTCCATAGGGATTGAATTCAAAATAATTTACAAATACCAATCACTATAAAATTTTAGCCAAGAAAAAGAGTAATAAATTGGGTGGATGTTCGGTTCTATTACTACAATTCAAACCAAAAATAAAGAAAATATTTACAGTAATTAATTGTTCAATTCAAAAGCTAACAACAACAAGAAAATTCACAAAATGGAGATGTAGACTTGAATTACTAATTTCCCTTGAATCAATTTTATTGATCGATGTTTATCGGCATTGTTTTGAGTGAAATACTCCAAAGCTAACAAGAATTCCCTCTCGGCACACAAATTTTTTTCCAAATGCTATGCTACACATTCGTTTTTCTAATTGAACATATTCCTATGCGTAATAGAAATTGGAACATCGATGTAAGCTTCAATTCTTATAGTTATGCAAGACGAACAATATATTCCAATACCACCCGCTACTACAACCTAGAATCGGTTATAAACTTACATCATTCAAGCAATTTCCACTATACCTAACCTTCCCAGTATTAAATCTAGCTTATCAATTCATCATTGTTAGCCAAACAACAACAAATATTAACAATAGGCACACTTGAATGAACAATGGCACAAATCACTCAACAATGCATAAAAGTCTCAATATAACGATTCAAAGTTCATTAGCAATTCAAGTCTTCAACAAATTTAGCACATGTCTAATCTAGAAATATAATCCAAAAGTCTAATTCATAATCCATAGTGATTGAAAAGAAATTCCAAAAAAACAAGGGAATAAAAGATTAAAGAAGAGAGGAGTGAACTCATGGTTATGACGTTTTTCTTGAATCCTTCTTCTTTTTCCTTCTTGATTTTGTTTTTTTCTTTCCCCCTTGATTTCATGCTGAAAATCTGCTGAGAATAATGGTCTTTTTGCTCAAGGTCCAGCGGCTGTTCTCCTTTCTATTTTCATGCAGTGCTGCTGCGACTTTTTTCCATTATTGTCTAACCCTGCTTCTTTCCCTTGGCTGCTGATACTGAAGGCCCACCATTCCCATTCCACATTAGGCAACCCATTAGTTATGATGTCAATTTGGCCCAATTTTTTCTCCTACTGATTCAGTCATTCATTTAAATTTAAAGTTGGCCCACGCCAACTAGGTAGTGACTAAATTACACAGTCAGCAGTTTTGGTTCAAATTTCCTGGGCCAAAAATTGACTTCCCGTGTTTCTGTAGCATTGCTCCCAGCAACTGGGGACTTCCTCAACCACTCTGTATTCTTTAGCTTCGATTCTCCAGGTTCAGCTCCAACTCTATTTTTTTCACAGAAAATTAAGGAATAAATTAGACAATTAATTTGTACAAACTACAAAACAAAAACAATGACCTAATTCTACTATATTATACTAAAATTTGCTAAATTCATCATTATTTTTTACATGATTTTAAATCCAAAGGTACAAAAATAACTCTATTACATAGAGTTATCATACCCCAAACTTAAGTCATTGCTCGTCCTCGAGTAATGAATCTACACATACAAAATAGATACATGAGAATATACAAAAACAACACAAAGAGAGAATATATGAACCCAATGCATAGCTTAACAAGGGTACATGCTCTTAGAAATTTATTCAAAAGCGATGAGAATGATGTCTTTGTGCAATTGCTTTTGACCAATACCCTAAAGTGCTAATAGTATAATGAAATCACAATGCCTGTATCTCTCCACAGTATGTTCATAACTCTTCCAAAAACAACCTCGATTTTCCTAGAACAAGAAAGACCTCCATCCTAAAGCCTAATATATTGTCTCCATCGATTAATTTGATGAACCCTTCTTCACTAATGTAGACCTACACCTAATCGATGATCAATAGGACTTCATTAAGCTTGTAATGTTAGGCTTAGGTGATGGTAGGGTAAGGAGGGAAAATTTTGGCTCAAAATACCTTAACATCCCGACTTTCTAGGACCTACACTAACTCTTTCAAACACTCTCCTCATTTTTAGACGTGCACCCCACAAATCATTAAATTCAAATCTTGCCACTATTAATAATCCAAGACCAGCTGTGATGTTTTTTTTTTTTAATATTTTCTTGCCCAGTTGCTACAAGTATTGCTGCAGTAAAATGGGTAATTTAATTTTTTTTTTTTAATACGAACACAACAGCTGGCTCTTCAAATGTAACACACTCCCTCCCCCAAACTTAGGAACACATTGCCCCCAATGTGGTATCGAAAGCAATATGATTTATGCTATCTTTCAAAATATGATGCATACCACAAAGAGTTTCTCACACCCCCTCGAAATGCAGCTTTTAGTGTAAGTCCCAAAAAAATCAAGATGCATAAGGGGGTAAAATGGGGGATTATCTTTATAAGCTAGGCTAATTATTGGCTAAGAAGAAAATGGTTAATTAGGCTCAAATAGGGTGACTAAGGTAAAATACATACAAGTTGGCTAGAAAGGGTCAAACGTTCCAAGGATGGCCTAAATCATATCATCGAATAATTATCATCTAACATTTTATCTCAAAGGGGACAATAATCAATGTTTTGAAGACTTAGGCTCTCCAAAGAATCTAATCAGCTCGTAGGGATTCAATAGCGAAGGTCAATCTATGCACACATGATGCAGATGACACTATTATCGTAATTCTTCTCAAACCAACATCACAAGAAGCAACCGAGGGTATGCAAGTATATGAGGCTAGTTCTCAGAAACAAAATAAAACATTGCAAGCATCATCATTGAGCAACACACCTATATTAGCAATGCTAGGGAAAAACATTGGTCTCTTAAATATCATATAAAAATAGCAACTATGCATCAACACAGGAACGTGTCATGCATATTCCTACCACGACTTAAACGAAATTAACACTTAGCTATAACTTATGACACAAACACAAATGGCATATCACAAAACTAAAACAAAAAAAAGACACATAAGCTCGGTTTGAAGGACTCTCTGTTGGGCTAGTTGGAGTCCTGTTCCTCGGATTTCTCTTCCTGGTTGGGGTGTCCGTCCATAGTTCTAAGATGCTGTCCGGGAATGCGGGGATTAAGGAAGCTATCCTTGGTAGGTTTCGTTGGAGGGCTCGATGTAACATCTCATCTCTCTGCTACTCGTACGCCAAATACTCCTGTAGGCCCTCGCATAGTTGGTTTTTTCAAGTCTCCTGCCGATTAAGTCTCTTTATGACATTGAGGATGTTAGCAGAGGACGATGCTGCTTGCTGATGGGTAGAGTCGCGAGTGGTCAGCATGCCTTTATTGTAAAGGATTTCCTCATGGTCTGAAGTTGGCACGCCTCAGGTTGCACAAAGCTACGTGATGAGGGATGGAAAGAACAACTTCCTACTGATTTTTTGAAGCACAATCACGAATCTTTTTGGAAATGATTTGACCCACATTGACTGACTTCTCCATCATAATGCAATAGACGAGTATCAAATGCTCTCAGTTGACTGTATAATCATAAGATGTGGGCATTAGGCTTGTCTTGACAAAGTTGTACCATATTCGGGCTTGAGGCTACAAGTTCATTCGCTGAAAAGTAAATGAGCCCGAACTAATATTCCATTCAGCTCCTTTTCGAGCCACGGTGGTGCTTGAAATATTTGGACGGTGCAAGGGTGGTGGTGGGAGGTGGGGTCTCCTTGTGCGGCTAAGTTTTGGAAAAGAAAATAGTAAAATTACCCTTTTACCCTTCAAGTCCTGTATTTTCTCTCTCTTAATTTTTTTATTGCGCCCAGTTGCTACACGAGATGTTGCAGCAAACTGGGCAACTTTTTTATTTTTTATATATTTTTTGAAATGCTACTATTTATGCACCCATTTGCTACACGAGATGCTGCAACGAATTGGGCAATACTAAAATCCTGTAGCAGTTCCTTCCATCACCAAAATTGTGTTGCTCCATTTTGACAGTCTGCACTGATGTGATTCTAAAATAGCAAGTGTTCGTCAAACTCCATACTTGCTTTTCTCGAGCACACCTAATGGAACATGGAATGAGAGTAGGGATTAATGATTTAAAACTCAATAACCAAGTAAATAAGTAAGATTAATACTATTTACATACAATATATATATATATATATATATTTACATAAATACAAAAATATATTTTTATGGATTGCTTAAAACAAAAATTCTTTTAAAACCATAAGCTACCCAAAACCATCTCCCTTGTCATGGTTCTTCCAAAGTGATGGAGGTTTTTATTCGATAGACCTCTCCTCCCCAATAATGCTTGATTTGCTGCCCATTTAATTTGAATTGTCTTCCCGACTACTCTTCCTTCAATTCAACAACTCCATAAAGGTATACCTTGGTCACAAGAAATGATCTGGATCATCGAGACTTCAATTTTCCAGGAAACAACTTAAGGCGAGAGTTGAAAAGTAAAACTCGCTGCCCCTTCTCAAAAACTTGAGGCTGAATCCTCTTATCATGCCACTTCTTGGTCTTTTCTTTGTAGAGTTTAGCATTTTTATAGGAGAACAATCTCAATTCATCAAGCTCATTTAATTGCAATTTTTGAAGTGCACCGGCAACTTGAAGGTCCATGTTGAGCTTCTTGATTGCCCAATATGCTTTATGCTCTAACTCCATGGATAAATGACATACTTTTCAGAACACCAATCAATATGGGGACATGCCCAAAGGTGTCTTGAAGGCTATCCGATATGCCCATAAAGCAACCTCCAATCTTTGTGACCAATTCTTTTGACTAAGATTTACGACCTACTCAAGTATGCTTTTGATTTCTCTATTGGAGAGCTCGGCTTAACCATTTGTTTGAGGATGATAAGTCATAGCAATCTTGTGTGTCACACCATACTTAGACAAAAATGTAGCCAAGAGTTTGTTCCCAAAGTGGGTGCCTTCATCACTTATAAGGGATCTCGGAGTGCCAAAACGAGTGAACACATGCTTATGTAGAAATTTCATAACCACTTTAGCATCATTCTTAGGACTTTCCACAGCTTCAACCCATTTGGATACGTAATCAACAACCACCAATATGTATAAATTTTTGAAAGAATGAGAAAATGGCCCCATGAAATTGATTCCCCAAATGCCTACCTGTTGGCACCTATCACAATTCTTTTCAAAGTTGTGAACATCTTTAAAAATTGAAGGCCAATAGTATCCCGATTAAAAGACCTTAGTTGTTGTCCATTGTTCCCCAAAATGACCTCCATATGCATAAGAATGACAATGATCCAAAATGCTTGGAACTTCCTCTTTGGGTACACATCGTCTCAACACATGATCCGGACATTACTTGTAAATATAAGGATCATGCCAATAATATGACTTCAAATTATGGAAGAATTCTTTGAGTTGTTGGTTATTTAAATAGGAAGGAGTCAATCCACTCACCAAATAATTCACAAAATCAGCATACCATGATTTTAAAACTTGACTTACTTCCAAAATTTGTTCATCGGGAAATGTCTCCTTAATAGATCTTTCATTCTTCTCTTCACGTCCACCTTCAAGCCTAGATAAATGGTCAGCCATTTGGTTCTCGATTCCTTTCCTATCTCGAATTTCCAAGTTAAATTCTTGAAGAAGTAGCACCCATTGAATGAGTCTCGGCTTGGCATCCTTTTTTGCAACAAGATACTTTATAGCTGAATGATCCGTGTATACAACCACCTTAGTTCCCACCAAATAAGCTCGAAAATTATCAAAGGTAAACACCATGGCCAAAAGCTCCTTCTCGGTGATTGTGTAATTCAATTGAACATCCGTCAAAGTCTTGCTAGCATAGTAAATAGAGTGGAATATCTTATTTCTTCTTTGCCCCAGCACATCACCTATGACAAAATCACTAGCATCACACATTCATTCAAATGAAAGAGACCAATCCTGAGGAACAATAATTGGGGCGAACACAAGTGCTTTCTTCAAGGTTGAAAATACTTGTTGACACTCTTTTGTGAATTCGAAGGACCGATTGTGCTCAAGTAGAGAACAAATAGGCTTGGAATTTTTTTAAAAATCTTTGATAAACCTTCAGTAAATCCCACATGCCCCAAAAAGCTTCGAATGCCCTTAACTGTGGTAGGTGGTAGTAGCTTCTCAATTACCTCAATCTTTGCTCTATCCACTTTGATTTCATGATGAAAAATCCAATGACCCAAGATAATTCCCTTTTGTACCATGAAGTGACATTTCTCCCAATTAAGAACCAAGTTAGTCTCTTTATATCTCACAAGTACTTGTTCCAAGTTAGCTAAACAAACATCAAAAGTTTCACCAAATAATGAAAAATCATTCATAAATTCCTCAAGAGATTTCTCCACCATGTCGCAAAAAAGGAAATCATACATCGTTAGAAGATGGCAGGGGCATTGTATAGTCCAAATGGCGTTCTCTGGAAATCAAATATACCATAAATGCATGTGAAAATGGTCTTTTCTTGATCTTCCAGAGCAATAGATATTTGATTATAACCCAAAACCCGTCAAGAAAACAATAGTATTCCTTCTTTGTTAATCTATCCAACATTTGATCAATGAATGGCAGCGGGAAATGATCTTTCCTTGTGGCCTTGTTTAAATTTTGATAATCCATGCAAACACGACATCTCATCTCCGTTCTTGTGGGAATTAGTTTATTGTCTTCATTTTGCACTACGGTGACTCCACCTTTCTTGAGAACGCATTGAACCGGGCTGACCTAAGAGTCGTCTGAAATTAGGTAGATAATTCCAGCATCGAGCTATTTGATTACTTCATTTCTCACAACTTCCTTCATAATGGGGTTGAGCCTTCTTTGGTGTTCAATAGAATTGCTCCAACTCTCTTCTAGTAGAATTTTATGCATACAAAGAGATGGGCTTATTCCCTTGATATCCGCCATTGTCCACTCTATTACCTTCTTGTATTTTCTCTACACATTGAGCAAAAAACTTCTCCTTTTAGAACTCAAAGATGCATAAATTATCGTGGGTAAAGTCTCTTATTCTCCCCAATAAACATACTTCAAATGATTACGCAAAGTCTTGAACTCTAACCTTTACGATTCTTCAATGGATGGCTTGGATGGTGTCAAATTTCTTTCCTTAAAATCCAAAGATTCAAAGTGTCTCCCAAATTTGGTGTATAATTGTTTAGACTCCACCCATTTGATGTGTGCTTCTTCACCGTCACTTGTCTCATCACTTTCTTCAAGGGAGGTCATCTTCACATGTTTCTTTTTGTACCTTTTCAGCCACAATGGTACCAATAACATTCACAAAGGAGCATTCTTTGATTTCATCTGGGAACCTCATAGCATTGAACACATTAAAGGTCACTTATTGATCATTGACCCGCATTGTAAGCTCTTCTTTTTTAACATCAATCAACGTCTTCCCGGTGGCAAGAAACGATCTCCCCAAGATAATAGGAACCTCACAATCTGCCTCATAATCAAGAATAATGAAATTCGTCACAAAGATAAATTTGTCCACTTGCACCAAGACATCTTCAATCTTACCCTCCAGATGTGCTATGGATCGATCAGCGAATTACAATGTTACGGTGGTTGGCCTTGCCTTGCTAATTTCGAGTTTCCTAAAAATAGACATAGGCATCAAGTTAATACTTGATCCTAAATCATATAAAGTTCTACCAACATCTTTACCACCAATAGAACAAGGGATAGTAAAACTCCCCGAATCCTTTAATTTAGGAGAATTTTTTTTTTTTGAAAATTGTAGTAGATCCTTCCGTAAAAGAAACCATTTCAAACTCTCTAAGTCGTTACTTCTTGATCAAGATGTGCTTCAAAAACTTCATGTAATTGGGCATTTGTTCCAAGGCCTCCACAAATGAAATGTTGATGTGGAGCTGCTTTAAAACATTTAGGAATCTTTGGAATTGGACATCTTGTTGCTGCTTTTGAAAACGTTGAGGTTATGGAGGTGGCAGCTTTGCATATGTTTGCTACTCTGCTAAATTGATGTTGAAGCTTTCAGGGCAGACTCTAAGGTAAATAAATTCGAATTTCCAACCTATTTTTCTGCTTCATGATCCCCTCGAATTGAAGTGGGCTTGTTTTTCTGGTTAGCTTTGTTGGCATTCAACTCTAAATCCTTACCATTTCTCAACGTGACAGCTTTGCAATGTTCATTACCATCCCTCCTTGGATTTTCAGTGTCACTTAGCAAAGCTCCTTGAGATCGATTTCTCAACTCATTTGCAAATTGCCCAATTTTAACCTCAAGATTTCTCAATGAAATTGCTTGACTTTGAATCATTGCATCATTCTTAGCCATATACTCCTTCATCAAATTTTCAAAAGAGTTGGTTTGTGTAGCTTGTGGAGAAAACCTTGGTTGTTGTTGTTGACTGGAAAACCCTGGTGGAAAGTTAGGCTTGCCTTGCTTTGGTGCATTGTTCGAGTTACTGTCTTGACCTCTCCAAGAGGAATTGGATGTTGTCTCTGCCCCGGATTATAACGGTTGGAATATGGATTATTGTGGTTGGAGTTTTGATTTCCAATTTAGCACACCGAGGCTGGGTTGGAAGGACAACTGTCAAATGTGTGACCATCTTTACAATAAGCTCACGAAATAGATGTTGCTTGTCTAATAGGGGCTGTCGATACAATTCCCCCAAACTTAGATTCTTCAAAATGTTGCTCATGGATGAAGCTTGATCCGTCAAAGCTGTCAATGCATTAACTTCATAAATTCCTGTTGTTTTCTTACGGTCGGTGCTCTTGTATTGGACCATTGATAGTTATTGTTAGCAATCCTCTCCAAGAGCTCATATGCATCATTGTATGATTTAGGAAGAAAGTCTCCATTTGAATACAATGAGGAATACCATGGTGGGGACACTTCCTCAACAACTCCTTGAATCTCTCCCAAGCCACACACACGGATTCATCATCCGATTGTTAAAAAGAAATAATCTCATTCTAGTACTTGGCATTTTTTTGTAGGAGGAAAGTACTTCATCAAGAATTTCTCGGCAAGATCATTCCAAGAAGAAATAGAATCCTGTAGAAGAGTGTTAAACCATGCTCAAGCTCTGTCCCTTAACAAGAATGAGAATAATTTCTGCCTCAAGGCCTCCTCCGTAATGCTTTGGAGCTTGAAAGAATCACTCACCTCTAAAAATGAACGAAGATGAAGGTGAGGATCTTCAGTGGCTAGCCCGCTAAATTGATCCATCGTTTGCAACATTTGGAACATCACCGGCTTCAACTCAAATTAAGGTCTTGAACTTCAGGTCCAATGATGCCTGGATTAAGGTCATTGAACATTGGGGCAGCATACTTTTGTATGGCTCTCTCTTGATCATTCAGCCGTCACAATTGCATTGTCAACCATGTTTACATCGTCCGCGGCCATATTGTTTTGATGTTGAGCCTGCTGCTCTAGTTGTTCCCTTCTTCCTCTTCTAAATGTGCGTTCGATTTCAGGGTCAAAAGGAGCTAGTCCAAAATCTTATTGCTCACTTATACACAAAATCAACCTATTAAAGCACAAGAACAACAATCAATATTAGAAAAAAATAGCAAAAATAAATTGCAAAGTTATTGATATTACAAAAATTCTAAATTACAATCCCCGACAATGACACCAAAAACTTGTTGTGATGATATATGCTTCAATGTTAATACGCAGGCGCACGTAGTCGTACAAGTAATATAATGATAAGTGATCATCTCCACAGGGATTGAATTCAAAATAATTTGCAAATACCAATCACTAAACAGTTTTAGCCAAGAAAAAAGAGTAATAAATTGGGTTGATGTTCGGTTCTATTACTAGAATTTAGACAAAGAAATAAAGAAAACATTTCCAGTAATTAATTGTTCAATTCACAAGCCAAAAACAACAAGAAAGTTCACAAAATAGAAATGTAGACTTGAATTACTGATTTCCCTTGAATCCGTTTTTTATTTATTGATGTTCATCAGCATTGTTTTGAGTGAAATGCTCCAAAGTTAAGAATTCCCTCTCGGCACACAATTTTATTTTCAAATACTACACATCCCTTTTTCTAAATGACCATATTCCTATGCCTATTAGAAATTGGAACATCAGTGTAAGCTTCAATTCTTATAGTTATGCAAGGCGAATAATATATTCTTATACCACCCACTACTACAACCTACAATCGGTTATAAACTTGCATCATTCAAGCAATTTCCACTAGACCCAACCTTCCCAGTATTAAATTTAGCTTATCAATTCATCATTGTTAGACAAACACCAACAAATATTAACAATAGACACACTTGAATGAACAATGGCACAAAGCACTCAACAATGCATAAAAGTCTCAATAAAACGATTTAAAGTTCATTAGCAATTCAAGTCTTCAACAAGTTTAGGTCATGACTAACTTAAAAAATACCGTCTAAAAGTCTAATTCATCATCCATAGTGATTGAAATGAAATTGAAAAAAAAGAAAAAAAAAACTGGGGAATAAAAAGGTTAAAGAAGAGAGCAGTGAGCTGATGGTTATGCTGTTTTTTGTGAATCCTTCTTCTTCTTCTTCCTTCTTGATTTTGCTTTCTTCTTTCCCCCTTGATTTCACGCTGAAAATCTACTGAGAATGATTGTCTTGTTGCTTAATGTCTAGCGGTTGTTCTGCTCTTTGTTTTCCAGCGCTGCTGCTGCTACTTTTTTCCCCAATTGTTTAATCCTACTTCTTTCCCTTGACTGCTGATGATGAAGGCCCACCATTGCTTTTCCACATTAGGCAGCCAATTAGTTATGAGGTCAATCTGGCCCAAATTATTCTTCTGTTGATTAAGTCATTCATTTAAGTTTAAAGTTGGCCCACGCCAGCTAGGCAGTGACTAAATTACATAGTCAACAGTTTTTGGTCGAATTTTCAGGGTAAAAAATTAACTTCCAGTGTTGCTGCAGTATTGCTCCTAGCAACTGGAGACTTCCTCAACCAATTTGTACTCTTTAGCTTCAATTCTCCAAGTTCAGCTCCAACCCTTTTTATTCACAGAAAATTAAGGGATAAATTAGACAATTAATTTGTACAAACTACAAAACAAAAACAATGACCTAATTCTACTATATTATACTAAAATTTGCTAAATTCATCAATATTTTCTACATGATTTCAAATTTAAAGGTACAAAAATAACTCTATTACATAGATTTATTAGCATGGCATGATTATTCCTCAAATTGATGACATTACGGCGGTTGGGGAAGTGAAGAGGAATCCTGGCAGCAATGAATTAGAGAAGAGAGAGACAGACTTAGCCACACAAAGAAGAAAATGAAGAACAAGAAAAGTTCAGATCGGTATTCGAACTTTGAGGGGCTAGTCGAAATACTTCTTCGGTTTCGTTTATCTCTCTCATTTTTATTCCAATGTTTTCCATTTTTATGTTTTTTATTATTAGATTCACAATGTTAGGTTAGATTTCGTAATTCTAGTTTTAGGGGATGTTTAAACCCTATTTCGATATTATGTGATCTAATTTCCGTGACATCGTATCAATTTAACATGTACCTTGATTGTCTGAATGTGATAATAATATATAGATTGTTAATTTTGATTGATAATTTGTGTATTTAGTGCTAGGGTTTAAATTGCAATCCGTAATTGTTATGAGATTGAATCCATTTGTAGCAACTAATAATAAGAATTATTAGAATCACGTAAATCAGGATTAATTGAATCGAGCGTGTGAATTCGATAACCTGCCTGCCCTATAATGCTAATTGATAATGCATTTAATGAATTAAATCCAAAGAGCGTATTTTGGACTGTTCGATTAAATAGGTTAATTAGAGAGTGAATTCTAATTAATTACACTTAAGGGATAAAACGAATCAACAGAGCTTGTTGTTGGTTTAGGGGTAGGAATTCCACATCTAGATTGATAAGGTGTTAAATAATCACAAAATCTGGAATACGGGAAAAATTGAACCGCAAATCGAAATTGTTTTGTATATATTACTGTCTGCTATTCAATTGCTTGCTTAATTTCATTTTATTAGATTATATTGAAATTCTATTAGTTGGTAGGAACAAATCGACCAAAATCCCCATTTTGTTTGTACTCACAAATTAACATAAAAAAGGCACACAAGTAATATTTGACGGTTCTCTGTGGGATCGACCCCTACTTCCCACTACTACAAAATAGTAGAGGAAAGCGAGGTAAATAAATTAATCAATTTTGACGTGCCCCAACAGCACGGTCAATCTCCAATAAACAAATATTATATAATAATTTTCTTAGGAAATCTATTCAAATTTAATTTTTAAAACAATTAATCAATCTATATTTTAACATTGGTTTTAAAGTAATATATTTTTAGTAAATGAGTAATTTTATAACTATAAATGTATTACTATTTCTATTGAGAGGTATTATTTCTTAACCGTAAAAATATTACTATTTGTATTGAAATGCCTAAATATTGAACCGAAAATATCTTGTTCTTTTTCTTGGAAGGTACTACTTCGTAACCTTAAATGTATTATCGTACGTGTTGAAATATATTATTGTTTAACCGTTAAGTTATTACTTTTTGTATTGAAATGTACTACTTATTAACCATAAATATTTTACCGTATATGTTGAAATGTATTACTGTTTCACTGTAAATGTATTACTTTTTGTGTTGAAAGATATTAATTTTTAGCCAAAAAGGTATTACTCTATGTGTTTATACATATTAATAAATATTAATACATATTACTACTTAAACGTAATGTTTAACCCTTACATGTATTACTCTTTTTATTGCAATGTATTACTCTTTAATTGTAAATAATAAGTCCACCACACCCACATGTTTTCTAGGTGCAACTGTCACAAGAACACTTAAATAAAATCAACCATTTAAAATCATAGCATTAAAGAATTAACACAACACAATGAACCACACAATTTCTTGCAACCCCAAAGATATTATTCTTAAACGAGTATTGAGGAGTACCTAATGCTAAAGTTAATGATGAAAAGAAGGAATAAGCAAACAAAAAAAAAAAAAAAAAAATCATCGAAGCATTATTCATTAATCCTACAACCTGTCTATCCATTTTTCTCAACAATTTGTCCCTTTTCGCTAACATAGATACCATTAAGGAATTTCCTAATATTCTTGCTCAGTCGTAAATGTGTTACTCGTTAAACGCAAAAGATATTACTTGTTTATCTAAAGCATAATGATATTGTTTTTAAATTAAAAATATGTTTTCGTATCATGTCACATTTGAAATTTTGAGTGAGACAATTTGATATGAGGGACAATTTCTTATACCTATCAAATAATTAAAAAGCTACAAATTTATAAATATGTTAATTTTTTTCAAGGAAAGAAAGAAATAAAATAATTAAAAAGTTAATTAGGAAGGGTTTGATTTATAATAACTTATCCATTAATGTTTCTCTGTAATTCTTATAGACGAATAGTTCCATTTACCCAAAATTTGCTAGATTTTAAGGTTTATGCCTTGTTGAATCAAACTTGTTATGACATGCATAATTTTACACATGATATTGAAGTGGATTTGTGATGCCAATATGAAGAGATGAACTAATAATGTCAAAGAAATAATTTTAACAATGATTACAAAATGAAACAGTGATTTGTCACTTATTTGTTCTTCAAGCTCGAACAATAATCCCAAACTTTGTTAGCCTTTACATCAATCTCATTTGGATCCTTATTTGCTCCACACAATTATTATTATTTATTTTGTTTTTGACATCATGTTGTACCGTTATATTGAAGAAGCAATCTCTTCCGGTCATATGACAAAGATCAAAGCAACATAATGGCTCTACGTCTGGTTTACTGAAACATTAATATCTTAGCAAATTGCCAAAACAATCTTGTCAAAACACATATAATTGTCCCTTTTACATTCTTCTTCAGGAAGGTACATTTGTGCTTGGCATTTATCTAGAACTAGAATTGTCCCACTAATTACTAGAAATTATATTATTGTCTTCAATTTAAAATTAATGATACAAAATTTTAGTTCATACAATAGGCTTTGCTCTTTTTTTCTGAACAATCTTTGAAATATACACTACTTTGAGTAATTATAAGAATTTGTATACATGATTTTTTTACTGACTCAATTTAATTGTCTAAAATTGAACCTTTGCATGCATTTATGAAAGTCTTAACTTGATGAAGTATTAAAACTTTAATTGAAATATAATTATTCAATTAATTCAACATTAGTATATAATGGAAGGAGGGAGAATTTTTATTTATTGAATCGTAAATCGAATTTGTTAGATCAAAATTCGTGTGTGGTATTTAAACAAAATAAGAGTATTAACTATAAAACTTTAAAAAATAAAATGGGAAGCAACACTTAATTGGTCAAATTTTCAAGAAAAAATCTATTCTTTTGCTTTGAGTCTATTTCATTAGATAAATGCTTTGTTTTCATAAAGTACAACTTGAACTTACTTGCTACTATATTTTCTTTATATATAGGCAATGCTACATCACTCTCAGTAACTACTTTGCTCTATCATTTGAACCATCAGATGGATTTAATGTTATCTTGAGGTTTCTTAAAATGACTAATACCAGCGTATGTGGAACAAATTACTGAAGCACAAATGTTCTTTAACATTTGCTTTTACGGGACAAAAACTTTGTATCAGATTACTAAATAATGTAATCAATATTTAATAAAATAAAATATATTCTCTAAAACTCCTAATGCTCATCCTTTATATATAAAGGAGTATGGACGATCTCTAGACCTAATTTACAAATGCAATAAGATTTTATTCAATTCAATAAGATTTTATTCATCTTCTTTACAAATTCAATAAGATTTTATTCATCTTCCTAATTTGCCTTATACATTGCATATCTTTTATGCAGATATGGTAAATAAATTATATGTCCGTTGGAACAAATCTTGAACCAAATCTTACAAATATCTTAGAAAAAATTGTACTCAAAATTGATAATAAATATTGAATTGAATCTTCCATGGATAAAGTTTCTAACTACACCCCCCCCCCCACCCCACTCACACATATCTATTTATATCTACATACAAATAGGAATTGATCCCAAAACCAATTCCACAAATAATCTATTAGGATATAGTAATATTAATTGTTTCATAAAAAAAAATGATAATGTGTGACTTTTAAAATTTTAAGGAAGAACAATTTATAAAAATGAACTTTTTCTTATACCTATCAACAAATATATAAATAAATTCATAAATTAATATAATTTTTTGTATAAATAGTTTTATTTTAATTAATCAAATTGTAAAAATACAAAACTTTATTTCTAATAATAATTACAATTTTAATTTGGCTATATTGTAAAGTAATTGTAAATCATTGAAAAAAGAATTAAGTGGTATGGACCATATTTATAGTGTAAAAAAAGTTTGTTTACAAAAATGGTTTTTACATTGGTCTAGTGGTAAAAAAACATGTTAAAGGAGTTATTATTTTATTGAGTATTACTTTAAAGAGATATTATTGTACATACTTTTTGCTCATCTATACTAATATAATAACAAACTGCTTATAAACAGTAAAATTTTGTAAAATATTATTTTCTAATTCTAATATTTTTTTACAATTTTTTATTAATAAAAGAAATCAAAAGATTAAAGGTGCATGACCATGTGATTGGTTGAAATTTTTCTTTGTTCCTTTTTTTATTTTGGAATCTTTTTCCAAATATTTAAATCGCAAATCAATATTCATTCATTATAAGTTTTTTATGTATATTATATCTAATCAATCATGTTATTACGATCTTTAATTTAAACATACATGTTGCATATATTAAAATAATATATTAGATTTGAAAAATGCACTTATTTTAGTTGATTAGTTGAGTTCGATTAGTGTATTTAGTGTTTGGACTATTTGTATCAGATTTGGATAACATATACAAAAATAAATTAAATATTTTTTTGTAAAGAAAAAACTGAAATAATCTATTTTTTTAAAATAAAAATATTTAATTTAATTCATATTTTATTTACTTATACTTTTTATAAATAGTGTATTACAAATTATGCATCATAGGATGGAAAATTCTAGTTGCTCTTAGCACATAAAATCTCAATATGTGATAATATTAAAAAAAACCATCTTTTTTTTTTTTTTTTTAACTCTATCATAATTTTTTAATTTTGTATTTGATGGTTTCATTTTCATATTCTTTGACAATTTATTTTTCTATTAAAAATTTTCAATTTCCATTTCTAGCTAGAAGTTTGGGCGGTAAAATATGTTGGTTACTTTGTTTTTTTCGGGCTGACTTCTGCTGTTATATATATATATATATATATATATATATATATATATATATATATGAAAAATTGATAAATCTGAAGAGTTCCATGAATTAAAAAAACGTAATACAGATGCATGATTATGAAACACTACAATTTAATGCAAAATCTGTTTGACTATTTATAAATTGAACACATCTTCGATCAAATTACCAATCTCCAACAGCCTACAAAACAGTCTACAATAATATCAAACAATTAATTACTTACAAGAATAATACTTCATCAATTACAAGCAAAGTTGATTTACCTTATTTTCGAGGGTGGGTGATCCATTGGAATTCCACATTTGGTCTGTGTCCGCATAAGAATGAGCGTAGCAGGCATTGATGAACATACCCCTTGAAGGATTCTTCCTAATTTTCTTTATTGTATACAGGAATGAAGTTCGAAAATCGATTTTCAATTTCATTAGCCTATATATATATATATATATATACTTCAACTAATAATTCATTAATTTTAAATATTGAAACAGTAGTAATTAAAATACCTTTTATCAGCTGTATCTGGGCTGATGTGCACTTTTTGGTATCATTTGTGCACATGTCCCACCCTTCATTGTTTGGAGGGTTAGGTTTCAAATTGTATTGTATCTGAAACAATATTTAATTAAATTAGGTTTTAGATAAAGCTATGTACAACCTATTATTCTCAAAGTAATTAATGTAAGTTATTACATGACCTAATTAGGTCATACTTAATCATTAAACAGTTTGATGGGAGTGATGATGCAAAATTATGTGTTTCGATATGTAATAGAATTATTTTTATCTTCTATTTTAAATTTTATTAACTGAAAAAACAGTTTCTTACCTGAATAGTGTCAAAAGCACTGTTAAGTAGGAAAAGTGGTGTTTTAATATCTCCAATAAGTAGAAAATTTGTAATTGTATATGTGAACAACATTGCAAAGTTTACTGAGAAAATATAAATTTGTGCACATGCACCAAATCATAAAGTTTGAAAGATTTAATTGAAATATTATTTCTTGGGTTCTTGAGTATAAGAAGAGTTTATTTATTTATTTATATAATTGTTTTGACGTTTCATGGTATGGAAGGAATAGTTAGCTGGCGTGGACATATATCTAAAGGAAGCAGGGGAAAGTGCATACATGAAATCGAATAGTATTAACAAAAGGCCATTCCCTCAAGCCAATATGGGGGAGATCCCTCCTGTAATAAGAGCACAATACCATTTAAAAGTTGTCCTTCTATTTTGGCAATAGGCAGTAGTGGGGCACCATCCACCACCCTAGAGCAACACATTTACTTTTAATAGACATTAAAAATATACAATCAATAGAACAAATTTGGTCTCATAGTATCAACCAAGTAATTAAATATAGGTTGGAGAGCTAAACCACAAGGTAAATTATCCAGTTATTAACCCCCTCTCCTGATCCTCTAGCATAGAAAAACATCCTGATGGGCTCCCATCTAAACAAACTGCACTTATCACTCTATGTTAGTTGTGATCACATATATTGCGGCATGGAAACAAAAAACAACTAAAACCACATCTCGATCACCTGCCCGTTTTTGCACAGCATTATTAACGAATATAAAGGGAGCCTCGTTGCTGCTCTGGAAGCTTTGGCTTTCCGGGAGCAATACAAGTAGCATAAGAGGTATTTGCCAGTTCATAGGATTAGCCATCTCTACTGAAAGTATAAAGAATGGATGAAGCCTTACTTTGTTGTTGGAATTTTTGCCTTTTGACCTGCTAATGTGAAGGTTCAGAGCAGTGTAGTATAATCTAGTCAATCTAAGGCAACTTATATAGATGCGTTCATCTGCCGGAAAGAACTTCAAATCTTTGGTACCATCTCTTAGAACTCAAATAGGTTAGACATATTCATTTCCAAATATGTTCGAAATTATTGCACGACCCCATGCTCAATTATGATACATCGTTTTCCGAACCCGACTTTAATAAATTCAAATTTAATAAAAGCAAAAGATTTCTTGCTGAAATCCAAGTTTGATTTCTGCAGTTACTAGAGTACCCCAAATTCAACTCATAATGAGATATGTTGTATCCAAAAGATTAAAATTTCAATAATAGAGAAAGGAAAAAAGCAACATTACATTAGAGACAAAAAAAAAAAAAAAAAAAATTAAAGCTAGAAGAAATACGGGCTTCTGGTAGCAACATGCTTGGTCCCGCTTATGGCTTCAGTGGAATATTCTGATTCGTCTGTATCTTCACATTATTCAAATGATCCTGAAGCGGACCTTTTCTTTTTATTTGTTGTAGCTCGCCCTTACTTAGCTCTGAAATTCACTATTTCATATATCGAAAAAAGGAATGATCCCTCGGGCTCAGGATTGCTCTCTAATAATGGACCAGCTTTTCCTAAATCTAAGCAATTTTTTTGTAGGTGGTTGCCCCTGATTCAATCGGGGGATCAAATTGATTATAGTCCAGGACTATGATTGATGGGATCGATCTTGTGAACTAAGCTTCTATGCTCTTATGTACAGGTCAAAGAGAACACATTTTATAATTCACACTATCACACTAAAGACTCGACCTGGTGAGCACTGGTTCGCTTGAGTCTATATTGCTTTTTTTTTTTTTGGTTACCCCGTGCACCTATGAAGCGAGGATAAGGGATAGCCGTGTACTTATGTCATGATAGCTGATATACTTAGCTCATGATGTGAGATGAACATTTCGCCATCCTCATTAAGGTTCACGGGTTCCTTCATTCCCCCACTTCATACCGAATGGTTAGGTCACTAATATACTTTTACTAATAGAATAGGCTAGGCTACCACTACAAAGGCGCCAAAGAAAATGTCTAAACTTTTAAAGATTTTGTAGAACTCTGTCACGCCAACCCGTCCTACCACACATAGTAGGTGAGTTAGATTAGAGATATAACAATCCATATGATGGTAGATTGCAACGAGTTGGCCCACAAAGTCCGCAGGTTGTGGTGGCCCAACCACAATTTTTTTAATGATTCTCTAATACTCAATTAAGTGAAATTAATATTATTATGTATTGAAATCAACTTTTTCTATTGATGCTTGTGTGCTCATCAAATATAGAAGTTCCATCATTTTTTAAAAGTTAAAAGCTCTTATTTACACTCATAATTGGTTGCATAGCTTTAAGCCTTGTTGTAAGTTAAATTATTTCTTAAAATTTTAATATGTTCATAATTTACTTTGTATTTTGTTCTATTTTTAATTTAATTTGTAAATATATATATATATATATATATATATATATATATATATTTGTAATTTTTCTGTGTAGATCATCATGGTGTAAGTATAAAAACGACTATATCTAACGAAAGATCAAATGTTTTTTAGACTATTGAGGAAGAAGGGGGAGACTAAGACGATTTTGATAATGTAATGATTGAGAAATTTTAAATATGGTTTATCGTTTATGATTGTGAATTTTTTCATTAGGGTTTTAAAGATTATGGTGCATAAGTCGGCTAGTTGTTTTGTAGCCTTGTAGACATTATTTTTATATTTGATGGCTATTATAATAAGTAAATAAATTTTGGAGTTTGTAATAATTGATGAATGATAGAAATTAAAGTATGGACTTATCTAATTGTTAAATTAATTGGTAAAAAAGTTTGGATTCTCTCTGAACTCCTGTCTTACCTTAAATTGTGTGCCTAACCCTAATCTATTCAATAAACCTTATTTCATAATTTGCACACAACACATTATTCAAATGAATGGGTTTTACTATTTGTAGGTCCAAAGGGCGCGTACGTTTTTGCCCTTCTTCCATAATTTTCTTGCAATAACAGTCCAACAGTGACAGAAGCCACTTGTGACTAACAAAGGACACATATTTGTCATTAATTAGAGAGAATGAGATGCACTTAAATTATTGTAGTAAAAAGTGAATTGATGGAAATCGAGAAAAAAAAAAAAAAAAAAAAAAAAAAAAAAAAAAAAAAAAAACTAATTGTTCATAAATAAGTAGGAAATAAAAGAATGGTTGTAAATGAGTATAGGGAATAGCAAAAGAGGAAACTTTCCGAAAATCAACAGCACATGCAAATGGAAATTAATTTACAAAGAAAACCACTTTCCACCTAATTTTCTCTAATCTGGAGCACATTACTTTTTACATTAAAAATATATTATTTTTATTTTAAATAAAATATCTATCTGTGTAATGTACAAAATTAAATAATATGAAAAAATTATACTATTGTTTCTATAGAAATATACATATCTCATCTTTAGATAAATAGTATTCGTGCAATGTATATATTAAATATATTTTATGATTAATAATATGAAAAAAGTTATACTATTGTTTCTATAGAAATATACATATGTCATCATTTAGATAACTAATAAATTATACAACATTTTAGAGTGAATTTTGAACACAAACCCAATACAAATTATACAATCCACTATAATTCAAAAAACTCAATATAATATTTCAATTCACTAAAAAATATTGAGGTGAGACAATATAATATATAAATTAAATAGTATACTCTTTTTATATTTATAAAAATTTATTTATACTTGTAACTAAAATCCTTCTATAATATAAAACAAGAACCGTGAGAGTTCTTCTCCTTTCTTTACACGTGTTTTTATAATTAATTGACATGTGTCACACTCCTTTATTTTCTCTCTCTCTTCTATTTTATTTTTTTACTGAAATTTAAAAACTTCAAAAAATTATTTCGTTTTTAAGTCCGTTTTTAATATATGATATATTAAATTAATCTTTTTTTTTTATATTTGACTCTAATATTGCATATATTGAAATAAATAATTACATTTAAATTATGGAATATAATTTTTATGGATGGAATATAGTTTTTTTATGCATTGAATTATTAATTTTAAAATTTTGATATATGTAATGAATAAATAGTATATCAAAATTTTAAATGAATTTAAGCTAAAAAAATATAAATAATTTTTTAAAAACATAAAAATATTATACTATTACTTTATATAATATTATAATTTATTGTTTAACTTCAATAGTTTTTAAAAAATTAAATTATTTTTCAGTTTAGGAATAATTAAAAATTCACTTCAAAATGGTGTGCAATTTACTACTTAATAAAGCTAACTTTAAAAAAGATGATATTTAATTTAACAAACTATATTTTAAATTTTATTAAAAATTATTAATATAATAAAATATATTATATCACGTGCATAACATAAAATATGTAAACTATATTAAAATATTATTAAAAATTTTAACAAACTATATTTATTATTAATATAATAAAATATTATTATTAATATAATAAAACATGATGTGTGGCAAGTGTGACGTCCCAAATTCACATTTGGAACAATACTACTTGACATTTAATTTAAATATTTTTCAATGTTCCAAAATATAGTATTTTAAAAGAAAGAAATCTAATTGCAAAATCATATGGCGGAAACAAACATAATATAGCTCGTATAAAAAAAATTATTACACAACATAAACAATTTTGATAAAATAATTAAATTTTAAAACACTTGATTAATTGAAGAAGCCTACACAGTCGGAGTCGAAACCACGGCGAAGCTCATCCTTCCTTGACCTCTTTGCCTGAAAAGGTGAGGGTGAGTGTTGGAAAACACTCCGTGGGCTAACTCTTTTTACCCATAAGAGTACATACACATGAAAACATAACAATTTATATCGCATAGAGGCACATTGTATATTGAAGCACTTCAAACATAACCATAAACCATGAATCATGTAATATGTATACTATTTACTTATTATAGTACACATAAGAGCACATCAATCTTGCTTGGGACTGCTTTGTCCCGCTCGAGCATCATGAGTTCGGGAGCTACCCGAAGTGATCTTTCAATCAGAATCTTGTGTGAGTCATACACGCTAATCTTAGCCATATCTATGTACGGTATTATCCGTATATCTTACATATTGGACGGCTCTACCGCGAATCTTGCATATAAGACATCATATATGTATGTCAAATATTCTCTTCATAGAATCATGTCATCAATCCATCATCATGTCACATTTAACACTCACAATACCATAGCATATCATAAATAATTTTCATATAATCATGCATACTTCTCTAGAGGGTAATTAAACAAATCACAACACACAATTAGTGTGAGGGTATCACCCACCTCTTACAGTAGTAGGGATGATATCTGCAATTATGTCTGGTCCTAAACCCGAGGTCTCCGGAGTCCAACAATAGGGATGAATTATTCATTATTAACCCCATAACTAAATAAAATCTTAATCTATTAAATACTAAGATGCTACTGACTGAAAACTATAAAAATTGACTTAAAACATGTTAGAAAGTGGAAACGGGGTCTAATATTTATAAAGATTGTGAAAACGAGCTTCTTTTAAACTTAAACACATTCTGATTTCGAAGTACGTGCACAGTAAATAAATACAAAACTTCAATTTTCTCAACACCAATTATAGATAATGAAATTTGTGACATTTTGCCACTGATTTGTGCCCAATCGAACTTAAAACGAAGATTTTATGACTATTCGATGTATATTTCTACTGCACAATAAGAAATGAATATTTTATAATTCACAAACTATATGGAAGAACAAGCTAAAACTTTAACTGTAGAAACTAGAATTTTTTAAAACTATTCTATAAAAATTTGGTGCCTTTTTTAGAAGATTTACTATTTTCTTTGGATTTTTGAAATCAAAATAATTGAAGCTGTAAATCCAGTCCAACCGTAGTCAAAACATCATAAATCCTAAAATGTAAACTGGATCGACTTAAATTTTTTATGAAAGATGAATAACACAAATAAGAACGACATATTAAAAATAAAAGATTTTTGGATAACTAAAAACATGTATTTCAAATTTTCAAATTAGAATCGTAACAGTTTATAAATTTGGATCTAGAGTAATAAAAATTTAATATAAAATAAAATAGATACCCAATTGACCTAAAATTTTAAAAGTAAATTGAAATCATAGGAATGAATAAAATATTCAAATTTTAAGGGATTTGGATATGTTTATGAATATATTTTGAATTTTACAATCCTAAATGCTGGAATTTGTAAACTTGGATAGCAAGTGGTAGAAAATTCGTATAAAATAGAATACATCTCCAATATGCTCGAAATTTTAACCTGGCTCCTAATCATAATAACAAAAAACATATTAAAATTTCATAAAGTTTGGAGATATATGCATAAGGCTTTCGAATTTATTAACATAAAAGCACCTGAAAGTTGAAAGGAAGGAAGAAGGATATTGAATGGAGGATCGCGGCTCTTTGGAGAATCCAAACCATAATTTTTTTTTTATGACTATTAATCTGTAATTAATCCATCTATTCTATATTTATATCCGGACTTGACATCCTATTGGGCAACCAATGTTAATCAAATAACTTAATCATTCTTTTCAATTTCATTCTACATACAAATTATACAATCATAAAAATAATCTAATTGCAATATTTTCATAAATTGCCAATTAAATCATGAAATGATTTTATAAAATCATGAAATCATAAAATTTAATATATAACAATATTTCATAATCTCAATTATCATGCTATTAATTTAAGTTAAATAATTATACATAAACCATGAAAATCAAAATTTTATAATTGCACATAAAATCATGAAAATTTCTATTGAAGTACTTAATCATGCTCTAACTTCAATTCCACAAATAAAATAATAACATTATTAATTAGAATACATCATAATTAAGTCATAAGAATTCTCACATGCATTCTTAGAAAAACTTTCATATTATGAATTATAAAATAATGATCTTTGGTACTTTCTTAAAAGTAATTTTAATAATGCAATAAAAATACGGGTTATTACAGCCAAAGACATAAAAGACGGATATTTACATAAATATGTATAATTTTTCTCCTTTCCCGACACAGGCACCCAGTATTTATTGACATATGTACAATTATTTGATTAATTAATAAAAAATTAAATTGTAATTCTTCTTTATATAAAAGAAGAATAGCACATATGCCTTAACTATATTAGTTCTCATTTCTTTTTCATTTTTTATTATTTACTAAAATTTAAAAACTTAAACATATTTTCTGTTTTAATATATTTTTGACGTATGATATATCAAATTAATCATTTTTTCGTGATATTTAATTTAACACCAATATTACATATTTTAAAATAAAAAATTATATTTAAAATATGATATATATATATATAAATATTATTATTTATAGATAGAATAGTTTTTTTATGAATTTAATTATTTATTTTTATTTTGATATATGTATTGATTTGAATAAATAATATGAATTTTTTATATGGAATTGATCAAAAAGTATAAATATTTTTTAAATAAAAATATTATATAATTTAATTTATATAATATAATAAATTATTGTTCTACCTTAATAGGTTTTAGTGAGTTGAATGTTTTGTATTGAATTGAGAACACTCTAAAATTGACTTTGAAAAATCATGCAATTTATTAATTAATAAAGATAACTTTTAAGAGACTCACAATGCAATATAAAATAATAAAAAAAATCAAATCACATAATATTTAGGGATATTGTACAAATTAGCCCCTCAATTAATACAAACGGTTCAAATTGGACCATATTTTTTTGTACAAATAAAACCTCTAACTTTTAAAATAGGTTAAATAAGTCGCTGAACTTTTGAAATGGTCAAATAAGCCATTGAAAATTATATATATGACAAATAGGACCCTTTTCACTATTAAATTAACTATACATATTTTTAAAATATTAAATAAATCTAAAAATCAACAAATCAAATCATGAATATACTTAAATAAATCAACAAATTAATAAAGTAAAATTTAGTAATAAAAATATAAAAAGGGTTTGAAATGTGAAGATTTATTATGATTTTTAGATGTTCTATTTTTATTATATTTAAATCATTTAAGGTATTTTGATATTTTTTATATATTAAATAACTTAGATTTTATCATTTTATTTTTAAATATTACTGTCATTTTATTTTAATAATTTTTTTTATCTAAATATTTTTTAGATTTATTTTGTTATTTTAATTTATTGAAATGACCTATTTATTTGAAATAAGAAGTTGAGGGGCTTATTTGATCAATTTTTAAAATTAAAGATCCTTTTTGAACAAAAAAATAGTTCAGGGTCCAACTTGTACCTGAGATATTAATTTAGTGGTTAATTTATACTTTTTTCCTAATACTTATATAAATATAATTGACATAAACATTTCTTATATAAAGTTTTATAATAATAATAATATATTTTTTCATATATTATTAATATAATAAAATATGCTATGTTCTGTGCATTGAACGGTCACATCTGGCAACTATATAAAAAAAGACAGTTGGAAAAATTTACATAAATGACATATCTCGTCTTAATCACCATTCTATTTCTAAAAATTATAATATCCAATCAAAAAATTTCTTTTTCTTTGTTTTCTCAGTATAATTTTCAAAGGTTCATAACTTTTTCATTCAAATACTGTTTTTTATATAAAATATATCAAATTAATTAGCTTTTATGACCTTCAATTTAAAATCCATATTGTATATATAAATATAATATTAATTTTTAAACATAAAATATTTTTTCATAAATAATTATAAAATATTTTAATATTTAATATTTTTTATATTATGCTATACTTATTATATTATCATACTATAAATCGTGCAACAAACAAGAGATATACTATACTAGTTATATACAATGCTTGCCTCTTCATGGACTACTTATATTTCACTCGTGCGGTGCATAGCATGAGATTATATCAATATAATTCTAAAATATTTAATGCAATAAAGTATTATATATTATTTTACTATCAGTCATATATGTTGAATTAATTGTAATATCTATAAAATATTGATATTATTTTTTTAAGATAAACCAATTCATACAAAGTATATGTACAAACAATTTTTAAAAAAAGTCATGCAAAATAATAATAATAATAATAATAATAATAATAATAATAATAATAATAATAATAATAATAATAATAATAATAATAATAATAATAATAATAATAATAATAATTGAAAATATTTAATTTGAAAATTTAAAGAATATAGTACATATAGAAGCCTAAGTAATATTTATATCACCACAAAAACTAATGCTGAGTAGATTGGATTACATTAAATTGGACACAAACAGAAAATATTAGAAAATCAGTCTAAATGTTCTTTTAAAAAACAATAATACACAAACTCCAACAGTAAAGGAAAAAATGAATTACAAAACAATAATCAATATATTACGGAATAAATATAAGAATTAGGGAAAAACTAATATATGTAAACCCACTAAATTATATGATATCTAATTGGGATACATACTTTAAATGGGTCAGCCCGGTAATAAATACTCAATAAGGAATGATTCCTATATATTTTGGCCCATAACAGCCATTACCAATAATCCTGTCCAACTAAACGACAGAAATCATCCGTTGATACATCTTACGAGAATCAGTTTGGTTTATATCATGTCATAAGGGGAATTATATGATATTATCTTTGAAGATCAAATCTATAATTTGGGTAGATTTTGTTAAATGTTTATTGTTTTTATGTTCTTTTATGATGAATCTGAACTATTTCATGCAAATCGATTAATAGAGCTGTGAAATTCCATTTCGTTTATGTTTCATTAGAAAATTTTGGCTTTTATTCGTGAATAAATTATACCATATGCTATTTTTTCATGATTTGGTTAACATATAAAGAAAATTTGTACATTTTTCTTCTCCCAAAACTTCAATGCATACCGAATCTGCAGTATCCCTTCTTTAACTATAAAATATTATTCGAGTATATATTGATAACATCTACACGGTAAGCAATATAGTTTCTGCATTACTCTTACATATTACATTAGTATCCATTTCGGACTCCAAGCTAACATGCCAAGGAAATAAGAAAGACAGGTATAATTTTCTTATCCATATATATGTACTCAAAATTAGAAAATATCATGATATATGTAGTGAACGATAGCAGAAAAGGATTTCAACATGTAAAAAGTTTATTTCAATAATAACAACTTAGATTCTTCTTACATCGTAGTCATGAAATATAGTTTGTACTCTAAATTCTTATAAAAATTAGCTTTGTAATAAAATCAAATAAGATGAAGTTAGGACGAGCCAATATTTTTCAAGAGACTTGAACAATTAAACCATGGTCCTAAATCTTCCCTTGATAACTTGTGATCAATGAACAAAAAAGGTGAGTGTCTGCAATCCTTATGAGGATGTATTTATAGAAGAAAGAAGAAATTTGAAAAATCTCTTATTCATGACAATTATTCTTATTATTTTTTAAAAAGTATATAACTCAAAATAGGCAAAACTAATGAATGCTTTCTTTCTGACATGCACCAATGAAATCGTGATCTCAAAGAATAATTCTTAAGATTTTTTTTTTGATCTGCATGGAAAGAGAAACTGTTGACTTATCATTATTTAAAATAATAAACGAATATTAAACAAAAATAGACAAATCAAATGACTGATTTCTTGATTGCATACACCAGTCTTGTTTGAAATATCGTAAATATTTTATTTTATCTTACATGGAAAGAGAAGCTGTTAAGTTTTCATATATGTAAATTAATAAAAAACATTAAGCAAAAAACATGCAAATCGAATAACTGATTTATTTCTTACATACTCCAATCATTATTTATAAAAATGTAATGATTTACCCTTTTTTTTTCTGCATAAAGAGATCCTGCTTGAGTTCTCATATATTAAAAATAATAATAAAATATTAATAAAAATTTGGCAGAACCAACCACTGATATCTTGCTAACACAGATTTTTTTTTTTTTTCTGAAAAATCGAGATATGAAATGTAATGATTTTACAATTTTTTTTCTTTTTTTAATGCATGGGAAGAGAAGTTGATTGAGTTTTCCTATATAATATGAAATATAAACCTAAAATAAAATTATGCACAAGTTAAAAATAACTTGTGGGTGTCGTCAAAGCATAGAATCCACTAATATAGAAGAAATTTTTCGTAAACATAGTCCCAAACATAATCTCAAGACAAAGTCTGTTTTAATTTTTTCATGCTCGAAATATTTTATATATTTACTTTTAATTCTTGCATTTTGTCCCCATCCTCGACCATTTATACCTGAAAATCCTTGCAATAAATAAGAGAGACTCTTCCTCTCTCACCCTCCTCCAATTTTCAAAAAATATAAGAACAAGGAGAAGTTTTTGAAGTTCAAACTACATCATCTTTCAAGTTTGTATTCAAGAAAGAAAAATAAGTTATTTTTGGGTTTTAACCACTCCATTTTCTCAAGCTTGAATTGAAGAAGGATAGAAAGGAGAAAGTCCAATTGGAGGAGAATTCATCCTCAAGGTTTAAGAAAAAAACTAGCAATATTTCATAAGTTTAAAAAGATTAAAAACGTATTTTTACTATACACTCAACTTTTCTTTAATTAGAGCATGAATATGGTGTATTTTTCTTATTGCATGTGATGTTGAAGATGTTCCTCCTAGTTCTTGGCTTGTGGGAAATGTTTGTTGTAGAAATCTTGATTAGAAAACAATTTACATTAATTTCGTGGTTGATTGTCTATTGAATGTCAAATGTGTCATAATTTGCTAAATGACTTAAATTCAAGACATGCATGATAGTTTACCGCTATTTTGATTTTATGTATGAAGTATTCACTAGATGACAATGATATGGTTCAAATTTCATGAGTTTCAGGGTTAGTTTACTATTTTTAATAAATTTCTCCTTGTTACTTTGCTAGAATTCAAAATCAACTGTTGCATGTTAATTTTGGACCTTCATATAAAATATTCTACTTAGATTTTGACGATACCCTAGGACTGTTTGTTAATTTGGGATGTTAGGAAGTTTAAACTTTGGTATCATTTAGAAGTTTGCACAATGTTTAAGAAGTTTTGAAAGAAAACTTGTCCAAGGTGAAACCCCACTGGATAGCCCTTCGTTTTTAGATTTTAAAAATATCTTTTGTGATCAATTCAAAGAACTACTTTGATATGATGTTATATAGTTACTTAAGAACTTATATCTAAATTTTAGAAAATTTTAAGATTAAATATAATTTATGGTGAATTTTATGATTCAGACCATGTGGATGTTTTCACCGAATTTAATCTTAGAAATTGATTTTTGAAAATTGTGTAGTTGAGCTCTTCAATATATGTTTTGATATGTGAATACATGATAAATACTTTATAAATGTGTTTAATTTCATAGTCAATAGGATCTTGATAAATATGTAATAAATTATTTGTCAAAGTGTCAATATGGCGAATTTTGCAACAGTGTGATAATGCTTTTTTGTAATAAACTTAAGTATGTATGTGGATGTTTGGGAATCCAATTATGAGTTGTTAAATTTGTAGTTATTAGATGGTATCAAATAAGTCTAAGTGTGGAAATGTGTCGAGTGTAGTTCCAGCAACTATACATTTCTAGAGCTATTTCTGCACACTAAACTGAAAAAAGTGGGTAATTTTTAAATATCTTATCTTAGATTAACTAATATTTTGAAATTAATATTTGGGTCATTGGGTCGGATAGTGGGAATATAGGCCCACCGCTGACACCATCTCCTACTGGAAATGTCACACCACCAACTACGATGGGAATTACATTTTCACCATATGAATTACATTTCCACTGTAGGTACTATTGCTTGTGATATTACATTACCACAACATACACAAGTGTTATTACAGAACCATTGTGCCCGCTAATAAGTGTATCGGCTCACAACTAATTTCGTATCATGATGTAAAAAATCTGGACAGATGAACGGTTTGATTTCTTGGTTGGTAATTAATGCAATATATTTCCATTGGACTTCTCTTCTGGAAGTTGTTTCATAGTATTCTTTTTACAATATCAGGTTCGACGGTCGACAAAAATGAGCAGGGACTGGCAGGGCTCCTTCTTGAACTTGCATGTAGTTGTGAAAATAAATAATGTTTTGAAATATGTGTTTTGTTTAAGTTTAAAAATATAATAATGTAAAGGTTCATGTATCATGTATTACGTTTTGAGCTGTTATTTAAATATCGTTGGTGTTTGATTAAGAAAATGTGAGTTAATATGAGTTTTTTGAACTTGTTCAATTAAATAAGGTTTTCTTTAAAAAAAAAAAAAAAAAAATCCCTAACTCGTATTTGATTTTAAATCTTCAGTTGATTTTTTATTAAAAAGATTTGATCAGGTATAGTCTAATTACAGAATGAGCGTCCGGAATTTACTTGTGGGATCGGAGCGTCGCATATGATGCCAGACATTTTCAATGACATATATCGATTTTTCTTTTCTAAAATACAACTCTTCCACCTGGAAATCTGAGTACAATTCTTGTGGAATATCACATGAATACAAAGTACAACATACAATTTTAGAAATAATAATATTCCTGTGCTGATGGATGCTAAATTTGTGCTCACTCAGAATGTTCAATTGGGCATATTATTAGCCTTCACAAAGGTTCCTCGCCTAGTCATATAGCACCACAGCAAAATGCAGGATGCTTTATTTTTTCTATTTTTTTTTATTTTTAATGTATGATGCTTTAATTGAAAACACAAAAAAGGAGAATATAACACAACACAAGGAACAAACAAAATCAAGTATAAGATGTCGCGTGATTGCGCAAGCATTCTAATATATATATCATACTATATATATTTAATTTTATTAAAATTTGAATATCATTATTTTATTATTCACCATTGGAGCATGTTAATTTAAGTATTAGGATTAATCCTCCACGGAAACTATATGGGATCATTGACCAAATTAAATATAATTTTTTTTTTTTTTTTTTTTTTTTTTTTTTTTTTTTTTGCATAAGGTAAATACACGTTTCTCTCCATTCCTAAACCTAACACAATTACGTAATTAACTAATTAATTCTTGCCCAGACTCTCTCTACGTAAGATAGTCTCTAATCTCAAACAGAATCTCAATATATATTTAATTCATAATTAATAATATATCTTAATCACCTCCATCATCATTCACACCGTCATCTTAATTATCATCAATATTCTTATGTACATCTGACCTTTCTCTTTGTCTTTTCTATACTTCGACTCCATTCCAATTCCATCATTTCCAAAAATCTTTTTATTTTATTTTTTTTGGGAACAATTAAAATACAAATGATAAATTGCAATTAATGATGATGATCATAAACATCTTTATTATATAAGCACAAAAACATGACATAATTAGAGCTTGAATTTGAGATAAAAATTATCTTATTTCGTATGCACTTATTTTTTGTCAATATTTTTGTATTCAAAAGGGGAAAATACAAGAATGGAATATATAATAATAAAGTTTGAGGGCATCCCATCCTCCTTTATTTGGCTGCCGATTCCATTCTTTTGATCATGTTTGTTCTCTTGTGGATAGAAGAAGATTAAGGTAGGGCCAAGGTTGAGGGCTCAATAATTTGGTTCACATGCATCCATAGCGACCATGAATAAAAATACTACACTTGTACCTCTCCAGGAAAAGTTGAATTTATGGCTGAATAAATAAACTATTAGAGACCCAGAGAAACATCCTATTTAATTTTGTGAGTCTTTGTATGCACGTGGGCACACAAAAGAGACTCCTGGATCAATACCCCACAATTGCTATACGTTTCATGTGCTTCCCTACCCTTCATCTATTTCATGATTGACTTATTGCTGTTTTCCTCACATTACATGAAAGTTTATCTGTCCTTTTGAAAGTATACAGGTTTTTTATTAATGTGAGAATCAAGTCCAGTATATGAAGAAGGTAATAATGGTTTGGGTTGAGAAAATTGTGTAATAATGTTAAGAGCAAGTCCACCTTCAAACTGTACGATGACGGTAATGTGAGAAAAGGTTGATATGGCTATATCACATGCAAGTTGGTCCCTTTTTAATGTATCTACATTGGTTCTTTATTGGTAAACAAAGAAACCTACAAAATTACACCAAAATGGACTGTAGATGCTTCACGTGTCCTTAGCTAAGACTCTTCTTCTGTTCCCCCATAAGCTGTGTCATCACTTAACTTTCAGAGAGAGAGAGAGAGAGTTCCAACCAATACTTGTGAACTTTCTAGTCACCAAAGCAATCAAGGATAACCTTAATTCCCCTATGCCTAATTGGAAATTCTTCTCAACAAGATAATGCTAGTGCTTAAAGATAACAATAGGATGTTGAATCCTGTTATCAAATTGCTGGCAGACTAGTCAGTTCTCAAGTCAGTTCTCAAGTGCTATATATAGCGTGTGACTCACTTACTTGTGGGGTAATGATATCCTCCTTAGCTTCAACTACAAATTATATACCCTTACAAAGATGAGTGTCACCTATGTGGAAATGGTCTTATACGAGCATCAAGCGCTTGTACGTATCTGTAGACTTGACTAAGCGAGTGCACATACGAATAGAGTAACACACACATCGGAGGCTTTTGAAATGGAAAACCAAGGGTTGATGATAACTATGATTTTGTTTTCTTGATGTCCATTTAGGCCCACAAGTGTGGTGGAAAAGAATTGACTTAAAGACTGTAAAAAAAGTGAAAACTATCTCCATCAATTGGAGACAACGATAGACATCCATTTAAGGGAAATGGTTCCTTGAATCTTTCATTACAAAACTATTTTATTATCTTTTCTTTTACCCTTTGATATGGATAGGGTAGCCCTGAAAGAGATTGGTGGTGAGCAATGCTGAAAAGTAAAAAGAGAATTTATTCAAGAAATCAAACATACATTTTCAGACAGGTTTCAGATAGTCACTGTCTTGAAAGGAATTTCATAGGTTGGAGAATTAAGGTGGTGGCCAACGGTAAAAACTTGGAAAAGTAAGAAATATAATTGGTTGTTCAACTAGTAACACAATTTGATTTTACACCCGGTAAATTGTATGTAACAAATCTTGAAAAATAACATGTATATAATATAATGAAAAAGAAAAAGAAAGCAAGACTTAACTCTATCGCCATTCTTACACAAAAGATGCAAACATGTAATGAAACAGGAGCAACTTTTTATATCGAAAAATGTCGGTATCAAGGAGCTGAGAAATTCTCTATATGGTCCCTATTTACAGATTCAAGAATAACACTCTATAGCACACACCTGTTGAAGAATTATCAGAGATTTGGTTGAAGAAAAGCTAAGAAAACTGTCCAAAGGTGGCCGCGGGAAGCCCCTGGAAATGCTGCTTGTATATCTCTGCGGCTTGTAAAGACTGCTGCTGCTGATTTTGATGCCAAGTTAAAGAGCCTTCTGTTGCAAACTGAGCCTGAAGTTGCGATTTCGTCGACTCTCCGTACATTTCGTGACCGCTTTGAATAGAATTTCCCAGCAAAAATGGTGTCTGAAGATATTCCGACCACTTCATTTCCTCGCCGATTTCGGTTTCAGAAGACGGAATTGGGGCCACTTTCTCTGGTTTTCCACAGTCTGGGGCAGCGGCCCATGTGAAAGCATTGTTTTCGAAGAATCCACAGTCGGTGTTAGAGCTGCTTACATTGCTTGTTCTGCCATTGTTGCTCAAATCCCAGTTCTCGAACTTGACATTAAAGGAGCCTGAAGAATTGTCTGAAGGGAAGTTGACACACGGCTTTACTCGGTTCGAAGCAGAAATAATGGAGGGCAGAAGTGAATTTGATGAAGTATTATTACTAGTAGTGCTAAAATGATCGGACATCATTTCTGATGTTTTGGAGTTTGAGCTGAAGAAAGGATTCGGGTTGGAGTTCATGGAAAGCCCGATACTGGGCCCGTAGTTCATCTGCTGGAAGGAGAGAAACCCGGACAGATCAGAAGGCTTGCAGCTGGCTGTGGAGCTTTCATGGCTGGCCAGGAACCTGTTCAGGAAGAACTCTTGCGTCGAGTTGGACAGCGGTGCCGCTAGATTATTACTGGTGTGTTCCAACAGTGGATACCGTACATCGACGGCGGCTGAATTCGACAGATTTGGCTTTTCCGGTATGAGGGTGTTGGAATTCTCTGCGGCGTCCACAAAACTGAGTTCACTGGACCCTTCCGATGTCTTCTCAATGTTTTTGCTATTGGCAGATGCTTTGTCTTCGTTCTCAACTTCTGAGAGGGGCTTGTGTGTGTTGGGATCAATGCCCCTTTGCCTTAGTTTTTTCTTGATGGAGGAATTCCAGAGGTTCTTGATTTCATTATCTGTTCGTCCGGGCAATTGTGCAGCAATCTGTGACCACCTGGTTTGTCGGAAAAGTGACGAGAATGTCGGGAAAGAAAGGGATTAATTTTTAAGACAGCATATAAATATTCAGAGAGAGAGGGGGAGGGAGGGAGGGAGGGAGGGAGAGAGAGAGATAGAGAGAGAGAGATATATGTACCTGTTTCCAAGAACTGCATGCAGTTCAATAATCAAATTCTCTTCCTCCTGTGAAAATGTTCCTCTTTTCAAATCAGGCCTCAAGTAATTGATCCACCTTAACCGACAGCTCTTCCCACATCTTTGAAGCCCTTTAATGTTAGAGAATTACAGAATGTAAGAAATAATATAGTTGATTAACTAAGAAATATGCAAGAACATATAGTTGATGATCACCTGCAAGCTTCGGAACAGAACTCCAGCAGCCATGGCCGTATTTAGTTATATGCTTTATAAGTTTCTCATCTTCCTCAGGAGACCAAAGGCCTTTTCTCAACTTCTGCTTATAACAGCAAGAATGCCTGCCCATTTGGAGTCTGCAATGCTGGGAAAAGCTAAAACAAGAATCTGCCCAGAAATCCTTTCTCCAAGCAGGAAACTAGTTGAACTGTCAGCAGAAGAGAGAGAGAGAGAGAGAGAGAGAGAGAGAAGGAAGGGTTCCGTCTTCTTGAAAACGAGATTGCAATAAGGATCAAGTCAACAAGGAGAAGCTTTAAAAAGAAGGTCGTATTCACAAGGATTGTTCATTAATGCGGAGTTTATTCTCGTAATCATGATTTAGGATTAATTTTCTTAAACAAATAGGAAGAAGATTGTAAAAAAAAAGACTTGCCAATGTCTCATCCAAGAGCTTCTTATGAAAATAATAATGAGATTGACAGCACTTGTGGGACATAAGGACAGATATTAATTTGTTGGAAAATACAGGAATTCTTGCAACTCTCTACACTAATAATTCTGGGGACCAAATTAAACTTTCATCTAACTCACTCCGTACACATTTTAAACACCTCTTGTAAAGCCATGGAAATGAAATAACAATAATTTATATTGTTAAATATTGAATTTAAACTTTATTTTGTTATTGTAATAAACTAGATGTGTACTAGTACTATACAATATAAAAATATATTTTATTACATTAATAATATAATGAAACTATATTATTCTTACAATAAAAAGGATAAAATTATAATTTATATAAATATTATTTAATTTAAAATATAATACTTTATTATCATTTTCTTTAAATTATCTTTGTCAAATACTTAATTGTGATATTTTGAAGTAAATTTTAGAGGTCAAACCCAATACATATTATACAACCAACTATAATCCCTCAAAACTAATACAAATATGTCAAGTCACTAAAATATACTAAGATGAAATAATAAATTATTTAAAATTTTAATAGTATAATAATTTTATTTTCATTAAAAAATTATTTTCTATAGATTTGTTGCTCAAATTCACATAAGAATGTAATCACTATTTATTTAAATTCAACACATATATAATTTAAATGGTAAGACATGTACGATAATATATGTCATATTTCAATTATCACAAAAGCTTACACTTTTCAAAATATTATTTTTAAGTTTATTTTATTTTAAAAAAAATTATTCACCTATTGCTTTCAATTTTTCATAAACATATTTAATTTTCTTAACTATTTTTCTTTTTTATTTTTAAACAAAAAGTTCGTCCACCTCTTTCATTTTTCATTTTATTATTCTTGTGATTTTCTGTTGAGATCTGCTAATTATTTCGACATATAAGCACCGTGCGATTTTTCATTAGCTTTCAAAGTATTTGTTTCTATCAAATTTCAATTTTTTGTAATATTATTACATTTAATTAGCAATTTGCAAAATATTTTGTCCTTAATTTGACTATGTAATTGGAAAATTTTACGATATCTGTACAAATCTTTATTTTCTTTAATATGCTGATATGACTATTTTTTATTTAATTTAATTCAACCTACTATAAATCGTGAATATAATGCTTATCAATTTGTGAACGAGGCTAATTCTAATAGAAGAAAAGACGAAACATAAAATTACAATAAATTTCTACTCATTATACAAATTAATAATCATTGAATTACAAATCTACGCCTTCTATAATATATTATTTAACTTGAATATATGATTATATTATAAAATATAAAAAAAATAATGTGCATAGGTCTCAAACGAGTTTAAATTATAAGCAAGTATATGAATGGAGGCCAGAAGAATGTACTGACTTACAATTGAATAAGAAAAAAAAGTTACAAATTTAAAGACCTTTATTTTGTCCCCTAACCTTTTTCATTTAATAATTGAAAATGAGTCACTTGCATTTTAATGAAGAGTTTACAAAATTAATTTAATTTAAATAAATTGAATAGTATTAAATTAATTTTGTAAACTCTTCATTAAAATGCAAGTGACTCGTTTTCAATTGTTAAATGAAAAGAGTTAGGGGACAAAATAAAGGTCTTTAAATTTGTAACTTTTTTTTTTTCTTATTCAATTGTAAGTCAGTACATTCTTCTGGCCTTCCATTCATATACTTGCTTATAATTTAAAGGTGAGTAGTACAACCTAAGTTATGCCTTACGTGGCTTCATCTATAGTCTAATGTCCTTTTACTACAAGAAGAAACTGTGACCAGACCAACAAATAATCAAATATTGATCAGACATGAATCAGTGCATCAAACTCAAAGTAATAGAATGTTAAAATGAGTTGCTTATATCATGAAGAAAAACAATCATATATATAATGGATAAAAATATATCTAGTCAGTACCTTAATTTTATGAAAATATTAATGAATATATCGTTAATTAATAATATCGATAAAATACTGAGAGATGATGAAAAAAGAAAATTTACCATGATTATTTAGAAATTATTATACCAAACTTTAATATACAAATTTAACATGAAATTTCAACATGTTTAAAATATACATATGTATAATCAACAATATAAGTATAATAAACAATATAAATGTTATTTGCAGTTACAATAAATATTGAATGAAATAATATATCATTTCTTTTTTCTTTTTCTTAGCAAATCAAATAATAAATTCAAAGTTACAAGCTTTTCCATATTTACCAATATTCCCTCAATTTCTCATTCATTAGTAAGTAAACTAACCAATTTCACACATTTCTAACTAATTCAACTTTCAAGACAAACCATATCAATATTAATATTGATATTTGTTGATACTACAACATTCAGTCATATTTATTTAATATTTTTATTCTCCACCATGTTCAAAATTGGTGGAACCAGCCTCACCCTCTATTCATATCGAAGATGCTGAAAAATAGAAATATCAATAAATATTGGAGATATTTTGATCATTATTTTTATCGTAACATGCAATCATTAATTATAAAGCATATAACGAGAAAACGAGGTTGGCTGGCTCATATGGTTGAACTCTTTGTAATATAAGCCAATCGAAATTCACTAATTTCTTTTCCCTCATAATTTGTAATTGAAAACTAATTTGGTATGTCACTTTATTTATGTAAGAAAATGAATAAAAATTTGAAATGAGATGATAATTCCTTGATGATGAAGGGGATGCATAGTTATCCCAAGATTCCCAACACAAAAGGTAAAGGAGTAGAAGTTCTTGAAAACAAGAATTTCCCATGATTAGGTATGGGTTGCACTCATAGTAATCTGCAATTAATTTATGACAACAGAGTTGGACATTCTCCTCTCTTTCCTCATCCAATATTCATATATAATAATACATTAATTCTACCCTATTGCCTATTTCTTTAGTAACTAACTACATCCCCCTCCATTTCCATTTAACACCTCCACACTCAAATTTCTTTCTTTTCCATCAATCTTCTTTCTTATCTCTACATAAAAGTACAGTTATTTATTATCTTTATTTTTTAAAATTTATAAAATACGACTTCTTTTGCTCGTTAATTAATCATACATGAAATTCCTCCTGAATTAAAAATTTTATATTTGATGATGATCGACAAGGTATTTTGAAATATAATAAACAAAACTATGGCTAATATATTAAAATAAATTTGGACGACAGAGAAAATATGATGATGGCTTTCAAAATTTTATATTATCGAAGGAAAATATAATTAATGAAGGAGTTTAATTAAATGGATTGACTTTGTGTTACGATAAAAAAAAATGCAAAATTAATCCATGGTTCATTGAAATTCTATTGATTCCATTCCACCAACTACTAATATGAGAACGGAAGGAATCAATAAAAAGGAGACTTGTTCATTATCCATGATTGATTTTATAAGAATTATTGGATTTATTTTCCCGAGGGCAGGAAGAATATTAGTATTATTATTTGTGAGTAATTAATTAATTAAATAAAAAAGTGTACTTGGTAAAGCACAGCCGACAGTGACAATAATGCAGTCGTCTGTCTGCAATTTGAATGCAGACAAATTTGGGTGAATGAATTAACCACGCATTTCATCACTTCTTAAATGCATTTTAAATTAGGTCTTTCTGTACTAATACTAATTAATTTTATTAGCATAGCAGAAAGCAAAATTTAAAGCAATTGCAAAAGACGTCTGTGGTTTAATCATTTGCTAATTACAAATCTTAGAATAAGACACACATAATTAATTGATAAATAAATTGGAAATGATTTTTGGTGGTGGTGGCGCAGTATGATTCTACTTCATCGCGCATATATATATAATTTTGCAATTGAGGAAGCCCAGTTTTAGGGATTTATCATGTTTATATAAATTAAGTTACTACCATATGGAAATAATTAATTTCCAGAAATAAATGTTAATATATTATTATTTTTGTGGAATAACTAACTTACCAATGAAATTAGTTGGCTTCTTCAGATTCTGGGTTGGTAAATGAGGTCTTACATTCCTCCTATATGATCTATAGATATTAAGATAAAATAATTAAGGAAGTAATAACCAAAATTATATGTGAATTATTATGCATACAAAGGTAGAAACTTTACAAGATTTTAATTTATATGCTTCCACCATTAAAATATGATATGTCAATAAATTACACAAATGTTTCTCTCTCTATCGCACTCTCTCTCAAAAGAGAGAGAGAGACTAAGTTCCATGAAAGTGAAATGCAAATGAAGAGGGAAAAAAAAATTAAGTTTTATTTAGTAGCATCCAAAGTAACAAATATAAATTTCAATAAAAGTAACATTGTTTTCCTAAAAAATAACACTATTTTGTTTGTTTGGTGGGGAAGATAGAAGTTGTGTTCCCAAAAGGTCCACTTGAGATTCTTCCAAAGTCTTCACCCAAACAAATAGAAGACGTTCATGAATTGAGTTTAAAGGTTTGTTCAAATAATACACCAAGTAATAAAGCAGCAACACAAAATAATAATAATAATAATAATAATAATAATAATAATAATAATAATAATAATAATAATAATAACAACAACAATAATAACAGCTTGTTTACTATATATTTGCACACATATATATTTATGATGTATGCATTTTATATAATGCATATACATATTTATTGAGAAATAAAAACGTGAATGGACCTGGTATTTTTACTGTCAGTTTTAAAACGTTAACATATTTTTATTAATTATTTTATAATATTTTGATAATTAAGCCGAAATTAACACCTAAAAAATATTATTTTGATAAATGTTAATTTTTTCACCAATAGTTTGCTAAAACACCTCCAAGGTTGAAGGTACTTTTCTCTTAAAAATTGAAATTTTGAACAAACTAACAATGAATCTTGTTAATTTTCTAGATGCATGTATTAGGGCATTTAGAATATGTTTCTTTAGAATTAAGTGGTATCTATATATATGTGCGTGTGAGAAATATAAAATTTGAAATCTTTTAAATATGTGTATTTGATTTGGATAGAGTTTGAAGCATATATATATATATATATATATATGAATACTGAAAAGATAGAAGTTTGCATTACTCTAATTGAAACAAAAACCCCATCAACTACAATTATCTAATCTAATATTCAAACATTAATATTGGTTAATTATAAGCAGATTTATCCGTCGAACATTGATAATTTTTTTCACGATAAACTTATTTGTCATAGCTTCACATATCAAAATCAATGCAATGGATCAAATCCAACCTATGCAGTATAAATTAGTGAGGTGTTCCACCAAGACTAGACTCTCATCCAATTAAAACATCTGGATTCTGCATTTGTGCTCACACAACTTTTTTTACCTTTGTTTTGAATATAATATTTTTATCGTGAAAAATATTAATTTTTTTAATTAAATATAATATATTTTTTATTGTTCAAGAAGATATTAGTTTTCACCAAAAAAGTAACAAAAAAATATTATGATTTAACTATGCTATTTGGTAATTAGTTAAATAAAAAATAATATTTTAATAAAACGTAATACTTTAACTATGATAGAATGATACTATTTTATATATTTTTTTAAATAATAAATTTTATGAAAAATATTATATTTTGTGTGAGCGGTTTTTATTATTACCTGCCCAACAATTTTATTACAAGCAAAAGAAATGTACAAACAATACTTATGGAAATCTAAAGTTAGGTAATCCCCAAGCATCCAAAGATAACAAACTCTTAAATCTATTACAAATATTTATATCATCGAATTGTAAATTTGATCGTGTCTCAATAGCTTTATTTGCAAGACAATCCGCTACACCGTTTCCCTCTCGAAAAATATGTGAAACATGTGTATATTCATCTTCTTCTTGAACCGATTGAATGCTGCTAACAACCTTGTAACTTCCAAATTACTAACATTCTGAGAACCTCACATACTAATTATATACAAATCATCAAATTCTAACAATACATTTGAAATACTCATACATGAGCAAAATTTAACCCCTAAATAACCGTACTTAACTCATCATACACATTATTCTAATTACTCAAAAATGCACAAATTCACAATTCTTATCACGTAAAACACCACCCATACCAAATGGTACATGATTTTCTTTGGCAGCCCCATTAGTATTCAATTTAATGAAATCATCATTTGGGGGTTGCCACTTAACCAAAATAGGGTTAGGTGACCTATAATAAAGAACGAGAATCCCCACATATGAGCCACATGCATATATCCTTTCCAAAATCCAATTGATAATAAAAAAAAGCATCTGAAATTTCACGAAGTCTTCTCATTACCAGGAACTGGATTTTGCAAGGAGTACTTCTAACATTATCAAATTTGTTATCATTCATTGCCCTCCACAAGAACCGAAAAGTAAGAAGAAGCCAAAGAGTATGAATCTAGTCATTGTTTTTTACCTGAATAAACAACAAAGAAAGTAGTTGAGTCAACGAACAACTAGTCGGTAGTTTAAACTGGAAAATAGAAGAGAAATGATCTCAAATCTGTTTGGACACCTAGCAATGAATAAAAACATGTTCCCTATTTTCAAAATTATTGAAACAAAGTGGGTAGATGGACACTACCTCAAATCCCTTACGAGTAAGATTGAAATCAAGGGGAAGAAAATTTTTAAGCAATCTCCATATATATATATATATATATATATATAAAGTGGTCTAATCTCAAGGAGGAATTTAGGCCACGTCATAAATTTTCAAGCCATTACTGGCTTACGACATCTCAATGCGTTCCATGCAGAAAAAAAAACAAAAACATGCTACTAGTGTTCAATTTTCAAACAAGTATGTGCAACGAGTCAGAACAAATAAAAAGTTTAAAATTGTCATTAATCACATAGGAGGAAGTAAAGCAGACACACAAGACACATCTCATGCATCATAACACCAAAATTCAGTCACGGTTTGATTACAATTAAAAGAATCTGCATATTGACAAAAAGGTCCAAATTCACGCCATTATCAAACCAAAATGATAGTCTTCCATTCCCCAACCTCCTATATAAATTTTGTTCAATCAACTCCTGCCCCTTTAACATTCTTCCTGAAAAATGTGACTATTTATCTCCCAAGTCCACCACTGAGGAATGATTTTCTTTAAAATATTTTTCCTAAATATATTTACACCAACTATTATTTAAGATTATGAATTTCCACCACTTAGACCTCAAAAGGTTGAGGCAAATGTTATAGCAATACAATAAGTGACGCTAAAAAGTAACAAAGAAACCAGGAAAACATTGAAAATCATCGGACAATAAGCCATAATGTTGTAAGATTTTGAATTCTTCAATTCTCGACAACATCAAGTAAAACCTTAAAGTTAACTTCGAATACCCTAGGTTCTTTATCCAAGAGAAGGCCTCTACTAACATATATGACAAAGAAAGCCCCAGGATTTTTTTTTTTTTTCCTTTCAATAATTGAACCTCGCATAAACATAGTTCGTTTGTTTTTTTTTTTTGGGGGTTGACTTCGGATAAATATTTAATTTTGTGATTTTGTAAGTTTTCTTTCATGAAATGTTTTATCCATATTTTTAAATCATACCAAAATTAATCATTACACGTCACTTCTTATAATATAATACTATGTTAATTACTTCCCAACTTTGATTTTACATACAATAACAACTCAAACATAAAAAATCTCCAAAAAAATACCTTTATAAGATTTTAGAATTTAGAATCCAAATTTCACCTAATCAATCTATATAACTATCTAATTTACAGAAATATCATTTCACGTCAAAAATTATCTTTGTATTTTCAGAAATGGCGATAACCAATCATATTTTTTCTTTATATTTTTTTACTCTAATTTTAAAGGCTTATAACTTTTTTTATCTCAACTCTATTTTTTGTGAAAAATATCAAATTAAGCATTTTTTCATGATCTACAATTTGATATCTATATTGTATATAATAATAAAATCTTAATTTTTAAATGTAACATACTATTTTTCATACAGTAATTATGGTATATTTTAATATTTAATATATTTTTATATTTTCAGATATTTTTATTTGAAATAATTTTTATCAAAATATATTTTATATGATTATATATTTTATTTTGAAAATTATATTACTATTTTTATAATAATTTATTATATTAATATATTATAAATCATATACAACACGAAAGAAATACAAGTTTAAACTTAAAAGAGGCACCCTATTAAATAGTTTAAACTTAAAGGGCACCCTATTAAATTTACATTGTTGAACATATGATCACTGTCTCCCTTGAAGGTGGCCGTCTAAGGTCCTTGGTTTTTAAGGGCTCCAGTTTTTTATAATCTTATATGTATATGCAAACATATCTTTCTTAAATTATTTTTATAAGGTTCCAAAGAACGAAAGAAAATAACAAAAAAGCACTACCAAATAGTATTTTTTTTAGATTATATGTACATAAATTTTTCATATTTATTTTCACAAGGATTTTTTTTTTTTTTTTTCTTTTTCTTCGTTTTGGTTATAGGCCCCTAAAAAGTTAGAAGTGACCCAATACATGACAATATTATTTCATTAGAGGATGCCTTTTAGGGTAATACTTGGCACGTTTAGATGGGAATGCCTCAATTACAATTTTGTATTTGTATTAATATTTATTTTTGGGTTGGATAAATTATATTTTACAACCCTCTTTGGAAAACTTTCACCTATTGCTTTTTCTCTTCTCACCCAATTATCTTACAAATTTTAATAATTTATTTTATGATTAATCAACCATTTAATCATTATAAAATTATTTTAAAACTTATTTATCACTTCTCATAATGATTTGACATATATTTTACAAATTCTACTTTATTAAATTCCAATACAAACACAAGATTTATACAAATATTTGATAAAAAGTTGGTATCTTTATTTTGGAAGTTTCAATGTGAAATTTTTAAAGAATGAGCATATATTTCAATATGGACACTCAAACGAAGTGTTTTCTAGTTTATCAAAAAACTAATGAGGAGGATCTATGTCTTTCATGATGACCACTGTTTTGAATTTCCAATTTCAGTATATTGAAGTCCCACTCCATTAATATAGAACCTACAAATTCATCCATCTTGACACCTACTGATATTTTGGTAATATCTTGAATTATACATAAACAATTAAGATGAAACTAGTGGCATTGAAAACTAATAAATAGGCCCTACAACACTTTTACAAATATGCAAAACCAAATTTCAATCAATATAACTTCAAAACATTCTCTGAAGTTGAAGCCTTTGGCCAACCTGAGTGGCCGTGAGGTTTTAGACCATAAAATACAAAAGTTTGGACCAACTCAAATCGAGCTGCTCAACTGGAGCCGCTCAAGGAAGGGCAACTAAACAAGAAAAAGCAAAATATGACAAAAATATTGCGTTTGAATTGAAAGATTTGATTGTAAATATAGATTAATAGGGTAATTTAAAGACACAATGCTTTCATCTATACATACATAACTAAAATATTTCCATTCGATGTACATACAAACATATTATTATCGATAATAATAGAAAGAAGAATTCCAAATTAATCCTTTATCTTCATTTCATCGATAACCATAACAGGATTCATACAATTTCTCCACCCTCCAATCATTCAACTCGTGACCTTTATCCTCATTTCTTTAACACTTGGAGTGAGTTGTTTTCTCAGGTCAACCATTAATGCATGCTGATTCCCTTTTATTTTTTTGAATATCTGATAAAATCTATTGCTTTGCTGTACTTCCCTTTTTAATGGTTGTATTTTAGGATATGCCAACATCCTATAATTACGTATTCGATGCCCCCCAATTTATTTTTAAAAAAACATTAGTTGGTGTAAATAATTAAGGTATTTAATAAATTCTACAATCATTTGGTAAAGGGTATATGCTAAAGTTTATATAAGTATATTACAAGTTTAAGTATTTATAATAATGTGTTCCTTTCTTAGGCACAAGTTTTCACCAATTAAGATGATTGAAGCTCTGAAATACGAGAAATGCATTTTTTGTTTCAAACAATTACCATTTTGCAATTTCAGTTTCATAATTTTTAAAATTACAAGATATACATTTTTAGTCGCATAATTTTACAGTTGGCACCTACGAACGTAAAATGTTGGGATAATTATTTACTTATTATATCACAAAAGAATTTGTTGGATGAAATTGCATTAGTTGTAGGGCAGACATAGGAGGAATTATAGCAGGCTCAAGAATGCTATGCTACTTTTATCATTTGCAAGTCCAATCTATGTGTACTAGTAATTAATATGCCCATGCACAACATTAACTTATTCTCACAAACATGAAAATGACCTTCGGAATTCTTAGGTTGACTTTTTTTTTTTTTTTTTTTTTCTTTTTGGGGGAGAAAGCACAGAAGTGGGTGTGCCTCTTCTTACATTCTTATTAACCCTTTTATTTCTCCATCCTAACAAAAAAAGAGCATGCTTTTAAATTACTTTTTCTTTTATAAAAATGTGCGTGTGTGTGTATAAAGATAAATCTTTTTTTGAGACTGGAGAAGTATCGTGAATATAATCTTTCAGAATTTTACTTGATATTTTGCTAATCAGATGAGGAAAAAAAAGGGATTATGTATGATTTTTAATGGGATTGATTATTTATGAATAATTAGTAAAAATAAATAAAAATAAAAATGTAGGAAGTTTGGATGAGCTGGATTCATTAAGGGGGGATGAATAATTGGGGTATTAGGAAAAGTGGGGCCCTCAGACAGAAAACAGAATCGGGAAAACTTATACGCTCAATAAATGGAGAGATTATTACATGAAGAAAAGGAGAGCGTGGGGCTTCCAACATTTCATGTCACCACTTTATTTTATTAACTTATGACGCTGCTACTACAATTAATACAACCACGCCAATTATTGTCTAAATAACTAAATAAATAAATCCCTTTTTTATAAAAAAAAATTATCGTACATACATATGATGAGTCTCTTTGTAAATATTTAAATATATAGCAGTTAAATTTTTATGATACATTATGACCGCATCAGCAGCGAATGTTAATCAAACAATCATCTTAAATGTCGACCTTATTATATTTATATATATATATATATATATATATGTTTGTATCTCTCTCTCTCTTGTTCAGAAAGTATATAGGGCCGGCGGCAAGACTTATTTTCAAGTGTTCGTGTGAATATATAGGCATATGGGGTGGCGTCCGATTTTTGTGGATTACAAAATACATAAATATTGGCGCAGTAAATAGGGGGCTTTCATTATTCATTCCAAATTCCAATGATGAGGTCAAGTCTGGCCTGCACCGACTCCCAGTACAAAATTCCTAGTCCGTACTCCAAAAGGAACATGCATCTTTACTATCCACAAAATTGTTCAAACATATGCCACAAATATATTGGATGAATTTGGTCATCCATATTGCTTATCTACTCCTTTTTATGTTTTTTATTCAAAATTAAATTATATAATTTTACATAAACCTTATAATAGGAACATTAATATTTTTTTATGGAGCAAATTAAAAGTGTCTCATGTGAAGCAAATTGAAAGTATCTAATAAGATCAACCACTCATCCACAAGTAATTCTTACTTGAATGATCCATCTTTTAAGCTCAAATTGACTAATTAAGTACCACGAGTATCACACACTTAAATCCTTAAAGAAACATCGGTAACTCTCAAAGAACAAAATTATGAGTATCACACACCTTAAATTCGATAACTATCAAAGAACAAATTCATAATCACACACCTTAAATTCTTTAAATATAAGTAACTTTCAAAGAACAAAACTAATTTATACACGGATATTATGTGAGAAAATATCAAATATATACTATCTTTATCCCCTAAACACCATATATAATAGACTCGTAAGTATATCAAATATTCTTAGAACCTGTTTAAAATAAACATCTATCAAACATGGATGTAACATATATTTCTCATTGTTTCCAGCTCGATAATGGTAGCTTGCTTTGATGTTAGAACATTTCCATAACTATGTTTTAACAATCAAACCAACCGTAAATTTAGACCGAAGCTACAACAATAATATATAAGGACAAATATTCATTGTATCCATTTATTATAGTCAAAATTCTTCTTTGTTCAAAATTTGAAAAAATTTAAATTTTTTATCCACAATTCTCAAAATATTCTTACTTACTAAGCTTACATGAATAATCATGTAACGTTACATTTGTATGTTTAATCATGTAAATTTATACAAAAAATAAGAGAACGAAGCTTTCACGAGAGAAAAGGGGAAGAGAGACTTAAGGAGAGAGGAAAAGGAAAAAAAGAAAGAACAGATATTTTTGCCGTTGGAAAAGAGGAAAAAGGAAGAGAAAGAAAAGGAGATTTTACACCATTAGAGGGAGGGAGAGGAAAGAGAAAGGGGAACATGGATTTACACAATTGAGAAGGGGAAGAAAGGAGAGTGAAAAAGGAAGGATAGAGGAGAAAGGAGAAAAAAAATAGGGAGAGTAACTTATACAACTGGAATGAAAAGGGAGGGGATAGAAAAAAGGGGAGGGTGATTTCAAGATCAGGGAAAAGAGAAAGGAAGGAGGGTAACGGAAAAGAAAAAGGAAGAAGGTTAGATTTATTTATTTGTTATAAATATGGGTACAAAATATTTTTTTTTTTACTTTTTGTTAATAAAAGAAGTTTCACTATTTTATTTAATGGTGGAGAAGTCGAAAATTGATAATCGGGCGCTAGCTAACCGTCTAGCATCTGGGCGTCGATTAGAAGGACCTATTTTTTTTAAATATTCTTAAACCCTATACAATATGTAAATACTTGATAATATGACATATTTTTGCAGGAAGTATTATTTACATAACACAGTGTTAATTTTCATAAAATAATGATAATAAGATATACAAACAGATTGTAGCCTTATCGAAAATATCATAGCAATGTTGCAATAAAAAAATGAGAACTACTAAAGTTTATTTGGCAGTATTTTTTATGAAAATTAAAATACTTTTGAACTTGCTTTTTATTTCATATATGGTAATATGCTTAAATTAGTTATTTTTAAATTAGTTATTTTTATTTATATATTGTATAAAAAAATTTGTGTGCAAGAATTTATTTTTTCAATTTTGTGAAAAGACATTATATTAATAGATTTTGAGAAGAAGACTAATATAATTAAACAATATAAGATACTAATAGATCAAAATAGATAATATCAACATGATATTTTTTCTTTTCTTGAGATGAAGAAAATATTAAATATATAAAGAATTATATTCTCAATTAATACATTTCTCTTATAAAATGACATGAACTATTAGTGAATTAAAATAAAATCTTAGTTGTATGAAGCAACATGAATATAAATTAAACATAATATAATTATTTTTAAAAATATAAATAAATATGAAAATCTGAACAAAAAAGTTAAAAAATATTTTGATTTAGTTAAAATCAGGCCAGATGTCAGGGCCTATTGCCTAGATCGATTTTAATTATGTAGAATAGCCTATTTCTTCAATATATAATAGTAAAAAAAATAAAAAAATTATCCCACTAGATTACGCCAAATTCAAATTTAGTCCACAGTCTTTTTTTTTTTTTTTTTTTTTGGGAAGTGGTAGACTTTTGCCAATTTTTTAGCTCAAAAATTTCAGTTTCGTTCTCAACATGTAACGTTTGATGAATTGTTTCTCATTTAACTTATTTAAGGAGTTAACAAAAAATCTTAGTATCGCCAATTTCAATTTTTCAATTTAAATTAAATTAATTAAACTAAAACATTTTGAAACAGACAAAAAATCTTTCTGAAACAGTTTTAAAATAAATAAAAAATTATTTTCAAACTAAACATCCGTAAATAATTAAGAAAGCCTTAAAATTTGATAGAAAGACTAAAACTCAATGAATAAAATTTAGAAAACTATTAATTTATTATGAATTCTAAAATATTGCTCAAATTTTGAAAAAGCTTTAAATTCTACAAATTTCTCACAAATCTCAAAAGCATATCTCTAAAAAATACTGACAATTATAAAAGTAGATAATATTGTAAAATAAAAATCTGAAAATATATTTACAACAAAATTAAAATCAATAAATAATATATTAAAATATAAAAATTAATTAAAATCTATAAAATTTCTTAAAATTTTTATATATTGTTTATTGAATTTTAAAATTTTAAAATACCATAATTTCTTGATCATTTCAAGTAATTTTTCAGAATTTTATTTTTATTTTTTGGGTATTAGTTATTGATTTTTATATTTTTGATATAATATATATATATATATATATATATGTAGTTTGTAGATTATTTTAGGAATTTCTTAGAAGAATAATGCTCGAATAGGTGAGTTGGAAGACTGAAGCAAGAACAAATCTATTGGACTGGAATCTCTTTAAAATAAGATGAGAATTTGAATGGACATTGAAAAAGAATAGGTTAGAAGAGAAGATTGAGACGAGATGAAAAAGTCGTACATCCTAACTAGTACTCATGGATTGACATAATGTTCCCTAAGAGAAAACTAATGAGCACTTCATGGTAGTAGCAAGCACAAATGAACTAGAATAGCGCTGAGAACTAGGAATGTTGTGCAACATGAATCAAGTATGTCATGCACAAATGCCACAAATCAACTCTTTTTTTTGTGGTTGTAATGGCAATACTTTCAACTCCAAATTGTTACACGAACATGAAACCACGATTTATCTATACACACTTGATGCTTCAAAGTAATAGCAGTTATGGGATTTGGAACAATTGTGTTTGAGCTAGCCATAATGCTGAATTTGGTCATTCATATTGCTTTCATTTATTCGTTTTGCTCAATCTTCTATCTTCTTTTTAAGTGTTTCAAGCTCAACAGTGGTACGTCATTTCGACTGTGTTGAAAATTATGCCTTTAAAAAATTGTTAAATAATTCAATGAACCACAAGTTTTACAGTAACTAATACAAAGTTTATTAAAATCTGAAATAATAAAAAATTAAGGTTGTAAAATATGTGTTCTAACACGACAACTTTGTACAAAAAACCAAATTATTCCCACAATGGGTCACTTTGGAACACTCAAACAACAACCCTACTAGATTGGAAAAATAGATACAATTATGGGAAAAAAATTAAAAAAAAAATTAAATGAATACTGTATATGTTTCTAAAATGTCAAGTTGTGTTCTATTTTGTTGTGTTAAGATTTGAAGAGAAGGAAAATGACAAGAAAATTCCACTGAAGAAAAACTTTATTGAATGAGCAAAGTGATTAAAGTTAGGGCATATTCATAGATATGAAAACTTCCATATTATACTTGTCAACTTTTGCCCTGTCCAATATATTATCTCTAATTTTATGGATTTTACTTTTCTTTTGTGCAATTTATGTCCTATTTTACCGGACTTTAAAAAACTCACTAGAAAATGCTCACGTGTGAGTCCTAATTTCATTTGGCACTTAGACGGCATGAAAGCCACGCCAACAATTTTCAATAAGTTTTTAAAATTCCCATAAAATTGAGCATAAATTCAACAAAAAAAAATTAGAGGTTACTATAGAAACTTCATAAACTGAAAGGTTGTATACTAGATATGGCCAAAGTTATTCGGTGTAAATTGATTTATTGTTTTCATTAGATACCATCATGTCACGGACTTGTTCTCTTAACAACGAACCGTGCGGCCTTAGCTTATTTCCGCCCCTCGCGATTGCTAAGTCAGCCTCACTCGAACACTTAGTGTGTACAAAAGTGTTGGCAAGAAAGTAAAGAAAGCAAGTAAGAGGAATATTCACTCAAACTCTCTTGGAGAATGCTTGATAAGAACTTGATAACTTGATCCAAAACTTGATGATTACAAATGAATGGAATGACCCCTATTTATACTACTCCACCTCCTCAATGAACGGTGGTGATCGACTAGATCGTACGGTAGGGATCAAGCCTCTAGAATTCTCTACAACTTACTATACATAGAAGATTCTCTATACATTCTCTAGAATATTCTCAAACCCTAATATTCTAGAGAGTTACTATACATAGAAGAAATGTGGGTCAAGCACTTGGGCTCAAAGATTGGACTTGGTAAGACATGAACCTCCCAAGTCTAAGTGCTAAAGTGGCCTAAGAGGCCCAATTTCGTGACAATCAGCTAGCATAACTAACAACTATTGATTAACTAACAAACTTGCTAATAGATCTCGTTTAAGTGCAGCTATTCCAACCATTGATTTTAAAGCAAATTTGATTGCCAACATGCATTAAGCTTCTTGTAATCAGAACCCTGAGCAGACAACTAAAAATTTGTAGCACAAGTACTTCATTAATTTTTAGGGGAGTGATTCTGTCCATGAATCAATAAGTTGGTGTTTGGAAGAAACAAAATTGATGTCATGCTCTTCTTCTATCTGAGGTTATCCCTCAGAAACTTGTGTGGGTTCACTATGTAGACAACATTCTATTTCCTTTTTCTAGATGTATTCTAGTGTATGTATACAATTATGTCTACCTAAAATCTCTTAAGTTATAAAACGCGAGCTACTTCTTTTCTTTATATTATATTTTTTAAAATTTCTTTTTTAACATCTTGGCAAAACCATCTGATGAGGAGGGTTGGATAGACCATATATGTAAGTATGGTACAAAGAATCCTCTATCTGTGAGATTGACCAGTCACCAATAGGGGTTTTATTTATGTAGGCCATGTCCACCATCATTCATATAAATTCCTCTATTATTAAAACACGAATTTGAAGTAATATTAACTGAATGAATGTGGAGTTAATGAATCTATTTTGGCTAATCAAACTAGATTAGTCACATGAAATTGTCCTTCAAGATCAGTAAGTGGGACCTACCATCAAGATCTGATATATAATCCACCATCTTCTAACTCCATAATCACAATTGTTAGGTGGCTTCTGATTACGTCTTAAGGTAAGGTAATGACCACATAATTCTGCAATTAATTTTTTAGATAAATAAAATAGTATATATACAATTAATAATCGATTGTTTCCACTGAAATGATAGGGGACATAATCTATATGTTGTTGAACACATGCAACTTCCTCTTTCTGTGTGTGTGTAGATATTGAATTCATTTAATCTAGTGAGGCTTTTGTTAATGGCAAGGTGGAACAAAGTCGCAATATATATATATATATATATATATATATATATATATATATATATATTCTTTCATTATTAAAAGAACAGTTAAATCACATAAAATAAAATAAATAATCATTCTTATGCATTTTTATATATGATTCCTAGTGTCAGACAAACAATAGTGTTTTGTTTGTCATGTTGAAAGGGTATTTTGCATGTCCTGGTTAAAAAAATCGTAAATAAGTCCTTTTAATTAGCAAATTTGTCATCTGATCTCAGGAACTCAAAATGTTGCCAGAAAATTCAGAATGTTTTTATTTTTCGGTCAATAAATCTATAAGCAAAAATAAATTATATCAATTAACCAAAAAACAACATAATACTATTTCAAAAAATTAAAATTAACAAAAAAATCTAAAATAGCACAATTTCCAACAACACAAAAAACAAAAAAATTATCTGGATGATCCATATCAGAATTTTGTGAGCAAATATACAACATACTTTATGTAACACGTTGTAGTAATGCATTCAAAATTTTAATATTGATATAGCATTTTTGTAAATTAGTAACACATTTAGGTAACCTTCTTCAATAAGTAACAAGTAATTTGTTAGGTAATACTTTTAGATAACTAGCACTTTTGAATAAAACTAATGATAAACAATTTGGAGTTGGTATACATCATTTTTAGAAAATTGCATATACCTATCTGATGAGTTTGTAATGATTTCACTATATTTTGTTACATCACAGATTTGTTGAGGTTTTGATAGAAAAACCGACATTTGTGGGTGCGTGAGACGCACCATGAGAAGCACAGACTGTGCACTTAAACATAATGAGCAGATTTTGGCCAATTGAAGCATGGACCATGCATATAGGAGCACGGACAGTGCACTTAAACAAAACGAGCAGATTTTGGCCAGTCGAAGCACAGACCATGCATATAGGGGCACGGACCATGTGAGCAAACAAGATGACCCATATTTTAGACCATGCTTGCTTCATTAAGCATGGGGCTTCCTTCCATATTTCGTACTTATTGTCTTGTTTCGAGGGAGATTTTTGGAGGATTTGAGCCTTAAACAATTTCTATAATAGGAAGAACGTAGAACAAATGAGGAAATTAGTTTTCAGACTTAGAAATGAAGATGCGAAGAAGAAACAAGCAACCAAGTTATTAGAGAATAGAGAAACAAAGAATCATTGGGCATAAATTGTAGTTTTATATTTTCTCTTTTACATTAATGTTAGCTGTAATTGTTTGTTCGTGTCTATGGATTGTGAGTTAATGATAATTAGTTAAACAATTAGAGATTCTAGGGTGTGTACAATTATGAATTCATATATTTTTACTTTATGATATTATTCATTTCCTTTATTCGTTTATGCTTCCTTAATACAATTGTGTTGTGAAATTATGTGTCCAATAATTACATACGGATTAGGAGTGCATAACATGAACCTACTAGATCGCGAGATTGACACGTATTGTAAAGAGAATAAATCCTACGAAGAATAGGAAGTTAGATAACTTTGTGATATCAAGAAATGATAATTGAAGTCATAATCTACATTTAAATCTAACTCAAGAGATTGTCTAATCATATTATTGATTCTCCTATGAATATAAGAATTAAATATAGTTTGATACATTAAAAGAAGTCATATGATCCGTAAGAGAACATGTCCTAAAATCCATTAAACCTCTGAAATTTTATCGTTGCTTGAGGCCAAATTGTGTTATTGATTTATTTCCTTTGTTTTATTTTTTTAATTAAACAATCAATCATCGAAGTTCGTGTCTTACGAATACTCAGCTAAAATTACATTAGACAGTCCATATGGATATGATACATATTCTCACCAGAATTTTACTATAATTAGTATGGTATATTTACAAGTTGTTTTTAAGTGAAATAAAATAGCAAACAAATAATACTTTTAATTAATAAAATTATATTACCATGTATTTTGAACTAATGAAATCCTTTTTGGTTTATTTTATCAATTCATAATTGCAAACTTTGACATATTTTGTTCGTATTTATTTTAATTTTATCTTTGTTTCTTCATGTAGTCTGGTTAGTTTACTTTAATTTAATATTCTATATAAACGCAACAATTAGATGTATAAAATTATTTTGTACAACAATTAGATACATAAAATTATTGAAAGTAAGAATAATGATTCAAAACTGTGTCTAATAATTGTTTGCAATAATTAGATGTATTAAATTAGTGTAATTTGGAATAAATTCGATATATATTAATGAGCGGACTAATTTGAAATAGGTTATTTTCAGACAAATTAGTTAATGAAAACTTGACATTAAAATAGACTATAGAATAAAATATTTAATGAAAAATAAAATCAAATTTGACCTCAATTTTGATGGATAACCTGTTTTAAAATTATTGACCTTAGCAGAACAAGTTTCAATAAATAAATGATAAATATATACATATACATATATATATATATATAGAGAGAGAGAGAGGGAGAGAGAATGAGATAAATAAGTTTGTATAGAATGTAATAAAAGAGTTGTTGTTTAATGGTTTTATCTTTGGTTAGCATGATATAAGGTTGACTACTTGGGTTAAAAAACCAGCAACAACATACCTTCAACTTTCTTTTTCTAGGTTTTGTATTATTTTAAATGCTAGAAAAAAAAAAAAGGTGTTACATACAAAGTTAGATGTAACATTTTTTAGTGTTACAATTCAAGACTTAATGAAACAATTATAAAAAATGTTACAAAATATACTTAAAAGTGTTATTTTAAACTTTATGTAACACTGAACAAATGTAACACTGAACAAGGTATTCCCTAAAGTTTATGGTAACATGTTTGGGCTTTTATGTAACATGTCTAAGGTGTTACATAAGATTAATTATATTGTAGTTTATGTACAATCTATAATATATAATAATATAATAACAAATTAGGATGTAAAAATAATTTCTCACCCTTTTTCAATTTCAAATTGTGGATTTTTTTTAATATGATGTGTTAACATTTGATTAGTGAAAAAAAAAATTCCCAACTTTTTTTAACAATGTAATTTTCAGTTTGTAAAAGTACAAATAAGTTTTTGCTTATGTTATTTTAATTGTATAATTTATTAATTAATCCTTGTTTTACAATCTTTAATTTAACACCCATATTACATTATAAAATGAGATTTCAATATGATAAAATAATAAAATTATTGTTTGATTGATTATTTAGATTAAATTTGAATAATAATCGTATATACATGAATTATTTGTATTGGATTTGCAAAAATATTATTAAGTAATGATTTCACAAAATATATTAATTAATTTAATTTTTAATACATTTAATTATTTATTATAGAAATAAGATTCTTATTTTGAGATAAAGAGAATATATATATTTTTTAGGCAAAGTTATATTTTGTTACATGCATTTACCAATACATCACTGAAATGCTTTGAATATTCTTAAATATTGATTTGTTCAAATTATAATATAAATATATTTTAAATTGCGCATATCGGAATAATACAAAGTTTTAATTCTTTTTGTAATAAATGATTGGTTGGGTGGAAAGAAGAGTGAGGACCAACTTACATTGTTCGTTGCATGAAATCTATATATATATATATATATATATAATAGTAGAAGTTCATCTATTTATAGTAACACATGTTTTTTCCGCCTTTTCATTCACAAAAATTGTAATATTAATTTTTTTTATCTGAATAATTTTTATATTTATTATAATTTGTTGTTAAGATTTTTTAGAGAATACCGTGATTTGTTAGAACAATAGTTGTTTCGATCTTTTAGAAAATTTTGTGATTTATTTTATAGTAAATCTGGCATACAATATATATAATATATAAAAGCATGTACCAATTTTTATATATATGTATAAAGAGAAGTATCTGTTAAAATAGTTTTTAGATTTGTATATACTTTTTCTTTTTCTTTTTAAACCATATATAATATCTTTTTATTTATTGAATAATATTATTATCTATATATATAATAACAGAAGTCCATCTATTTATAGTAACACATGATTTTTCTGCCTTTTTCATTCACAAAAATAGTAATATTAATTTTTTATTTTATTAATTTATATGTATATATATTATAATATTAAGAATGACTGTTGTTGTTACGATTTTTAGAGAATACCTTGATTTGCTAGACTAATAGTTGTTGTTCAATTTTTTTAGAAAATTCCATGATTTGTTTTATAGTAAATATGGCATAAATATATATAATATATAATATATAAAAGACTTGTACCAATATATATATATATATATATAAAGAGAAGTATCAGTTAAAATAGCTTTCTAAATTTGGATATACTTTTTTTTTCTAAACCATGTAAATATCTTTTTAATTATGGAACAATATTATTATTAGTAGTAAATAACGAATTCATCCATAAATTAGAAAGTTAATCTCACACTAAAAAAAACAAAGAGTATTATTTTTCTTATATTGGAATTTCTATAACTTGGAACAATGTAGTGGACTTATTACATTTCACCCATCATATAGTTATATGATTTATATATAATATTTATATCTCTTATCATAATCATGCTACACATAAAAATTATTGAATATAATTACATACTTTTTAAAATATCAATATTATGCATTTTTTTTATTTAATAATATTATACTATAAAATTATATGAAAATAAATCCATTAAAAAATTTAATATTTCTGTGCATCGCATGGGAGAACTAGTTAATATAAGTAAAGTAGATTTGTTGAGTGTAAAAAATATTAAATGTTGAAACGCCTTGGTGAAGATGGAGGAATAAATCGAAAGATTGTGGAAGATGGTTATGAATTAGGATACAAAAAAAAAAAAAAAAAAAAAAATTGTGTTGTCAAGAGAATCGGAAGTGACTCCCCATAGCAAATAAAACCATTGATTCAAATTCAGAGTTGATTAAATATTGAAAAGGGTTGATGAAGGAGGAATGAAGCTACACAAGAAGTAATTGTACTCGTTGGCCATGAGTTGAAGGTGAAAGATGATAAAAAAAAACAACTGATTCGACGAGTCCAATGTTGATTAAGTCACTCAGCGATATATTCTCTACCTTGACCAAAAGCCTATACTACAACCGAATAAAAGTCATTTCTGATCGTTAATTCACATTTATTGCATGTAAAGGCGAGATGAAATCATGGGCAAACATATGGTTAGTTTCTACATTTATTTAACTTTTAGTGTCATTTATATTTGTCTATACACTTGAGTGTGAGAGATGCACAAAATCTAGCTTGGATCAATAATTCAAGATATTAAACAAGTATTAGTTGCATGATATGAAATTGTTTTGTTTGCAATATGGTTGATTTTTTTTATATATCATAGTGGTTGTTGTGTTTGAAGCATCACTTACTGTCGATACACCCTTTCATACTGAAATAAAGATTTTCTATCAATGGTTGAGGATGAACAATATGTTAAATTTGGGAGTTGATAAACATAGGATTTACATGTAATTCGGGGGTTATTATGCATAGTTGTTTAGGCAATGACATCTACCTAAGTGTAAGTTTATGATAATTGTGTTATATTTTGTTACGTCACGTGTTTGTTGAAGTTTTGATAAAAAAGAAAAACGAACAATTAATGTTGCATAAACCGCGCCATGAGTTACAAATACCTTGCACGCAAACCATGGCAGACCCTAGAGGCATGATAGATGCACTACCTTTGTTCTAGGACAGAACGCCCAATTTTGAGCCTCTGATGCACGACCCTTGCTTCATGGTGCACAGGTCGTGCGTGGTCCCTAGCTGGACTATGCTTGCCTTGCACGGACTGTGCTTTGTATTGTGATATGTGCTTAGCTATCACGATTTATCGTGATTCATGATTATTCTCTCATTCTAAAACATATATTTGACGACCATGGAACCCTGGTCATTGGCTATAAAAAAAGGAGTGTGGGAAGAACAAAAGGCATCAGATTTTAGAATTAGAAACAAGGATACAAAGGAGAAATCAACCAACCAAATCATCAAAGAGAGACAGAGAGAGAGAGACGAAGATCGTTTGCATGAATATATGTTACATTTGATGTGGATTATGTATTGATTATGAGTATCAAACTAGGGCTTGACAATTATGGATTTGTATGTTTTTCTTTAACAATATTATTCCATTTTCTATATTCGTTTATGCTTCCTTGATTTGGTTGTCATATGAAATTATGTGGCGAATAATTGCATACGTATAGTTAATTCATTATTACCTGAGAATGAGTACTGGATAAATTGATTAGGAATGCCTAACATAAACTTGCTAGATGGAAGATTAGTTTGTATTATGATGATAATAAATCCTAAAAAAGATTAGGAGTTAGATAACATTGTGATATTGAGAGATGATCAGTAGAGTCTATTTTACTTTTGGATCTAACTCAAGAGAGAGAATATGATTATATATATTAGTGATTCTTGTATGAATATAGGAAATAAAAATAATTTGATACATTAAAATTACATATATGAATGCATATCCCAATAATCCATTTAGTCTCAAAATTTTATTAGTTGTTTGATCTTGATTTTTGAGAGAGAGAGAGAGAGAGAGAGAGAGAGAGAGAGAGAGAGAGAGAGAGAGAGAGAGAGAGAGAGAGAGGAAGATGTTTGCATGAATATATGTTACCTTTGATGTGGATTACGTATTGATTATGAGTAGCTAAACACTTAGTGTTTCTAGGGTTTGACAATTATGGATTTGTATATTTTTTTTTAATGATATTATTTCATTTTTTATATTCGTTTATGCTTCCTTGATTTGGTTGTCATATAAAATTATGTGGTGAATAATTGCATATATAATGTTAATTCATTATTACCCGAGAAGGAGTACTGGATAAATGGATTAGGAATGCCTAAAAAACTTGCTAGATGGGAGATTAGTTTGTATTATGATGAGAATAAATTCTAAAATGATTAGGAGTTAGATAACATTGTGATATCGATAGATGATCAGTGGAGTCTAATTTACTTTTGGATCTAACTCGAGAGAGAGAATCTGACTATATATATTAGTGATTCTCGTACGAATATAGGAATTAAAAATAATTTGATACATTAAAATAACATATATGAATGCATGTCCCAAGAACCCATTTAATCTCTGAATTTCATTAGTTGTTTGATTTTGATTTGTGATATTCAATTCAACTCTTTATAGGCGAGTATTTAGTTGATTTTACTATAGATAATGCATGTGGAGACGATACATATTCTCACCATGATTTTACTATAAATTGCTTTGTGCACTTACGAGTCATTTTTAAGTAAAATAAATTAGTGAACAATATCAAAATTCAATATGAATGAAATTTTCCTAGCATTCAACTTTTATTCAATTTTTCATTTTCCATAATTCCTTTTTCTTTTCAACTTCATTCATTTTAATGTAGATTTTTCTCTTTTCTTAATAGTAATATTGATGTCTCGATCTCCATAAAAAAATTATATATATATATATATATATATATCTATAAAATTTGATAATACTAACAATTTCGATTATGTTGCATTATATCACACAAAAATTGATTGAGTATATCATCTTCTCAATTTCAAATCAAATATGATCGAAATTAGCACTATTATCTTTTTATTTATATAATTGATTTTCAGTGATTTATTAATACTGTAGTAAAAAATAAATAGTTGATCTCAGTTATATTGAATTATATTTATTGATAGTGTGAAAAAAATCAAACAATCTATAATTATAATATTTTGTTTATTAATTTATATTGAAACTGCAAAAAATAAAAATTCATAAAATAGTACCTTAATAAAGACAAACATAAAACACAAAATAAAATAGCATAAATTTTCATAATAAAAAATATAAAAACATAACTTTTATGCATTGGGCATAGGTATCACATTAGTATATTATAAGGTAATATGAAATAAAAGTTATTTTAGGATTTGTTGTGGATTAGAATGGTTTGTTTTAGAAAGGATATTTTGAATAAATATATGAATGGAAGGGTTCATGAAATGTTGAAACATAGCACATTACCCGTGGGGAACATTGCAATGGAGAGAGGTTTTGATTAGTGGTCCATTTCCATTTGAGATGACATTAATACTTACTATTAAGCTGGACCATTTTACAGTACTCTTAGGGAACATAACCACATGCATTCCCTATAACTGTTACTTAAATCATAACTAAACCTAATTAATTATCTTCTGTCTTGTCAATCCCTTCTTCATCATCACCACACCCAATTAAACCCCCCTTTATTACCATTTATGGAAACTTATAATCTAATTGACAATCATTACTCATTATATTTAACTTCTATTATCCTCACATAAGCTTAACCACACATAAATATTATAAATTACAGTCACTTTATCGTGTTCATCTTGTCTATGCACTCAATTTATAATATTATTTATTTAATTAAAAATTATTATTACTTTTTCATATAATAATAAACAAGTAGTACATTTTTAAGTAAATAAGTAAAATTTATTAGTTAAACAAGTAATCTGTAGATTCTGTCGCACGGTGGCACCCGATGTACATAATTTTTTTCCGTAAAAATTAAGGTTTAACTAATGCTATTCACAAGGATAAACAATACTCCCTTTATTCCAAAAAAAATGGATCCTTTTAAAAAAAATCACACATTTATGGAGTTTTACAAAACAATTCAATGTATATTTTATGTAAGTTTAATTATTATACTGTATATCTTATTAAAGTTTTGACTTTTCTTAAATTCATATAAGGATACTTATTTTAGGATGAAGAGAAAGTGTGTTTTGAGAACGAGGACAGTAAAAGAATAGAGTGTTATAAAATATGAAGAATGATTAGGATTCTTTAAACTCAACAAGTAGTATCCTAACAAGTTGCACACGTAAATATTAAAAAATGAGAGTAAAGTACTTTTAATGACAAGTAAAAAGAGTGGGAAAAGGATTAAACACCCGAGGTTTGAATATTATTATACTTGAAATAAATAAATATTAATGAGATGGAGCAAGAAATCATTATCTAAAAGGCCTTTATTAAACTCAATCAATTACTAAAAGGCATTGTCGTTGAAATGCAGGCATTGTCCCCCAGCCCAGAATAATTACACTAGAGTCGGAATGGCAGATCCATGCTTTATGCTTTGTAGTGGGAGCCCTTTCTTCTCACATTAAAATGATACACACAGCTTATGGTCCTAAACACATTATTTGAGATTCTAACATTGAGTTGAGTCTTGTCAATCAATTAAAGTCCTAACTTATGTGTCTAATTTTAATTGGACAACAAATATTAATTATCATTTTTTTAATAAATTAATTTGTGGGGATGGAGAGTCAATGTATCTCAAATCAGCTTAATTAGGGCCGGACACACCTTAATAATTCCATGTGTTTGAACCATCAACCACCCCCATCTGTCCCTCTTACCAATCTTCTAGCTTTCCTTTTTTTTAGGTCACATTTGAGAATTGGTAATCTTCTACTACCAAGACCCATGCCCATAAATGGACCAAGAAATAGACCCCCCTAAAATTCAGGGTGCACCAACTCTTTCTCAAATTTATCAACAATCTATTTGTCCCGATTTCACGAACAAAGATTGCTCACACTAACGTTCTCTCTTTCGATATTAAGATATTCTCTCTTCTGACAATAAAATTACTCCATTATTGCTAAAAAGAATCTAAGAAGAATATAATACATGAGTTATAATACATTTAATTGGCGTATTTAATATCGATTTTCTTCAATAGGAACAAGAAGCCGCTCCCTCTATTCTCGAACTAATAAGAAGAAGATGCAGCAGCCACAAGTGACGTTTCTTTGCAAGGTCAACTTTTCAGAAGAAGCTGCAAGTGGCACGCCCTAATCTTCAAGCCCTACAATAACAATAGGCTGTGACGACAAAGTAATGGGCTTATATTGTAATTAAAATCTTTTACTTGTTCTTTCTAGGTTTTAATTTTCCACGAAATATTTCTTCTTCGTCAAAGGAAAAGAAAAAATAAAGAAAAAGAAAAGAGAGAAAGAAATGTTCATGTTTCTAACAATAGTTTTGTTTAAGTATCAATATATTCTGCATGAGAAATTTTTTTAAATTTAATAATGACAGTATATATATATATATATATATATATATATATATAAAGTGCATAATTAAGTATTAAATTTTAGAGGTTGTTAGTTAATTAAATGACAATTAGATTGGACGCGGAAATGATGGTAGGGGAAGAGGTTTCATTCTGCATTACATTTTTTATTTTAAAATAATCATCATACAACACGTGTATATAATGACATCACTAATTAACATATATTATATATTAAGTATTTTAGAATAGAAGATGTTGTGTTGGAAAATTGATTTTAAATAAAGTGAGTTGTGACTCAATTATGATCGATTTTTAATGGTTAAATATTTAATTATAGAGGAATTATGTAACGTAGGATTAATCGAACTTTCAAGTAGATACTTGTTGTATGATAATTTCTCCAAATTATTTTTTAGTGAGAGAGAAATTAATGCACAAAGTTTGTCATGCTTCAAATGGTATTATGATGTGAGAATTAAAAAAGACTTATTAAAATCTCATCCCACATTTAATTAATGATGCATTTAATTCTAAAATAAATACTACAACATTTATAATATCATTGAATGATCTTCACCTATGAATGACCAAGCAGGTCCATACACACGCGCGTGCTTGGAACAGTTTGAAGTTGGTCGTGGCCCTTGTGCCTTTAATCGACTCGATTCTGTGAGGTTGAGTTTGGCCAGTCATTCAGTAACGGACATGAATCTGAACAAGTGGTCATCCAGAGGACATGAATCTGAACCAGATACATTGGTTGCGGACATGACTCTGAACCAGACACATTGGTTGCAGAAAGAGGTCTTCCTCAACCTTTCGATTCTAGTACCTTTCTTTTGGTTCCGTTACCAGCTACAACTCATTCCCGTAGCTCATCTTCTTAGAGTTCAAAATTAAAAGAAATAACAAACTAATTTATCTATTTATTTTATCTAATATCATAATTGTAAGTTATTGTGAAGTATTATAACCGTCCATTATAAATCTATCTATTTCTTTTATTTTCTGTGGGTATTATTATCTAGATGGCAAATTATAGTTAAAAATAATTTTACAATTTGATTGGATAATTCGCAATTTTCGACACAGCCAACATCACATAAAAAACTTTCCATCAGAAATTAAAAAAAATAAAAAAATCTAGAAACATTTTGGAATTAAAAAAAAAAAAAAACCTTTACACGTATCAATGTATGCCATTTTGAGATTGGTTTAGAATGTAACGTCCAAAATCCGTTAAATTCATAAGTTGTTAATAAAAATGAATGAGTAATAAGTTCTTATTTAAAATTATTTATCAATAATAATGATCACATTGTGAATATAAGGAATTGTGATAACCCGAATTTTAATTGCATTATTAAAATTATTTTTATGGAAGTACCAATGATCATGATTTTATGATTCATAATGTAAAAGTTTTTCTAGGAATGCATATGAAAATTCTTATGACTTAATTATGAGGTATTATAATTAATATCGTTATGATTTTATTTGTGGAATTAGAGTTAGAGCGTGAGAGTGATTCAATAGAAATTTTCATGATTATATGCACAATTACAAGATTTTGATTTTCATGGTTTATGTATGATTAATTGAATTAAATTAATAGAATAATAATTGAGATTATGAAATGTCATTGTATATTAAATTTTATGATTTCGTGGTTTTATAAAATTATTCCACGATTTAATTTGCAACTTATGTAAATATTGCAAGTAGATTATTTTTATAATTGTATAATTTCTATGTGGAATGAACTTGAGAAAAAGAATGATTAAGTTATGTGATTAACATAGGGCCATGATTTGAAATTATTAAGCTATAATTGAACTTAATAAAATTAAATTTAATATTTAAAGTCCATAAACTGAGGCCTCAAGCCCAATAGAATGACAAGACTAGATATATAAATAGAATAGGAGGATTAATTATAGATTAATACTCATAAATTAGGTATATCACCTTGGGATTCTCCAGTGAGCTGCCATCATTCATTCAATATCCTTCTTTCTTCCAACTTTCAGGTACTCTTATTGTAAAAAATTCAAAAGTCTTATTTACTCATCTCCAAATTCTATGAATTTTGATATGTTATTCCTTATTATGATTTTGAGCCATGGTTAAAATTTCAATTAGATTGGATATATATTCTATTTTATACGAATTTTCTGCCTCTGGCTATCCACATTTACAAATTCCAGCGTTTATGATTTTAAAATTTTGAATATATAGTTATAGATACCCAAATCCCTTGAATTTTGAATATGTTGTTCATTTCTATGATGTCAATTTACATAACAAATTATAGGTCAATTGGATATTGATTTTATTTTATATGAATTTTCTATTACTCTAGATCCAGATTTATAAAGTACTACGTTTCTGATTTGAAATTTCGAAATATAGGTTTATAGTTATCCAAATCTCTTCAATATTTAATATGTCATTCTTATAGGCGTTATTCATCTCTCATAAAACTTTCAAGTCAATCCATTTTATAGTTTATGAGTTATAATATTTTTCCCACGGTTGTGCAGGATTTACAGCTTCAACTATTTCGATTTCAAAAATTCAAAATCAATAGTAAATCTTCTAAAAAATACACGAAACATTTATAGCACACTTTCAAGATTCTAGTTTCTACAGTTCAAAATTCAGCTCGTTCCTCCATATAGTTTGTAAATTATAAAATATTCATTCCTTATTACGCAATAGGAATATACATCGAATAGTCATAAAATCTTTGTTTTAAGTCCGATTGGACTCAAATCAGTAGCAAAATGTCACAAATTTCATTATCTATATTTGATGTTGAGAAAAAGGAAGTCTTCAATTTATTTACTATGTACGAACCTCAAGATCATAATGTAATTAAGTTTAAAAGAAGTTCGTTTTCACAACCTTTATAAATATTAGTACCCGTTCCACTTCCTAAAATGTTTTAAGTCAATTTGTATAGTTTCAAAATAGTAACATCTTATTAATTCATAGATTAAGATTTTATTTAGTTAAGGGGTTAATAGTGAATAATTCATCCCTATGGTAGGAGCTCCGGAGACTTCGGGTTTAGGATCAGACATAATTGAAGATATCATCCCTGCTACTTTAAGAGTTGGGTGATACTCTCACACTAATTGTGTGTTGTGGTTTGTTTAATTACCCTCTAGAGAAATATGCATGATTATATGACAATTATTTATGATATGTGTTGGTATTGTGAATGTTAAATGTGACATGATACTGGTTTGATGACATGATTCTATGAAGAGAATGTTTGACATATATATGTGATGTCTTATTTGCAAGATTTATGGTAGAGCTGCACAATGTGTAAGGTATACGGATAATACCGTACATAGATATGACTAAGATTTGTGGGTATGACCTGTACAAGATTTTGATCGAAAGATCACTTCGGGTAGCTCCCGAACTCATGATGCTCAAGCAGGACAAAGCAGTCCCAAGCAAGATTGATGTGCTTTTATGTGTACTATAATAATAAGTAAATATTATAACACATTACATTATTCATGGTATATGGTTATATGTGAAGTGCTTCAGTGTATAATGTTCCTCTATGCGATGTAAACTGTTATGTTTCATGTGTATGTACTCTTGTGGGTAAAAGAGTTAGCCCTTAGAGTGTTTTTCAACACTCACCCCCTTCACCTTTTCACGTAAAGAGGTCAAGGAAGGGTGAGTTTGGCGGTGGTTTTGACTCCAACTGTGTTGGCTTCTCCAATTAATCAAGTGTTTTAAAATTTAATTATTTTATCAAAATTGTTTATATTGTGTAATGAAAATTTTGCACGAGCTTATTATATTTATTTCCCCCATATAATTTTCCAATTAATTTTTTTTTAAGTACCATCTTTTGGAACATTAAAAAGTATTTAAATTATATATCAAGCAGTAATGTTCTAAATATGAATTTGGGACGTTACAGTAATAATCAATATTAGAAGTACTCAAAAAAGGTACAATGTTTATATGTTTCACAATATGAAGTTACAATGTTTATATGTTTCACAATATGTATTAAGAATATAAATATTGTGATAAATTGTATTTCAGTCTTTCATTTTGTTTTGATAAAATTGCATTATCAAATTAATAAAAAAAAAAAAAAAAAAAAACTATATAAACATCTTGATATTAAAAAAAAAATCATAAATTTAATATTGGTTCATGACATGTTAAAACATGCATAGATAAAAAGAAGTGGAATTGATTGAGCATTATTTTATGGTAATATTGAACATGACTAATGACACTAATTTAATTTATTAGAATTATTATATTATATATAGACATTAAATATATATTTTTGTTTATATTTAAAATAGCAATAAAAAAATATTAAAATTCGTTAAATACTGTTCTATTTATAATAATATATAATATCCATAATATATTTATATAGAAATTAATATTTATTTTAATAAATATATCCATATAAATATTAAGTTGTTAACAGATTTTTATTTTAATTATGTATTAAGACATAATAAATTATTGTCAAATTTATCAAGTAATACATATTCATATTAAACCTTAATATATAACTAGAAATATATATTCATTAAGCCTTAATATATAATAACTAGTATGTTCTCCTGTACAATGCACGAACATATTATTATAGTATAATATTATTAAATTTAAAAAGTACATAAAATTAATATTTTAAAAAATTATAAATATAATTATGTTCAATAATTTATATATGTACCATGATTATAATAAGGATATAAATATTATATATATAAAATCATATGTGAACATTAATTAATTTTATAAAATAAAATTATCAAATTACCAAATATATAGTATTTTCTTTTGAAATCAAGAAAATTTAATAAAATTTCATATATGAACATTTATTATTATTATTATTATATATAGCATCGAATCTACCACAAATTCATAATTGATTTTTTAAAATCAAGTAATTATGAATATATAGGATTTTTTTATTTATTTTGATAAAAATTTGTAACATCACCAAGATTAACAAATAAAAATATAAAAAATTAAAATGAATGCTTATTTGTTAGCATTATAACAATCTTTCTAAAAATTCGTCTTTTGATTTGTGGAAAGAAAATGAGCGGAAAAATTGATACTAATAAATATAGAAACAATCAGTTTAAAATTATATATATATATATAGAGACATGTCAAACTTACTATATAATACACTAGTATGTGCTCTCGTGCGATGCACAGACATATTATTATAATATAATGTTATTAAATTAAAAAAATTCATAAAATTAATATTCTTAAAAAATACTTATATATAATTATATTCAATAATTTATATATGCACTATGATTATAATAAAAATATAAATATTATATATATAATCAGATGTGAACATTAATTAATTTTAATCATAAAATACAAATATCAATTTACCAAATATAAAGTATTTTCTTTTGAAATCAAGAAAATGAATAAAATGTGATTTATCAATGTGAACGTTTTTTTATTATTATATATAGTATCTCATCTGCTACAAATTTGTAATTGAATTACTAATATCAAGTAATTATGAATATATATGAATTTTTTTATTAGTTTTGATAAAATTAGTAACATTACCAATATTAACAAATAAAAATATAAAAAATTTAAATGAATGTTTATTGGTTAGTAATATAACAATATTTCCTAAAATATATGTCTTTCCATTTGTGGAAAGAAAAATCGGTAGGAAAAATGATAATAACAAAAATAGAAACATTCACTTTCTTCTTATATACAATAATAAACTCACATAAGCCATCAATTTATCAATAAACTTATCCCATAAGATCACTGTCAGTTTATTATTCCTTCATCACAATAGAAAATATATTTTGAATTTTACATTTAAATTTAAGTTGAAAAAATTAATATATTATATATTATATTATATAATCTAAAAAATTTAAAATACATGTGATCTTTAAGAGTTATCTCCATGAGTCTCTTTCGGTCATCTTTCGTCGGCATGGATCTAAGTAGCTGGATTCTATAAACTCGACTAATCACATCTTATAAATCAACACAAAAAATTAATATATATGATTAGAATAGCATATAGAATAATTATAAATAATTAAACTATAATAAATAAAAGATACAGTACCAAACAAAAGGGTTTCATATTTATTCTCTAGACCAGATATATAATCGAATGATTTGAAGTTGAATATGTTCATAGGAAACTATGAGTAAACTCGTGAGCCTTTGCTTTACCATCATAATTGAACTTATATCCATGGCTTAATATTTTGAATTTAAACTCGTCAATTGACACCATAATATGAGAGACATATAAAGTTTTCCCTCAAATAATAGTTTTTTAAAGCTATTGATCAGTGAACTTCTTGCTTAACCATAAATAGTATCACCCTGCAAAAATAATGAAATTAAATATGTTAAATACTACATGTTTCCTACTACCTATTTTATCATGTTATTAAATTTATTTTTTGATGCTACCGGTTTATCCTTAAAAACACACTCAAAACTAAAGATCTGATTTTTCTCCACAAATGTAGATAAAGTCTAAGAGTCCAATCTCTTCTCTTCAGATAAATATTTTTCACAAAGTTAAAAATAGTCAACATTACAGATCAATAAAGGAAGATAAAAAAAAAAGCATATGAAAATTCAGTTCAATAGATAGTTAGGTATTGTTGAAAAATTTAGAAATTATTTCAATATATCAGTACATATTGGCATTCTATGGTGCATATTATTTAGATTTGAGATATATTTTTTCAAATCTTGTAACATTACTAAATCAAATATTACTGTTACGAACATTTAATTTAATAGATAGATATTTCTGAAAAATCTACAAATCAGTTCAACAGATCGGTACATATTGGTATTCTAAATATATTAAAATAATGCTTATTTCTTAGAAATTTAACAACATTTTCTAAATATCTTGTCTTTCCATTTATGAAAAGAAAAATAGGCGGAAAAACAAAAAATTAGGAATCAGTTCAACAGATCAATACATACCGATATTCTATATATATTATAAATATATTAAAATAAATGGTTATTGGTTAGCAATATAACAACATTTTCTAAAAATACGCCTTTTCATTTTTGGAAAGAAAAATGGGCGGGAAAATGATAATAACAAATATAAAAACCATCAGTTTATATTATATATAGATATTATATATATATATATATATATCAAATACTAATTTTCAAAATTGTTAATAGCAAATTACATACCAAAATAAGATGTTTATAACATAAATAACATGATCATTATTAATATGAAATAATATTTTCATATGCAATATTTATTTGTTATATATATATATATATATATATATATAATGACATAGAATTGACATGACATATTATTATTTTTATTGGCCATAGATTTGGGGAGCTTCAATTTTGTACACTTTAGCCAATTTGTTGGCTTTATTAATAATATAGATAATTTGTTTTTTATGTGACAGACAATACATATATAATAACCTTTTACTTATCTAACATTTATATGTCTATATAATACAAATATATAGAAAGAAGAGAGAGACAAAAATGAAAAATAATTTGGAATTACGGTAAGATCGATGAAAGTTTAATTTCATATTCGACAAAATCAGATCCTATTCACGTGATTGGGTGATTTTGATAGATTAAATTTTAGGAAAATTGTTAATGACTTTCCACAATAAAATGAAACTACAATGATTTACAGTTCCTAACAAATATTCTAATGTTTATTTTTTATTTTGAATATATTATGAGTTAACAAAATTTCCTTAAAATTCGAATTTGTTAATGTGAACAACATAAATTAAGCAAATTCCGAAGATTTTTTATAGTATTCTATCCAATTAAATTGTAATAATTTATCTTAAAATAGTTGCACAAATAAATATAGTTTTACATTTATAGGGTGGAAATTTAGGTCGTAAAACAAAATTTTAAACTTATTTTACTTATATATATATATATATATAGATTATTGTTTCGTAAATTTTATAAGATAGTGCGATTTTAATTGGTTTGATAAAATGATTCAAGAATATCGAATCATATATTTATTAGATTTCATATATTTCTTGAATTTCAAAATTTAGTTATTTGATTAATATTAATTCGATAAAATATCTAGATTCGAAATCATATATTAAATGCAGTAGTATATTCATCTTGATATTATCTTATTTTGAAACACCTAAATTTGTGAAAAAATTTAGATTTCAAAATCGAATAAATTTTTTTAAAATAAAAACGTTCAAATTTAATTTAATAACAATATATTTATTCTACATCAAATAATAAAGTTTAGGCGAAAAACAAAATTGGAAAAAAGTCATTTTGTTTTTATATATACTAGTGTGAGACCCGTTCGATGTACGAAAGTTATTTTTGTTAATATTGTAAAATGTAAAATTATATTCATTTTATATGGTGTATTTGTAATTTAATGATCTTATTTCTTATTGTTGGACATTCAAGTAATATTGATTTAATTTTTATTACTTTAAAGGAATTTAAAAGAACAAATAGAACACTTTAAAAAACATCATAAAATCACAAAACAACAATAAGTTGTACTTATAGATTTTGAAACATTTTCTTGTACACTACATTGGTAGTAGTATTACTATCTTCATTATCATCATTACAAATCAAAATGTTCAGCCCTTTTCAATTAGTAAATCTAGAAATAGCAACATATAACTGACCATGACTAAACACATGTTTCTTCAAAATCAAACCCACATGAGATGGAGACTGCCCTTGACTCTTGTTTATTGTCATAGCATAAGAGACAATAAAGGAAAATTGTCTACATTGAAATTTGAAAGGAATCCTCTTATCAGATAGAGTCACAGACAACCTAGGAATTAGATATTTTTGTCCCACATTACTTCTTGCAAGAATCTTTACTTCCACAACATGAACACCAAGTTTGGTAACAACCATCCGAGTTTCATTGCATAATCCAAGTGAGTGATCAATGTTATGCAATAATATAACTGGAGTGTCAACTTTCAATATAAGCTGGTGGTTTGGTACCCCCAGAACATTTAATCGAATTCAAAAACTCAGGAGTATGGAGATTATTCAATAGATCAATATTTGTATCCGATTTGCAGGAGCTATATGATCCGATTTGCAGGAGCTATATGATTATTATTACTTTTCAGCAATATGTCAATGGGAATATCAATATCTACAACACCATCGTTCGGATCACCAATTGTTCCATTCCTTATATTTGCAATCTACTCTGCAAACTTTTTCAACTCATCATATTCAGAATCAGAAGAAAGATTTTGAAGTCTCATGTTATTTGTCAATCTCAGTACCTTAAAATGTTGCCACAAATAAGAAGAAGAAACATTAAAACAACAATAAATAAATTAAATAATATATAATTTTCAAAAAGATTATATCATAAATAAAATAATATAACAATAAATTTCAAACAATTACATTAATACAATTCAACTCATAATTTTAATATCAATAAAAGAGAGGCAAATATATATATATATATGTATGTATGTATATATATTTACAATCATGAGGAATAAGGAAAAAATGACAAATGAAACCAAACAACTACTCCTAGCCACCAACAATTTCTTGTTTTTTTTTTCTCTAAATTATATCTTTTAACAATTTTTTTTATTGTCTAAATTATATCTTTCTTTTCAGATGACTATAAAAGTGAAAATAAATATTTAAAATTAAATCAAATTAATGAAAATATTAATTAATATATTGATATTAATATCAATAATACAATTTTAAGTTTCAGTATTTTTTTTTTTTTTGTATAAAAATTGAATTATCTATTTTTATTTATAAAATTTTACCTTTTATGCTTTTTATGTATAAAAAATTTCTTTAGATTTGAGTGGCTGATGTGTCATTTATAAGGGCCTTGGAAATGTATGATAACGTGTGATACATAACTACAAATGAAGAACTCAATTTCAATTAAAAAAAAAAAGATCAATACATAGACACGTGTGGAAATAAATAGAAAAAAATATGACAATAATAAGAAAGATATAAATAAATATATATATATACACACACACACACTTGCTTATGGAAACAAATAGAAAAAAAAGTATCAAAATCATAAGAAAGATTAAAATCCTATCTTAGATAAATCCATCATAATAGAAAGAAGGACTCTTTCCATTAGTTTCTTCATCTACATCAACCACATTAATTCCTTTATTTTCATTTAAGGAGTAGATACTTCATCGTCAGAATAATCGATCCTGCAATATATATTTATATATATATATATATATATATATATATCAAGTTGAACTTGTTATCTAGGTCGTTAAACTAATTATTGAAGAACAGTTAGATATATGTGGACAAAAAGTATCTTACCTTCTCATTATCCATGAATCTTCTATGCAGCTTTGAAATAAGATCTGATTCCTATTGAGTAACATAAAGTTTTAAAATACAAATGAACTGACTATCAAATTAATTAAATCAGCTAAGTAATGTACGATAAATAGTGAAAATATTAAAATAACATTACAAAATATAAATTACCTGACTCTCAACATAAGAGCTACGGTACCTAGCAAGAACATCAGGATCATTAGTCATCTTCACTACAGAGAACACATTCCTCAAATTTCTAAAGGCTCTTCCTTTTTTTATATCTTAAAAAGTACATCTTTGTTGCACAAATTGCCAAATTCCTTAGTATCATATCCCAGATTGGAATCCTATAATCAATAAAATAATAATAAATATACAAAATACCACAATCAAAATTTTATTAAAAATCATCAGAGTTTAAACAATGGGATATTATGCTTACATGTTCCTTCTTCAATTCATATGCTGATTTTCCTATAACTTCAAAAGCCACATCATCCCAAAGCAAAAACAAAGCATTATATTGTGAAATCCAAGAAAATTTTACCTAAAATAAAAGCTTGAGGTAACATGATAATAAGTTGAGCTTAATATTTATAATGATCTGAGTTAGGGTTTAATTGGATTCAAAATAATTCAAATTTTGAATTTCCTAAATTTGTAGAGTAAATTAGAAATCTGTTTCATATGTTTTTGGATTTGATATATTTCTTGCATCTACGTATTCAATATTTTTGCAATGCATTGCTTAGCTATCTTGATTTATTATTTCACAGTGTATTTGTTAAATATATTAGGTTAGTTTTGATTTTTCTAAATATTTGTAATGCATAAAAATAGTTGTTTTGATATATTTCACTGATTCCGTGCTTTATTTATTGACTTAGCTATCTTGATTTATTATTTCACGATGTATTTGTTAAATATATTAGGTTAGTTTTTATTTTCCTAAATATTTGGAATGCTAGCTGTTTTGATATATTTCAAATATTTCCAAAATATTAGGAACTGAATTTCAATTATGAACAAAGATTTCTTCTAAATTAGTTTGCCACATTTAGTACAAAAGTTTGGGCGGGAAAACAAATTTGGAAAAAAGTCATTTTGTTTTAATATATATATATATATATATATATATAGATTAGTGTGAGACCTGTGCGATGCACAAAATATATTTTTTCTTTATATTTTGTATATCATATATTCAAGTTATATGATATATTGTAAAAGGTGTGGATTTGTAATCTAGTGATTATTTATTTGTATAATTAGAAGAAATTTGTTGTAATTTTATTTGTCTGTCTTTACTTTTATTAGAATTATTCTCGTTCACAAATTGATAAGTATGATATCCACGATTTATAGAAGGTTGAATCAAATTAATTTTTTTTTAAAAAGAGAGATTAAAGAAAATACAGATTTGTACATACGTAAAAATTGTCAATTACACAATCAAATTAGGGATAAAAATATTAAGCATATCGTCAATTAAATATAATAAATATCACAAAATTTTGAAATTAGATAGAAACAAATACTAAGAAAGTGGTTATACGTCGAAATAATTAGCAGATTTCAACAGAAAATCACAAGAACAATCAACCGAAAAATGAAAGAGATAGAAGAAATTTTCGTTCAAAAATAAGAAAGAAAATAGTTAAGAAAATAAAATATGTTTATAATAAATTGAAAGCAACATATGAATAAAAAATCTGAAAATAAAATAAACTTGAAAATAATATTTTGAAGAGTGTAGGCTTTGGCGACAACTGAAATATGGCACATATTATTATAATTGTCTTACCATTTATGATCTTGATAAAATATACGGAAAGAAAAGAGAGTTGAATTACAGTAAGATCGGTGAAAGTTTAATTTTATATTTGACAAAATCAGTTTCTATTCACATAATTGGGTGATTTCAAATAATTGATAGCTTAATTTTAGGAAAAGTATTAATGACAAATATTCCAATGTTTATTTCTTATTTTGAATATATTATGAGTTAACAAGAATTTCTTAAAATTCAAATTTATTTATGTTCAAATTCCGAAGATTTTTTATATAAATCTATCCAATTAAATTGTAATAATTTATCTTAAAAGAGTTTCACAAATAAATATACTTTTATATTTATAGGGTGGAAATTTAAGTCGGAAAACAAAATTTTAAAAAATAATTTTACTTTTATATATATAAATATGTATACATACATAATATATATATATAGATTATTGTTTCGTAGATTATATAAGATCGTACGATTTAAATTGGTTTGATAAAATGATTCAAGAAAATCAAATCATGTATTTATTAGATTTCATATATATTTCTTGAATTTTAGAATTTAGTGATTTGATTAATATTTGATAAAATATCTGGATTTCAAATCATATATCAAAATGCAGTAGAATATTCATCTTGATATCATCTCATTTTGAAACACCTAAATTTGTGGAAAATTTTAGATTTCGAAATCGAATCAAAATATTTAGAATAAAAACGTTCAATTTTAATTTAATAATAATATATTTATTTGACATTAACTAATAAAGTTTAGGCGGAAAAACAAAATTGGGAAAAAATCATTTTGTTTTAATATATATATATATATATATATATATATATATATATATATATATATAAACTTAGTACTTCCATCCGTGTTGCATTTTAAAAGTTGTCAAAATTGACAGATGATTCATGATATATTTCAAAAATTAGAAAAGGAGTTTGATTCTACACTTCAAGCATGCCATTTCGTCCAATGTTAAAATTGGATGCCGCATTCAACGCTGTTGTGCATGATTTTCAGCCTATTTGTCGCACAATACTCAATTTCTAGCCATTCCATGGTAGGAATTCGAGGGGAAGACTCGTCGTCACAGTCGCTGATGAAGGGGAAGGGTTGTCTGATGATGATCTCACCATTGATTTTCCGTGATCCTAGTGGTAAAAGGCCAATTAAGGTTAGGGATATATTTGGGGATTTTAGATTAGGGTTTCAAATTTTGGTGGTCAAATGTAAGATTATAAAATTTTCAACTTGGACCAAAATATTTCAATTTAGTCTTGATTTATATTTATAAATTTTTTATTTTTTATTCAACCCCATGATCTCTGGAAAATAGAGATTAACCCCAATCAATTTTGTTCATCGGCCAAATTATTTCTAATTTTTTTTTTTAATTTAGTCCCACCAACTTCAAACCATCACAAAATGCTCGTTTTAATTCTAGTTCAGCATAAATCAGTAGCAAAATGTCTCAAATTTAATCGTCTATAGTATATTGTTGAGAGACACTATATTTCTCTTCTGCATATAGTGCATGGATCCCTAGAACAAAATATGGTCAAAGTTAAATAAAAATCTCGTTTTCACATCTTTTCCAAGTATTAGCTTTGCTTTCATTTCCTAAAATACCTAAGTTAGTTTCAAGGTTTTCAATTGATTAAGTTTTTATTAATTGTTACTAAAAATCTAAATCATTCTAAAGATTCTAATAGAAGAGATTTTTTTATTGTAGCTTGGGAGGCCTAATGTGTATAAATGCAATAATTAGAGCTTCTCTAACAAGAAGCTACATTGGCATTTGGCGTCAGTTTTCACCCTCCAGCAGTACTCTATTCTCTGCACCAGTTTGAACTTTTTGAAATTTTTGCACTATTTTTAGTGCAATTTTTTATTGTGCTACTTTTTTTCCTTTTCTTTTTTATATGATTATATCTTTTTTTTAATATTTAATATTGTAATTTTTTATCTCAATTATCCAAACTGAAATTAAATCAAGTTTTTTAAAATCATATGATGTATAATTTAAATAATAATAAAAATATAATTTAAATAAGTATATGAGATTTTAAATATTATATACAAAGTTAAATAGAATTGCATAACATTACCCGACATTCAATTTAACATATATATTTTATGAATATGATAGTTTAAGAATATAAGTAAAATAAATATTATCGCAAAATTTAATGTTAAATAAAATTACATATATAATGTTTTTAACAAATATTTAGTAATAAAAATAAATAATATAAAGATTATTGTGTAATATTATTTTTTAGTGGAAAAAGTAGTGATTAATTATTAACTAAAAATAATTATAATATAGATAATAAGAAAAGAAGACTTCTTTGGCAACTCCAATTATTAAAAATAGGTTGAGAAAATTAATTTAACAAAAAGCACATATAAGCTACAACTATCAATTACATTTATTTTGCATAATCTTTACTATTTGATATTTGTCCTTGTTGGATTTTGGAAGTACATGAAGAAACTCAGGAATTAATCAGATGTGGAGCAGCTGTAACGTGTATCTGATGCACACAACATGCATTAAATCAAATATATAATGACATTTTTAAGTAAGCATAATGACTAAAGGACAATGTATTTAACATTTTATTTACCTCAACATGTTGGTGATGATTGCTTGATTTATTTACTTTTTTATTTTTTATTTTTTTGGCATAAGGTAATATACAAAAAAAATTATATTAATTAAGTTTATGCAAATAATAACTTAAGTCCCTGACATATTTGACTATTAAAATCAAAGGTTAGATGTGAAAAATATAATTATTTTTGGTTTATTATTTGGGTTAGATTTTAATATTTGTTTTGTATTCGATTATTTGAATTAGATTTAGGCTGCAAATAAATAATAAATAATTTTTTTTAAAATTATAATAATCTAATTTTGACACAATTAATCGATTCATTATAGAAACAAGATTTTTATTTTGTGATGGAGAAATTATATATTATTTTATACAAAACTATTTTTTTTTGTAATGTATATTTACTGTTAAAATATTAAAATATTTTGAATATTCTTATATATATTTATTTTTTAATATTAATTAACTCAAATTATATTATAAATATATTCTATTTTATTCTTAAATATATTATGCATTATACAGGAATAATACTAGTTATTCATTAACAAAATGTAAAAGTTACTCCGCCATTTCTATTCGAAGATGTGTTTTTTAAAATTGGGATGTTACAAGAGTAAAGTAAGATTTTGGTTGTGAGAATTGTCCCTCTTCATTTTATGTTAGTTGAGCCTCTTTATTTCTTGAGGTTATTATTTGCTTAAAGCCATGTTATTATGTGATCCGAGTGTTCATTAGAATGTGAAATAATATCACATTGTATATGGACATTACTAGATATGTGCGCGGTGTAGTTGAACATTCTCGAAAAATGGTTGATTGGTGAGTATTTGCTACATTTTTTTAGAGAGTTTTGATGTATTTTTTATGATCAATATTTTCTTGGCACCTATGTTATCGAGCTAATTCCAATTTATAAATAATTGAAGGTGAATACTTAATTTTGGAGAAAAAAAAAAACAGAATTTCTGGAATAGTTGAAGCAGGAGATTTACCTGAAGAATGGGCGACGGGCTGCCCATACCAGCCAGTCTGACTTAAACAAATTTTCAACAGCCCAGGAATTAATTTGAGGGCCCATTTTCACTCCACACATGGGCTCCCACGAGACTAAACAGCAAGATATGAGCTTAAACTTGTGGCTATAGGCTTTATTAATAATTAAAGTTGGCATTTTTAATTTACAATATGTATATATAGTTTAATTAGGGCTTAATTAGAGACATCATCATACTTAGCCCCTTCTCCAAGGAAACAAGAGGAGGCAGCCAGCCATTCTTCTCTACATCAGCAGCGGCTCGGTTTTCTCTTTCTATTTTTCATTTTGTTCCTTAATTGTAGTATGAATTCTAGCTAATTTCTTTTATTCCAGTGACAATTATTGAAGTTTTAGTTAATCTACTTTTATGAAATCGAATTTGTTAGTATACTTTATTTTATACAAGCATCTGAGATTCTCTGATTTTGGTATTGTTAATTGTTTCGGGTCTATTAGGTAGTTCGAAATATTCATTAGTTCGAGATTCATTAGTAGCCAATTAAATCGGTCATCCGTAATTGTAGTCTAAATTTAATTATTGTACATTGATTCTTCAGAATCAAGGGAAGATCAGTCTTAATTTGGTAATCATGTGTTAGAGTTTACTGGTTTTGAATCGGATCTCTCTAGTTATTAATGTTGTCGGCTCATTAAATCCGTAGAGTGCCTCTCGGGTTGTTAGTCAATTAGGGAAATAATTGGTGACGAGTCTTCCTAATTATCGAGAAATTAAGGAGAGATAAGACTGCATTAGAAGCGTATTCGATAGTTATAACTGATTTGTTTGCATGAATTAAAGTCACTTTTGCATCAATGATTGAAATAGTTAGCTAGGATGGAATTAATCGAAAATCAGAATGTTTTATCTATTTGATAAAAATCCTACTCTCAATTATAGCTATTAAATTACATTCTCGAATTACAAATATTTGTTACTGATTTTGAAATTAATTGATAGACCGAAAGATTAGAAAAATCTCGCCTGTCCTTTGGGAGACGATCTTGTTTGCCACTGTCCTGGTTCAATGTGGACATAACGACAGCTGGTCGGATTATTTTTTGTGGAGAAACAACACCACCAATGGTAAGCCTAAAAAGACTTAGAAATGAACTATTAAATATAAACAAAAACATATATATGTCTAAACGGAACATGAATGTGTGTTGTGAAAGATTGTTTTGTGATGTGTTTGCTTTGAGCCCTTTTCGTATCATTTCTTTCTTTCTTTCTCTGCCTTTGTACTTTTTTCTTCTCTCTAATTGATGAGAAAATAGAGGAAACTATACAAGCAAGTGAAGGATAGAAGAAGAGTGAAAAGCATGCAAATCATTTGCTGATATCCTCTGCGAAGTGGGAAGGTTTTGGCTCTATTTGATGCAATAATTAATAATGTATTCAATTTATTGGTCGTAAATTCATTAATCTTCCTCTGCTAATCACACCCTGAATCAATAACATTCCTTGAGTTACAACATATATAGCCACTACCTGATATTAGATTAACAAAACTATGCTAACTTACTATTCTTACCTGCTTCTTTGCTAATGTCAGTTGTATTATAGGTATGAAGAGTGGGGCCACTCGCATCCATAACCTGTTTCCTCTCATGCACTGCACCACACTGCTTTAAACTTGTATTTGGCGTCTGCGCCTGCATTAGATTCACGCAGAGCACAACTTCTTGAATCAAGAATATGCCAGTGTATTTCAAATATCCTCCCCAGAAAATATGGCTGAAGTTCTACAAACCTGATTGGGTTTGTCGTTTATTCAGCTGCTACCTTCTGCATTGCACATTGACTGTGAATTCGTGGTTATCACAGGCTCCCTAGGATTCATAACTGAAGATGTGCTGGGCACTTCACTGTTAGTTCCAGTGTTCCTCAATGCAGTTAATTCCATGGGTGATGTCATAGGAGGCGTCCTTGAAAAAGGAACAAATGGGGCTCTTGGTACTATATTCGGAAGCCCTTGGCCATGGTGCCCCGACACTGGAAGGTTACTCTGGAGATTGGTGATCCCTGACACGGAAGGAGGAAAGAGCCCTACTTGCATTGAAGGTAAAGGAAAAGTAGGACAACCTGAAGATCCACCACTCATATCTAGCATACCAATCCCATATCCCATACCGGCACCCATTGGTGGGAAATGTGGAACCTGAGCAGGATGCATATACTGCATTGTTGTAGGGAACATCATCGGACGCATATATAAACCAGCACCCATGGACATAATCTGGACCAAAGATTGATAAGGATATAAAAAAAAGGAAACTCATCTAGAATGAACATCTTCCATCAGATCAACAGTCCTAATTAAGATGTTGTGAAACAGGGAATAAAAGAAAGCAAGACCATTCAGATGGGTTAATCTGTGTATCTAGAAAATTGTGTATCTAGAAAATGAGCATGCATAAAAAACTTCACCTTACCTGCACTTGTAGTTGGAGGGTCTTTAGATATTCAATGGCTTCATCAAGCATTGAAGCTTTATCTGCCTGAAGTAACAAAAGAAACAGAGTAATGAAAACTCAAAACAACAAAAATATGAGATAAATGAACAACTCTTAGCCACTTATAATTCATTAACAAAAGTTTCCAATAAAAGAACGTCTAAAGCATGAATTAAGTTGATTGACCGAATGTCTATAAGATAAAAACTCAATCTAATCTGAGCAAGTTTCCCTTGAAAATTTAATCTATTATGATAAGATTTATTACAGATCAGGAATCTCAGAATTCATTACCTTATTGCAGTTCGGAATGAGCTCTTGCAAAGCACGCATTTTCTCATTGATCCTATCCCTTCGTCTCTGTTTACACATCATAAATAGAGGTCAATCTTTATATATAGAGGTTGGAAGAAAGAAAGATACCAAACTGAAGTTAATGCCATTAATATTTGGATTATTTTGGCTCACCCTCTCAGAGAGATTATGTACTTCTGATGCCCGGCTTCTCTTAGATCCTCGAATATAGGTTCGCTGTCTGGGATCAAGAGATTCAGTTTCAACATCCTGTGCATGAAAGACCAAGACAAATCAATAATAAAGAAAATCAAACAATAGCACAGTGCTTTCTTTCATCAACATCAAGACTTACATCACTATGGCATTCTGACTCCTCAATATCACTAAATTTTCTTTTTGAGTTATGTGTTTGTTCACAGGAAACTCTATCAACACTATTTCCGGAGCCTACAGAAGAAGAAGCAACCATAGGCTCAGCAGTTCTCTCTTCATCGGGCACTCCTGTGGTTGAATTCTTAGAGTTGCTTAGAATATGTGGCTTCTCATTCTTGACAGAAGTTGCTTGGCACAAATTCTCTGTTCTATCAGGGGGACACAACTCCTTAGATGCGTTGGCCACTAGTTCTCTAGAACTGACCATGGAAAGCGAAGCAGATGAACCATGAAGGAAAATGTCTTTCGGTATGCTACTAAATTGCTCAACAAGCACCGATCTCTCCTTTATTTCCGTTCTTTCCACACCTAATGATCCTGAAGCATGAATTCCATCAGAGTTTGGGAGGTTAGATTTGACAAGGTTTGCTGATCTTGAGAAATGGGAGAAGTTGAGAAAATTTGAATTATTGGTAGGTGGCCGACTATTCTGCCTCTCCATCTTCCTACTAGCATCAAGATGATTACTTGTATTGTTGCTAACAATATCTGAAACTCCAGATCCCAAGGTATCCGATGTCCGGCCGTGCTGATGGGCCCACGAACATAACTGACGATCTTTAGAGGAAGCTTTCAAAGTATTACCACCACTATGTAAATTGCTAACAGTCTGTTCACAACTACTTCTCTTGTCCATTGATACAAAGCTATTCTGGGTGGACATCCCATTACCCGTAAAACCAGATATTTCAGGTAGAAGTTCCGAAACATAATCTTGTCCTAAAGCATCATCTATGGGATAACTTAACCAAGGAGCCATTTCAGCAGCTTGGCTTACATTTAAGTCTCCTGAGGGCACTACTGGTGCCATATCATTCAATATAGACTCAACCCCACCAAATTTTCCAATTCTTGAAGCCTGAGTATCATAAACTTTAGATATTTTGGAAGGTAAATTGTTACGAGTAGGGCTCCTTGTAGCCCTACTGGACTGACCTTGCATTAAGATCTGGCCATTCTCCCAAACTAACTCGACTAGATCATTCTCAGACCTGCATGAAAGAACAATAATACCTTACAACAATATAAGAAAATTTCGGAAAAGCCATAAAGTTTACCAATTTTCAAAAACTTAATTGTTGAAATAAGAGGCCTACCGAGAAGAGAGATCAGTCAGGCATGGTTTCTGCTGGCCAGATTCAAGTGTTCCTCTAGCCATTCTCAAAAACTCTGATAGAGGCATGATGGAGAACAAGCACCTTGCACGCAAGATTGATGAACCCAAGCAGCTGGGTACTTGTTAAATGGTACTATGCCTTCTTAACATCCGTTGAAGAAAGAAATATATTCAATAATATCTGTGTGAAGCGGAACACTTCAATTGAGTTCAAAATTATATCCAAATGAACACCAATAAAGTTCATGACCTCACAAGGGACAGATTTATCTAAGACTAGACAAAATAATTTGGCTTCAGGATGTATGCAAGCAAGAGTATTATGCAAATAGAAAATTAACGCATATAAGCACAGATACTATATTTGCGGAAGAATGCATAGATTCATCTAGTTATGTCTTAATCAGTTGACATATATAAAAATCCAATTTAGTTTCATAGGAGCAGGAATACTTTTAAAAAACTACCAAATTGAGCTTGTTTAATCCAAAAGTGGAGAGTTATTTAATACAAAATCAATCATTAGAGTAACCCACATTATTTTTCTTAAATTATTCAACAACCCACAGATCTTTCTCCTTACATAATAAAAAACCTTCAAGAAAACAAAACCCACCTCTTCAAAGATTTCCCCCCTTCAATTACTCTTTTTTCAATGTGAGCAATATGAGTTTTTCGAAATTCACCGAAAGATTTTGCTAATCCAAATGCATCACACAAATTTTCTTGGCTAGAAGTTAGTGTTTAACCAGCCAGCTATTTGGTTTGAGCTCCAAGGTTTGGAAACAGCATACAAACAGGGGGCGAGAGAGAGAGAGAGAGAGCGAGAATATAGGGAAGGCGGCGCAAGGCTTGCGGTACCCCAACAAATAGCACGGAGTCTGCTAAATATATGCAGCAGTTTTCGATAAAGCTCTCCTCTTTCGAAAAACTCACCTCATTTTGAGAATCTCAACTCTTTTTCCATTGGAACAGACTTAGGTATTGGTTATCGTTTCTGTAACACTATTATATAAATAAATATATATATATATTCTGTTGTGATAGGCATAGGCCCGTCAGATCTTGAATTTCAAGTATTCTTTTAGCTTTATCATGATGCGGGCCCAAGAAAATACAAACCGTTTTGTTTCCATTATGAAGCTACTGATGATGATGGATTGAAACCGTTTCTCATCACACCTCTGCTAGCTGTTGCACCAATGAATTAGCGCACAGTTGGCACACAAATTATTGTTGCCAACATTTAAACCCTACACGATGCACTATGCACTACCTAAATAACTTTGTAGAGCTCAAAGCTGTAAACCCACACAGGGTAGCATTTTTTTATAAAGATAAACTTTATGTGTCGTTGCACTATTAATATAGTAGTGCTCATAAGGATGACAATGGAGCGGGACAAGTATTTGAAGACAAACGTCTACCCTATCCGCCTAGCAGGATAAGGCGGAGCGGAACAATAAGAGGCTTCCGATAGGGATCACAAGGGGAACTTAAGGATCGGCCTATTGATGGGTTGGAGTCTCCTACGTTCTGCCTAAATATTTAACTTATGTCCATGAATAATAATTATTTCCGCTAAGGATTACTATTGTGCTTTCGCTTCCATATCATGTTATGGCCTCCTTTCTATATGTTCATTCTGCAAATTAAATTCTGGTTGCTTAACTTCAGTTGCTGACAACTATATTAATCAATATTTTATTATATTAACTTGCTGAGTTTACATGTCAGAGTTTCTTAAGGGGAAATCGTCAATTTGATGCTATTAGGACATTCAATCCTTCTATAATCTATTGGGTCAAAGATCGACTTCAACTTTTATTGGATCGTATTATCCACTTTGGGATCAGTCTTCATAAATTTATTTTTCAACTTTCTGAAAAAGGTCTCATTCCAATCAACATATTTGTTCATTCAAAGGAATGAATATCATGATCCTCCCTTCCATAGCCAACTAGTATTGTTCATGTGCAATGCATAATTTAAAATATATTTATAATATTAGCTTGACTTAATTATGTTTAAGAGTGTCCAAAATATTTTTCGTAAAAAAATCTAAATTATATAATTTTGTATTAAAATATATATTCCGTCCACCCCAAAATAAGTCTTATTTCTATAAAAATATTTATCAATTTGCTTAATGAGTTTTATTAAAAAAATATTAGTTAATATTTATTTGCAATCTAAATTCAATGCAAATAATCAATACACAATAAATATTATAATTTGATCCAAATAATCAATAAAAATTAATTATATTTTTCACATCTAATATTCATTTTAATATATATTATATGGTTGTAAAATTAATGATCTTGAAAAGATAATTAATTAAGTATATTATATATAAATAATGTAATAGAACAAAAAAATTATTTGTATTTCGACAAATTGAAAAATCTATTCCCAAAAAAAAAAGAATAAAATTCAACTAATCAAAAGGTGAAACATCAATTTTTTAAAATATTTTCATTTTTAGAAACTGAAAGGACGAGAAATACTATTTTATTATATATTAGCATTATTATATATTAGCATAGATAAGAGATTCATTTGAATATGCCACCATAATCAACAACTGGCATACATATAATATTATTATCCAATTCATCAAGGTTATTGATTTATACATGAATCTCACTAATTTATGAATTAAATTAATATATATTGTATTTACATACATGTACATTATTATATCTAGATTAAGACCACAAGCATCTATAGCAACAGAGGTATTTGCAGTCGTATCTAATCAGTAAAAAGAGCACAATCTCGCATGGTCCTATTAAATGCAACACAAAATGTACTAGTATAATCCTATAGTTAAAATAAACTAATATCAAATTAAATTACAATCATAACAATGATTTGTCCAAATTCATATATATATATTGTTAATAATCACATATACTTTACTATTGATAATATGTGATCTTTTTTATGAGACCACACCCCATATTGCCTACAATATATAGTATATGAGACTCATGCATTAACATATCACCAATATAGTATAAAATATCTGACCAAATAATTCTCATTCAAAAAGTTTAAGAAAATAAAGGTAAATACATAAGGATTGCTTTTAGTATAAAATCCTAACAATCACAATATTTTATTACATAGTATTATTATAAAGATTTATTATAAATATTATATTTTAAATAGAAAATACAAATGACATTTATCACCTTTGTGAATTGTTGAAACCAATGTATTTTTAATTGTATGTATCTCATAATATATTTTATTAATATATATTTGCTTAGAAAATTATTATTTATAATGTTGGATTATTGCTATTCATGATATATATATATATATATGTATATTAGTGAGTAAAGAAAAAAACACACTCATACATATAAATTAAATTATATATATATATATATATATATATATTAAAATACAAAAAATTATTTAAGATGCGTAGGCATTTTCTTATTTTTACAATGTAATTTGGCTTTGTCTTCCACTTTTTATTTAGTAGCATCTAATAAGATTTTTCTTGTACTTTTATCTTTAGGTTCCACCACTTTACAGTAATTTTTTTTTCTCAGCTATATTTCCAGTTTTCACAAAACCCGAAGCCGCTTTATGAGTTTATACGAACAGAAAACACTTCATGGCTTCATGCTCTTAACTTTAATTCAAAAATAATTTACCCCAACTATATTTTCACCTTTCACAAAATCCAAAATAGTTTCATGATTTAAAAAAAAAAAAAAAAAATTGAAAAATGTGTATTATAAACTGAAAATTTAAAATCGATATCCCCTTATGGTTTAAACAAACATAAATACTCCATACAACTTATGCTTTCAAAGCATATCATCTAAGACCATGCAATTTTTTGAAAATTTTATTATCAAGATTTAATGGTCATAGAAAAGTAAGTTGAGAAAATTAACCTCTTTCAAGAATCCTTTAAAGGGTTATTTTTAGTGTAGTTTCAAAATTTAATGACTCCTACAAATTGACTTTCGGACGAAGTTAAGGACATAAAAATGTAGTTTGGGTTTGTGTTTATCTTTTTCAAGAAAATTAGATCAGGAAAAAGAATTTGTGGATTTTGAAATTCATTTACTCCATATATGGATAAGAATATGCTCTAGATTAAAAACAAAGGAATCAGTTCTTATAGATCATTTTGACAAAAGGTCGAAATGAATTATGAATCTTGCTGGATAGAAGAAAAACTTGAGTTGTTGACTCGAGGGATATTGAGATTAGACGTAAATTTTTATTTTTATTTTATCTCTTTTCGAATATTATACCTGGAACTAAATTCCATTTACTTAATAAATTTAAAATCACGTCATTACATCAATTTATCAAGTAAGGTATGAAATTTCAATAAAAACATCATATAAGTTGCATGACATCAATCATAATCATAAAGCTGTTTTGCTTATGCATTTTAGTCTTCTAGAATGTCCTGCTGGCCTTTGTGTTTTTGGGGTTTATTTCACATGTTTTTAGTTGTTTTAGGCTGCTTGTTCCCGTCCCCGTACTGGGGCTTTGGGACTAGTTTTATTTTTTTTGGATATTTCCGAGTATTGGTGTACTACAAACTTTTTTTATTTTATTTAATTTCCACAGTTTCGACCAAAAAAAATCATAATCATAAAGCATAATAAGTATTGATTTTAATGTGGTGGAATGATGTTGGATGAGGGCCCTTAATCATAGTAATAATTAGGTAAGAAAGCAAGATTCTTGACAGGAAAATAGACTTTTAATTATTTCAAATTAGTAAGTCTACAAAAGGTAGATCTTGATCTGATACCACACTATAACATTCCAATTTTAATAATGCATATTTTTTGGGAAACATGGAGCTATTTAACTTTGAATATTTTTTTTTTATATGTATAATACACTTAACCAAATAAAACAATAATTAAGGTAAACGTCATCTTTGCAAATACTTAACCTTAAAACAAGTCGCTAAAAATATGTGTATTTTCATAACCAATCATATCAACTCATGACTGTATAAAACCAAATACTCAAAAGAATAAAATTAATATATGATAAATATGTTTGGTCTTAAAAAAACTCAGGAGGATTAAGATAGGGTAAGGCATCTCATTCTGTGTCAATCCTTCACATCTTTATTGGTACTTGAAATATTGCAGAGGATGAGTGTTGGAAAAAAACTCTATAACCATAATTCGATTACACACGAGAATATATACTCAATTACATTATGAGCTCAACTCACATAGAAAGATTTAACAATAAGCCATGCTAAAGAAGATCTTAAATCATGAAGTAATGCGTATAGCACATTAATTTTGTTGGGTCACACATTATCTCGCTTAGGCGTCTTATGTTCTGAAGCAACTCAAGATGATATTTCGGTCAAAATCTTGAATGGGTATTATCCACAATTCTTAACATATTGATGTAAAATATTATCTATGTACTTTACATATTGTGTAATGTTACCCAAAATTATTTACAGCAATTATGTTCATCATGTATTCATTTCATTATAATATATCAGATAATCACATCAAATCATGCAAGAACATCTTCATGTATCATGTCATACCAATTTGGCATAGTTCAATCATTTTTACCAATAATTTTAAAAACAAATGAAATCATAGAGATCATCATAGCACAGAATTTGTCACACAATTATGCATATAATTCTTTAGGTTAAGTAAATGATCACAACACACAAACTACTATGAAAGAATCATATACCTTGTAAAATAAAGTCCTGATCAAGTAAGCAGTGTAATTGATTGTCCTACAAACTTCTTAATCTTCGTAGTTCTTGAAACCTAGTATAAAAAGATTGCTCGTCTTAACTCTGACTCAAAAGTATAAAGAGAACTTGAATATTTTAAAAGCATTGCTTCAGTGTAATCCAACCTAAATTAAAATATTAGTGTTTATTAGAAAGCTATGAAATGGAAACTCCAATTTGAAATAAAATATGGGACTAAAACGAAAACCTTATTGGCTGTGCTGTAACTTTTCCCATACAAATATCAGAATTTATGTACTATCTTAAAATTATTGAAACGTAAGACCTCAATTGAAAATAAAATACAATTTTGCAAACAATTGAGTGGTGGGGCTTAATCCCAAACCTTATTGTAGTTCAAGTGTCCAATTGAAATTAAAACATGATTTATGGTTCAACTTGAGATTTAAATATTATTTAGAGTTAATTTAAACATACTTGAAAGTTTGAACTTAATCTGAAAGAGTTGAAATGTTCGGGATCTAATTACAATAACTAAAAGATTCCCAATTGTGTGAATCTTAACCATTCCAATTAAACAATTCGTATTACTTTTAACAAATTACTCTCTAACCTAACTACCTAATATGTATGCTCATCTCACCCTAAACAATTAAACAAAGTAAACTAATTACTAAGCTAACGCACAAAACCCAGGCACACACTCTATGTACTACCTCAAGATGTGATGACGGCGTGACCCGATAGCGCGGAGGGAGGACGGCCACTTTGTGAAGGCGCTGGCGCAAGACTGGGCGACGAAACCAGTGCGGGGGAAGACGGTGGTGCTTGATGTTCCTTCCCTGGGTAATGGAGGATTTTTTTTTTTTTTTGTTAGGCCTTGGAGGGGAGGAATGATTTCGAGGGGTGGAAAGGAAGACAAAATGTTCGTAAAATATGGTTGGTCAATAAATATGTGGATCGGGATCACCTGCTGTGGGCGGGAGGCTGCACATGGTGCTGTTGTTTCTTCCCATCCCCCCTTTTTTCACCATTTTGCTTCTTTCTTTCTTTTTAATTTTAGTTTATCTCTTTTTTACTTGTATTGATATTTTATTTATGGGAACAAGATAGTAGGTTGGCTAAGCATGCAACCAAGTCATAATTTTTTATATAATGTCGTAAATACTAATCATAAATAATATAAATTTATTTTAAATTGGATTTTTTTTTTCATTTTTCTTATATTATTTGATATATTTTCATTATCATTTATATATTTTTATAATGAATTGTTATTTACATTTGTTATAAAGCTAAAATGATATGAAAATTTAGAAGGGATTTAGAAGGTCCAATAACCAGATTCTTGATTTGCATAATAGTTTTACTTTACTATTATTCGCTCATCATAAAAGTTGGTCGCTAAATAATGGTTGTTAGTTGTATGTCAAAAAGCAATCTTAAGATTTTTTCTTTGTTTGAAAGAAATTATTGTGAATATCGAATAAAGAATATAAAAAACCAACAAAAATATTATTTTATTAGATTTAGGCTACAATTTAATAAGAAAGCAACTTGTCTAAAGTAAATATTAATCATTTTTATTTTATTTTGTAATTGAAGTTATATTCGAATAACAATATTTTTGAGAAATAATAACATCACAAGTATATATTATGAGAAACGTATATGGGAAAAGAATTAGTCATTAATATATTTGTAATGTATTAAGTTTCTAAAAATATAAAGCTGATTTTAGGCGGGAAAATGACATTTTCATAAATTAATCCAACTGTCCCGCTTTTATATAGTTGTAGACTAGATGCACGGCTATTTATTTTTTATTAGTTATTTGTTTAACTTTTATGACTTTATTAATTTAGAATTTTGAGTTTTAAAATTTAAAATTATAAGGTATTAACCAAACAGGACTATGAGTCTCAACTTGATACTCTTGGTCCCAATCCATATATTTCTGTATGGTTTAAGTTGAGAAATTATATTTTTAAAAAATTATGAAATACTAAATTTGTTGAAAAAGTAAAACTTTATTTTAAATACATATTTAGCATTGACATAGTAACTAATGATGCGCCCAATTGTAGATATGGTTTGACTTATAAAAAAATAAAATTAAAAACCTCTTAAATATTACACAAATTTATCAAAATATGATGGATATTTGAACATTACTATTTTAACAAACTTTTGTTAATTTTTTCTTAATTTTGGCAGTATTTCTTTTTTTTTTAAGTGAATGTAATTCTAAGCGAACGAAGATGAAAAAAATTCAGGAGTTACAATATAACTTATATCAACTTAACAAATTATAATTATTTATAATGATTCATCACGAATTATTAGAAAGAAAATTGTTATAAGTCATAAACTATATATGTATATATAATGCAAAAAACTATAAAAACTAACCTTATAAGACAAAACCACAAAAATTCTACAGATAAATATTAGTCAAATAAATATTTAATGGCAAAAGAATGTTAAGGCCTAGTTTTATATTATTGATCAACACAAAAAGTTTTCTTGTGTCATATTCTACTATAATATGATTATGATAGTTTATATTATTTACCCTAATTAATATCATAATTTGTTAGCTTCTAAAATTCTATTATACTTCTCTTTATATATATATATATATAGATGTTAAATCTATCCGAAAAGATCTGCAATGTAGAATATTTTCTTCTTTCTGTGACAATTTTCCTATTAAAAAATAATCTTAAATTTTGGGGTCGTTTAAATTTTAAAAATTTTAAAAATAAAATATTAAATTTATGTTCTTTTTTAACATTAAATTCGATGAAAATAAAATTATACAGATTAATCTTACTGTATTATGCAAATATTAATTATTTTATTTTTATATCAAATTGATTTATTGTAATCTAACTTATTAGATATATTGGTTATTTATATCCCAAAATTTGTGGAATTATAAGATTTAAATTGAACTACAATTTATCTTTATAGAATATTTAGAAGTTTGTTTTGATATACTCTCATAATAAAATAATTAAAATTAAAACTGATAATAATATAATATTTTTTTGTTGTGATTTTTAGTAACCATTAAATTGTGGCTCTATCAATCAAATTATTTTATTATATCATATATATATATACAGATAAATTTTGATATAGATCTGTATAAAAATATCATAATTAAAAGTAATTTAGGAAGAAAAAATTTGAAAAAAATATTTTATAGTTAATGATTAAATTTAGTGTATGTATATGTGTGTGTTTATGTGTGTGTGTGTGTGTGTGTGTGCGCAATATGGATGTCAAATTAAAAATCGTGAAAAGATAATTAATTAAAAAAATTAATTGAAAATGGAACAAAAAAATTTTGAAATTTTTAATGAAAAATTAAAAATAATAAAAGATTAATCAAATTAACATATTTTGCTAGATAATAACTTGAAAATGAATTAGTGTCGTAGCTTTATTAATCAAATATATATAGACAGATATTGATATAGATTTGCATAGAAAAAGAGATATCATAATATATATGTATATATATATAAAGATATGGTATATATTTGCATAATTAGAAAGTAGTTTGATACTTTCTATTTACGGCGGTACTTCTGCTATTGTATAGATTGGTGGCTTTTTTTATCTTTTTCTTTTTTAATATTGTTTTCCTTGTTTTATATACAAATATTTTTTTTAATTTTTAATCCATTTTTCATATAAATATATCAAATTAATTTTATTTTCACAATTTTTGATATAACATCCTGAATGTTTATATTAAAATAAAATATTAGATTTAAAAATTATACTTATTTGTTTGTTGGATATTTGGGTAAGATTTTAGGATTTATCTTGGGTTAGACTATTTTTATTAAATTTTGGGTGGCAGATAAAAAATTGTTAAATATTTTCTTATAAAATATATTAAATGATTTATTTATTTTTAAATAAATTAATCAATTTATTTTATTTTATATTTTAATTTGAATATATATGTATGTATACTAATATAAGAAAATTTGTGACAAATATAGTAACTTACTGTTTTTTCCACCCAAGATCAATTTCTATTAGTGAAAACTTAATCACTATAGATATAAATGAACATGGTAAAAAACAATTGACATGATTTGATAACAAAAATATTACTACTCTACCCACAAAAACTATGAATATCTTCAACATCTAAAATAATAGAGTATTGGGGTAATTATATTTAACATAATATGAATTTAATGATGAGAATAAGATTTATGTTTTTTTTTTTTTTTTTTGAGGGGCGGGCGGGGGGGGGGGGGAACTATTTTTTGGGAAGTAAAACTCCATATTCCACGGTCAAAATTAATTATATGTTGTAAATTTTAATTAATTCAAAAAATAAATAGAAAACTATAAAAATTGTTGAATACTAATTTATAAATAGTTTTAGACTGCTATAAATAATTGAGCAGTATCATAGATGGATATATATATTACTAAACCTCGAATAATAATATATAACATATGGTAAAATTAAACAATAGATGCTTTAATGGACTAAGTTAGCATAATTATTTTGGCAATTTGCAGAATTCACAAACTTATAGATTTTTTTATTTGATCACTAATTATAATTCTATGTATTAGACTAATTTATAGTTGAATCATAATCAAATAAGAGATTGTGTACTATAATAATTATTATTTGTCTGAAATATTCTAATATATTATGAAGAGTGTAAGTTATATTCTAGACCTAATCTAATATATTAACCCGCAATATTAATTCCAATATTTTTGGTGTATAAAACTTGTATTGATAGGGAAGTAAAACTCGACGTTCCATGATAAGATGCATTAAAGGTAAATAGAAGAGTGAGTTTCTTGTGTATCAGGTTTATCATGTACTCGATTCATAATATTATTTGTTTACTTTAAAAATAGTAATTAATTTTTCAAGGTACCAAATCAATAATAATATTTTTTAAGTAAACAAATAATATTTTTTAGTTAAACAAATAATATCTTATATCATGTTGGGCGGTGGCATATAAGTATTTGCGTAAATAAATAAATAATACAATAAACTTATTAAATTTCATTATACAAATATTATAATAGTATAAATAATAATACTCTGTTGCAATAAAGGAAAATTGGAAATGTAAAGAGAAATAAGATTTGATAGAATTATAGTGGATGAGCCAAAATTGTGGGTTGCGCACAACTTAAAGAAGAGGTACCATTACGCTTGATTACTACAATTGCTTTATTGTAGAATTATCCTAAAAACTAATATTTTATATACCTTAATAAAATAAACTAATTGTTTCATGCTCTATTTATAATTTTTTCTACATGATTAATACAAATATATTTGAGCATATCCTACATCATAGAAACAGAGAGGAAGAGATTGATATTGTTACGCAACCAATTGACACCTACACCAATGTCTCGGGCTTCCAATGATTGGTAATCTTATTTTTTATATCATCCACGCTTATAAAGATAGAGATTCTTCATTCGCGAAACAGATTTCTCACACAAATTAAGGTTCTTCTCCAATTCAATTTATATTTAATTCAACACTTAAAACATAAAAAAATCAATAAATAACACCAAAATTACACATAGTAACATTATTAACCTTAAAACATATCCACAAGTCATCAACTAAATTATTAAAATACATCATAAAGCTACTCTTTCTTTCACTACCTCCCATGGTTGCTTTGTATATATATAGAATAAAATTCAAAATACCCACTTAAAATAGGAAAAAAATAATTTGGCGCTTGCACATCATGCGCGCCTATTATTGGCGCGTGGAGTGTACCTGCTCGTAGAAGAGTGGGATTACAGTTATAATATTTCTAACCAATCAATTATTTTTATTTTTTTATTCCATTTTCACCAAAAAATTCAAATATATATATTTTTTTCTCTCTAACTCATTTTTTCATGAAAAATATATCAAATTATTTTAAGATCTTTAATTTGATCATATTGTATATATAAAAAATATTTTTTAAATATAAATAATTTTTAGATTAATTGTGATATATTTTATTATTTTATATATTTTTATATTATGAGATATTTTTATTTTAAATAATTGTTATTATAAATATATTTTATATAATTATATATTTTATTTTAAAATATTATCTATTATATTAATATTTTAATTATATTACCATATCATAAATTGCGCAGACATTGAAAAAATAGTAAGTACTCTTAAACAGAAAATCCCAACCTGCCCCATCTCCAAGTTGTTAAGAAATTATGAAACCCAATTAAATTAATTCTGAATGTAAATAGTTTCCCACATAGAAATTGTCACCCCATCCATGTCCATATCATAGTGCAGCGGTAAAGAGGATTCAACCAACAATTGAAGATAAACCATAGAGCATCAAACTTCCGTTGGCGCTTGTAGATGACGCAGACAAGAGATCCTGATCACACAAAGAACAGGCGATGCATGTTACAACAAGACAGGGAGGGGATCTGACATGTGGATCCCAGAAATCGCCTGCTTTCCACGTGGACCCTCAAGTGTGGTGTCCGAGCCCCATTGCCTTGTGCAACCGTGCAATCGGGGTCCCTCTTCACTCTCACAGATGTGATAAAGACACCCCAGGATGTACAAACACGTCAGCTGCACTTCACGTGCTGTTACGTGAATCACGTGGCTCCTTGTTTTGTCAGCCATGTATGGATGTCGACACATCTTGCTAGTATCTTCATACTTTTTATATTCCACTCTGTCCATTTATAGATTTTATGTAACGCCTTTTTGTGTATGGAACACGTATCCAATTAAATAATCAAACTTCAGACCAAACAAAATTAATATAATTACAGAAATTCGACTAAACTTATTACAATATATACTTATATAAAAATAATTTAAGTGATTAAAGCAAAAAATGATTTATTTTTTTCGCCCAAATGTACCTATTAAATTATAAGAAACTTTGATTTTTGTCAAAATTATATAAATTTATAACTTTTTCATTTAAATTTATTTTTACTGAACTTCTTTTCATATTTTTTAATTTGACTTCCATATTAATATATAAAAATAAAATATCATATCTAAAATATAGAGTACATTGTCAGTGAATTGTTTTGTGTTCTATATGGATATTTGAAGTGTATATAAAATAAATATATTAGATAATTTGAAAGTATAATTAATATTTAAAAAATTAAAATTGTTCAATTGATTTTAATTATTTTTCCCACGTTTTGGTTGTTAAAATATCTGAGGTGGAATTTAGTATTTAAAATAAATATAAGCTACAATTTTAATATTTAATGAACTATTTGTATAAAAAAATATCTATTATCTAAAGTGTGTATATATATGTATATGTATATTTTTTTTCTTAAGATTTTAATTATTTATTTTGTTGTATTGATTATTATCTTGATACTTTTGGGTAGGATTAGAGTTTAATTTGTCTATTATATATTTTCTATCTTAAAATATTTTGGTTTGAATTTAATTCGGCGATGATATTTTTCATATATTTTGGTAATCTGATTACAAAATTTCCTTTCCCCATTATGCTTTGGCCTACATAGCTAACTAGACACAATTTTAGAAATACATTATCTACAATCCATTAAATTTGTTTGAATATAGTATTTATATGATGAGTATGTAATATATCATATGCGAATAAAAAAATAATATTAATAATTTGCTTTGTTTTGAATTTTGAAATTGGGTTTAATAATGGTTCACTACAAGAAAAACAAAAAAAAAAAAAAAAAAAACAAACTAGAGACAATTTTTTTTTTTGTTATATTACATGATATCTATCTTTAAACTAAAGTAATGCATTTGAGACGAAATGTTAGGTCATTAGAACGACAGTTGTTAAGCTTTAGAGATGAAATTTCTCTCTCTCTCTCTCTCTCTCTCTCTCTCTCTCAATCAAGTTAATGAGTGAATTTTGTCTACTATGAAATTAATAGACAATATTATGTCTGTCTTTAATATTTGGTTAGTAACTCGTTATTAATTTGGTTGCTAATTCGTTACTAATCGGACATTATTGATGTAAAATATTTTTATATCATTTTCTTACTATTTTATTTGTATTTTATTGTTATAAAATCGATGCCAATTGAAATTTGTATTTTCTTAAAAAAATAATTTATTTTTTTATTATATTATGATTTTTCGCTAATAAACCATTCATATGGTATTAAGTTCATAATCACCTAAATATACAGTTATTTGCAACTCTTAGTACTGATATTTATTTTAGAAATTTTTTGAAAAAAATTTATAATTCTCATTTATTTACAAATAATGCATCACACGAACCGATATTAATTTCTGTAAAGTCTATACCACTCGTTTAAACTTATAAATCTTATTTGTATTTTTAACAACTTCATTTCTTAAATCAATTATTACATCTAAATTAAAAAATTAAAGTAGGTTCTATTATTATTACTTAATCTAGTATAATACGATAAATTTTAAATCTCGTCATTAAATGACCTCTGAACTTTTGTTGTTTGTGATGAAACCGAGCAAAAATATGATTTGAGGGTGAACCCTCTTCATAGAGAGGTGAATGATGGAGATAATATATCATGTATCATTTAGATATTAAAATATCTTTAAATTTATTATATTTGATTTATTAAGATATTTTTTATTTTTTTATTTATTTATTAGGTATTTATTATATATAATGTCATTATGATTCTAAATTTGCTGTAATAGTATCTATAAGACAGAGAGTATAATTTTATTTCTGCCAATCAAATATCAATACATTTAGTTACAAACCATCAACTTTGACCTTTCATTTTAGTATTTGATTTTTTTCAATTTAAATTAAAAAGGTTTTACTAAAAAAATATTTGACTTAAAAACAATACCTTTTTTCGAAGAAAATTCTTTTAGAAATGAAGGAGTCTCATGTGCATTGGGTGTACCGTGCACCTGATCTACATAATTAATCGTTTAACTAAAAAATATTATTACTTAAAAAATATCACTGTTTTTTTAAAATAATAAATTAGTAGGAATATTTTTTAAGTAAACAAATAATATTTTTTAATTAAATAAATAATATTATAAATTTAGTTGTATGATGCACTCAATACATAGAACAGTTTGGATTTTAAAAAAAAAATATTTATTTTAGAATGAAGGAAATATTAAATCGAAATGTGCAGAGATATGGTAAAAAGGGCGGGTCAATTGGCAGAGGTATAAATAGGGGGTGCAAAGATATGATGCATGGGGAGGGCAGGGAGGATAATGCTAGAATATTAAGCGAGGCCCCATGGCTTTGATGGTGGGGGTTGTCCGCACATAATCTAATCCCAACTGGCCCCTTGGGATAATTAAGTGCTTTCCTCGATGGTAACAACAGCAGTACGTAGGTGCAGTCTGCACATGATCCATTCATCACTACAGCATGTAACCTATTTTTCATTACCAAAATACCTTAATTTCGAATAACCTACAACAAATATCCGTGCCTATCTTTCTCTCTTGTAATACAATATCCTTCATTTACGCTACTATTTATCAACTTGGATTTTGTGCACATAATTTTCAATCATTTTTTAAAAAAATTCATCTTATTTTTCTAACAATAATAATAACTATAATAATGACAATGATAATAAAAGTGTATCTATGTAATGTGTGTAGTGTACAGTATGCAGTATGCAGTGCGCCATGTGTAGAAGCCCATATATAATAGGGTTTGTATGAATTTAGGACATCTATTTAAGCAGCATATTACAAATTTTTAATTATGTTCATCCACGTTGTAAAGAAGGCAAAGCAGAAGCCCATATATAATAGGGTTTGTATGAATTTCCCAAAACCATTTAAAAGGGGGGCCTTAAACATGAAAGCCCAACATAATAAGAAAAAAAAAAAAAAAAAGTCCATCAAGAAATAAACATATAAAAGGAAATAAAATTATTTGGTCTTGGGCTTTGAGTGATGAATCGGATCATTTTTGGCCCAAAACACTATTGCGCTCTCGTCTCCATCATATAATAAATTGGACTACTTCCGAAATATAAATTTGTTCCTTACTCTCCTATTATTATCAAGATAAAAAGCTTGGGGAGAGTAAAATTGTGATATATTTATATATATGAGATACATACTCTATTCTATATACCGTATACAGTGTCCGTAGAAGGATTCTTGAGAACATAGAAGAAAGCTTGTTAAAGTACTCTTCACGAGGTAAATAACAATTTTTTTTACATGAGAATTAATCTAGTAAAACATAAATGATAACTGATTCTATTTCGAGTTATTAGATTTATAATAAGTGATTTTGTAAATCAGATCTCATCGTATTCCTAATAATTGTTATGAGAATAGATGTTTGACATTATCTTTTACGTTTACGATAAACTGTAATAGTTGACTGTTTTAATTCATAAACTAGTTATGATCTAAATTTCGTACTTTCGAGTTTGTAAAAAGGGGGTGGATTACGTCTATATAATTTTCCCTTGTTAAATTTGACATAGGATATGAGTTTCGTTGTATTTTAGCATAAAAATCGATTCTGGATATTTGGTATACTGGTTCGGAATTCTGGGGTCATAATGCTGCCCCAAAACAATTGGGCTGTTATAATTTTGAAGATAAAACTATTCTGGGCCACATAATGAATTTTATTGGACTGTTTCCATTACTTTATTGAGCCTCAACAACGAGAATGAATTTTAAATTTTAATAAATGCCTAAGTATATTGTTTAATTAAAAAGTATTATTTATTTACTTAAAAATATTATTACTTTTTTCAAGATAATAAATTAGTAATAATATTTTTCAAGTAAAAAAATAATTTTTTTAGTTAAATAAGTACTACTATATATTGTATTGTACGGTGCACCTGATGCATATAAGTTTTTATGTTAATTAATTATATTTATCATATATATGTGACAATCGATTAAAAGTGATTTAGAATTTATTAATATAAGGATTATACACATAAATCAAAATATTGTGAGTAGTTCCTATAGAATATCCAAGTAATATTATTGATGATCATTACTACAAATTTAATTTTTGTTGCTTTCTTGTTCAAACAAGCATATCATTTTTATTAACGGCAGTTGATATATTTCCTTTAATTGATGGACTATATGTAATGAACGTTTGGAAAATGATTTGTATGAATTGAAACCAATCGATAGCTCACTATATCACGAACAAAACGCATAAAGTATGTTCTACTAATAGAACTTTGTTGCAACATTTGAGATATGATCATATTAATCAGAAATGATTCTTTAAATAGCTTAAAGGTTGAATTTCTAGTTGTAAATTGAGTTATGTTTGAAGTCTAAAGAACATAGAGCAAAATAAATTTTGAAATTAGTATATTCTGATAAATGTCCTAGTTAAATGTCTTTGAAATAACTCAAAGTTGGAATACTTGAAATGGTAGAAGAAATGATCATTGAGGAACATGGAGAACAAGAACATACTCCATTCAACTAGGAACCTATAACAACTACACACGGTAGAAGGTTATTCAAAAACCTTCCAAATTCTTACTATGTGGAGAGTCTTTCAAGTGAGTCCTATTGAAAAGAAGGAGACCCCACCTCATTCAAGAAAGCTAAGGTAGATACATACATTGATCATTCGAGTGGTGCTATGGATTCAGAAATGAATTCCATACACACTAACTCTATCTAGGATATTATATATATACTTGAAAGGGTAAAACCCATTGGGTGCAAAGGGATCACAAGAAGAAAAGAAGAATAAATAGAAAGGTAGACCTTTAAAGAAATATTGGTTGTCAATGGTTATACCAAAAGAGAAAGGAGTCGATTATGAAGAAACATTTTCATTGATAGTCATGTTAAATTCTTTTCATATTCTCTTATCTGTTGCAACACATTTTGATTACGAAGTGTGACAAAGGAATGTCACGACTACTTCCCTTGATGGAAATCTTAACGAGAGCGTTTATATGATGCAACTTGATGTTTTATCCAAAAGGATCAAGAGCATAAAGTATGCAAACCGAAAAGGTCCATTTATGGACTTACGCAGATGCTTAGGTCCTAGAACATTAGATCTGATCAACCTGTAACAACTTATGGTTCTAATCAATATTCTGATGAGTCTTGTGTCCACTAGTGTTGTATGTGGATGACATCCTACTGAATGAAAATGACGTGTGACTGTTAACACTACCGAAGAACTAGTTGGCACAACAATTTTATATGAAGGATTTGGGAGAAATAAAATATGTTTTTGGGAATGCAAATCTTACAAGATAGGAAAAATAGAAGGATTTATTTATCTCAAGCTTCATACATTGACAAAATAATACTAAGTTTAGTTTACCATGCAAATTCCAGGTAAGGTCAAACAATTGTCAGACATGAAATCCACTTGCCAAGGGAGAAATCTCTAAAAATTCTCAGTAAAGTGAAATACATGAAACAGATTCTCTATGCCTTGTCTGTAGGAAGTCACATGTATGTAATGTTGTGTACTCAACCAAATATTTGTTATGTTGTTGGTATGATCAGTAGATATTTGTCAATTACGGGGCCGGAACATTGGACATATTCCTAACTATCTTCGTCAAACTGGAGATTATATGTTGGTGTAATCAAGATTAGATTTAGTGCCTATGGGATATATTGTTTTTTATTTTCTAGCTGATAGAGATTCTCAAAAGTCCACATCAGGATTAGTTCTCAAACTTAGAGGTCCGTTGTAACTTGTAATATCCTGGTGCCTCAAGCAAGTCGCGGACCACCACTTTGTGACTAAACTACACTTGACCAAATTCTTTAAATAAAGCCTCAGTGGCAGACTTAAAGGAAATACGAGGTGAAAATTTTTTGTTTTGAAAAGAAAATCTCATTCGATTTTACAAGTTCAAAAGACTCGTATTTACTCACACTTTCTTAATCAAAGAGGAATGATATATAAGTAATGGACAAAAATGTAGTACATGGTGCATAAACCTTCACATTTGGTTTTGGTAATTCGATTGATTGGGTCAACCGAACCAACACTTCCATTCAGCATATCCCGGGCTGATTTGACAATAGAAGGTATTTTTCATATCTTTTTAATAAAATATAGTGTTGGAGAGAGCTTTAAAAAGATAAGTAAAATCACCTCGCGGATAGGCGACTTTTTATTAATGTCACCTATTGTATTGGTGACTTTAATTTTTATTTTTTTAATTGTTTAATGTCGCCCATTATATAGGCGACTTTCTTTTTTTTTATTAATTTTTAAATCCAAAAACCCACAAAAAAAGGAGAAAATGGCGCCACTCGGTCATCTTACTCGGTTGGCCGAGTGGTATTTGTGACTCGACTGGATCACTCGGCTGGCCGAGTGCTGATGTTCACTCGGTTGACTCATTTGGTAGGCCACTTTACTCGGCTAGCCGAGTGAGCTAAACTTTCTGGAATTCTTTGAAATTTCTCCACTCGGCGGGTCTACTTGATTGGCCACTTCACTCGGCTGGCCAAGTGAGCTAAACTTTCTAGAATTTTTTGAAATTTCTCCACTCGGCCGATCCAGTCGGTCAAAATTTCTTTGGAATTTTTTTTTAATAGTTGTCGCCTATTGTATAGGCGACAATCTTTTTATGGTAAAAGGAAAAGGCTGTTTTACCTGCACACCTGCATGACTACACCTACACACATTGCACACATTTATACCTGCACACATTGCACACATTTACAGTTTCAAACACTACACTTGCACACAACACACATAACTCATTTTTGAAGCTCTTCTTCCATCATTTGCACACATTTGAAACTCATTTTTAAGCTCATTTTTCTTCTCCAGCAATTGGTGTGCATTTTTTTTTCAGGTAATTATTTTTCATGCTTCTTTTTGTGTGTTGTGTGCCATGTGTGAGTGTGTTGTGCGTTTGTGTGGTGTTGTGTGTGTGTGTGCTACTGTGTGTGTGTGTTGTTGTGTGCGTGTGCTGCTGTGTGTGTGTGTTGTTATGTGCGTGTGCTGGTGTGTGTGTGTGTGTGTGTTGCTATGTGTGTGGGTGTTGTGTGTGGTTTGTGTGGTGTGTGTGTTCTAGCATGGGTGTGTGATTGTGTGATGTGCTTGTGTGTGTGTTGATATGTGTTTTTATGTGATATGCTTGTGTGTGTGTTGTTGTTGTTGTGTGTGTGTGTGTTTGTGTGATGTGCTTGTGTGTGTGTTGCAATGTGTGTGGGTGCGCTTGTGTGATGTGTGCTTGTGTGTGTTGTGTGTTCTGGGGTGTGTGTGTGTGTGTGTGTATTATGGTGTGTATGTCAACCTGTTTAATTCGTTCCAAAATGTATTAATCGAGGTGGGTTTTGATTTGCAATAGATTTTGTTTGATCGAAATAGAGTCGTTTTTGGAAATGTTCTGGAGTATATTAATTAAGTTATTATTTGTTAAATTTTCTGTTATAATATATATATATATTGTTATAGATTTTGTTTTCACTTTAATATTTATATTTAGTCAAATGTTAAATTATTTATTAAACAATACAATATTTTGAAATCTTAAATAATAAATGCAAAAAACGCAGTAAAATAAAATAACATTAGGCGGCTTAGATGTCCTAAATGCTATCGATTAGTGACTTGTACAAAATGTGCACAACTAAGAAGTGCTATTTTCTGCAACCTTAATTATTAATAGGTTTGGATATTAGAAATTGATGAATACTACTTTGTGCTGCAGAAGCTATTGGATGTTCAAGAATTTCTAGGGCTTCAAAAGAGGGAGTTATCTAGTCGGAATGTGAAGATACGCAAAAGGATCATTATAGAAGCATATTAAGAACTGGGATGATATTCACTCAAATTTCTCCACCTTGACTATTACCAATTAAATTATCATAGGTGAAGTATGTTTGTTTCAATCAATATAATTTAATAATTTTATTTTCTTATTATTTCACATAGGTGTTTTGAGAATTGTTGTTATCGTAAATTTGTTGCTACTAATTATATTTATTTATTATTTCACATAGGAGCTTTTTATATATTGTTGTTGTCATAAAATTGTCATTAATAATTTTATTTTCTTATTATTTCATGTAGGAGCTCAGGGAATTGTTGTCGTTATCGTGTATTTATCGTGACCATCAAATTGGTGCCCTTGCATTGGGATATTGTTTCATTTCAATATCAGGTTTGAATTTTACTAATTTATTAGTTGAATTTAATTTCATTATACTTTGTAAATGTATTATTTAATAATACATTGCATGCAAAAAATTAGTTTACTCCATAAATTAAGTTCTCATTTTATTTTAATATCAACTCATCTTTATTATTTAAGATATGGAGACTTCAAACAATGTCGGTATTGTCATTTATGTTGGAGATAATAGCGATGGTCCACCTGTTTGTGCAACAAGAGTACATCGCGACATCAAATATTCTGGGTTGATATCAAAATTCTTTGAACTGACAGGGATCGATAGCAATGGATATAAATTAAATATATCCGCTTCACTATATGCAAATAATAGATATCATCGTATACCAATCAACAACGATGATAATTTATAATTTTTCTTTGCACCAGATACGGATAATCAATATGTAGAATTTCATATTGATTATGAAAAATTGCAAGATAATGCTCTCCCAGAGATTCTCCCAAGCAATGAATATTATCAATATGCCTCTTACTTAAGAGTGACATCAATAATTTAGTACTTATCATGCAAGACCTTACAAAAATTGGTGTAATGTCAAGGTCCAATAATTGCAATGTTCCAACTAAAAGAGAAAATGTTTACACAGTGGATCACCCATATGATCCATTGATTGGCAATTTTGGTGTCAATGAACTAGAAGATTCTGAACCTGATGAGCGTGAGTTGTCTAGTGAATCAGATGAAGATGTGGTGGATATTGATGATATTCAAACTATGTATTATCCAAATCAAGAGAGGCCACCATCCAATCAACAACCACCACTTCCATCAAATCCTCAGAGATATTCCATGCATCCGAAAATCTCGTTTTTCAATGCATCGTCTCATGAAATGCTTGTGGACTCATTTGATATACCGAAAAAGTTTAGATATTATAATGCTACTGAAGGAGTACTCACAAAAGGGATGGTTTTCAAAGATAAGAAGAATTTGCAGTACGCGGTGAAAGACTTTTCAATTCGTATAGCGAGGCATGAGTATCGAATAGAGGAAAGTACACCTCGAATATGGAAAGTCAAATGCAAAAATAGTTGTGAGACTACAATTGCAACTGGTGGTTGCTTGCAGGATATAAACACAAGATTAATATGTGAAAAATCAATAAGTATAAAGAGCCTTACACATGCCTAATGAATGTTGTGTCTTTTGACCATTAAAACTTGTTCAAAAACATGATTGTTGCGTTGCTAACTGGAATGGTTCAGGCAGATCCCAGGTATGAGATTAAGTGTGTCCAACAACAAGTTTATGACAAATTTCAACATACAATCTCATATCATAAGGCATGACATGGTTTAAAACGACCAATAGAAAATGTGTATGGTACATGAAAGAGCTCAGTTTCAAAACTACCCAAATTTTTTGGAGTTATACAAAAATAGAATCCCAGCACAGTTGTAGAATGGCGCCACATGCCCGAAGAGACGAATGGTGTAAAAATGTTGAAATATGTGTTTTGGGCATTCAAGCCATGTATTGATGGGTTCCAGCATTGTTGTAAAATTATTAGTGTTGATGTAACCCATCTTTACACTAGATACAAGCACAAGATGTTAATTGATGTTTTCATGGATGCAAATCAACATCTTTTGCCTTTGGCTTATGCACTTGTGGATGAAGAAAGTTTTGCTTCTTGGACATGGTTTCTTCATATGATATCGAAATATGTTGTTCGCGGTAGACAAGGAATGTGTCTTATTTCAGATAGAAACGCTAGTCTTTTGAAAGCAGTGGAAAGAATTTCAAATTTTCAGCCTCTTCTTGGAGTCCATCGTTTTTGTTTGAGGCATGTTTGTTTGAATTTTAATAGCAAGGTGAAGAATGTTAAGTTAAAAGACATGTGTTGGCAAGCTAGATCAACTTTCACAATAAGAGAGGATATGATTACCTTGAGAAAATCGAAAAAGAACAGTGGACTCTTGCACATGACGGAGGATGGAGAAATAAAATATTGACAACAATTTGTCTGAATGCATTAATGGAGTGTTGAAAGGTGCACGACGGCTCTCAATTTGTGCGATTGTGCGTGCTACATTTTGTCGATCTATCAAATATTTTCTTGACCGATTGATAATGGCCCGTGAAATGCAACAAAAGAACCAACCATGGCCTAATGAAGTATACAAGAAGTATGATCAGTGGCAACAGAAGGCAATGGAACATCACGTATATAAGGTTGATTTTACTGATGAAACAGATTCCGCAAAAACATTTGTGCCAGGAACAACAAGATGCTACACGCACGTTGTAAAGTTGATGCTCAGAGAGTGTAGTTGTGGACAATTGAAACAAAATGGCATACCATGTTCACATGCAATGCAAACTTGTCAATATTTTGGAGTAAACCCGAGAGTTTACATGAACTCATTTTACAATACAAGTACATATGCGGACACTTAGAGTGGTAAGTTTGAGCCATTGTCAGATGAATATTATTGGGATGAACTTTCCTATCAATTGTGTCATAATCCAACATTGCGCGAGAAGAGGCGTAAAGGAAGAGACAAAACTACGAGAATTGAAAATGAAATGGATTGGGCACAAACACGTGCTAGGCAACAATATCGTGCACAAAATCAAGCTGCTACCCAGACAGGAACTTCAACTGACAATATATAAGCTTGTTATGTATCACCCAACCAATATAGATTGTTGTAATGTTGTTTTGATTTAGTTAAAACTATTTTCATGTTCTAATAAAATTAATCAATTTTTTGTTTTTTTAATAATATTTCTAGGCTCAACATATACTTAGATTCTATAATGAATTCAATTACTAATTATCACTTATTATTTTTTTCATTATATATTGAATTTAATATGTTTTTTATTTTATTTCTTGTTTTTAATCTTATTGCAGTATGGAGCACTTTGGAGAGTATGGACCCATTAGTGCTGAGATCTTAATATGACAACATCTACACCGATCTAAGGATGTCGTTGCAGGACAAGTTGGCGCAAAATTAAAGTGCGGACACAAAAATTGTATCTTTTGGAGACTTGATGACCTTGATCCTCATAAGGAAGACCATGACGAGAATGGCAGGGAACTACTCAGACGTACACAGAGATTGCATTACCGAGTCATATCATTGATATATCGTATACGATTCTATGTTGTTTACAGATGTGGTGATTTTACACTTAATCAATCATTAATCACTGCACTAGTTGAGAGGTGGCTGTCCGAGACTCATACATTTCATTTTAGAGTTTGAGAGGCGACTGTGACATTACAAGATATCGCATTTATTTGAGGCCTACCAATTGATGGTGAGGCCGTTATAAGTCAAAATACTACATCAGGGAGATCATATTGGACTACACATTGCCGGGTGCTTCTCGGATGGGATCCTAATGCAGAAGACTTAAAAGGGTCAAGATTTTTACTTTTGGCACTAGGTAGGCATCTAAGCATGCACCCTGTTACAGATAACACCTCGCAACAACATGTTGTGCAATATGAACGTGGATGTACCTTGATTTTGTTAGAATCCATAATGTGCCCTGATACTCTGGTAATATGGGGTCATTAATATATTTGAATCAGCTAGAAAATATTGATAATATTATAAATTTAGTTGGGGTTCAGCAGTATTAGATTATTTGTACTATCAGTTGTACAATGAAGCACATAAAGGTCGTACACAAATTGGCGGGCCAATACAACTATTGCAGGTGAATTTGTCTCTTTATTGCACAATCTCAATTTGTTATACTAATTAATGAGAAACATCTCTTATATTATTTTTTTCCATAATAGATATGGGCTTGGTCGAGAATTAATTTTCTCACGCCACAAATGTCAGAACGTAGACACCTTAATACAGCGGCAGGTGTGGATGGAGTTCTTCCTATTGCACCATATGGTGCTGAGTGGTACAATACCATGATTTTACAAATAGTTTGACAAACAACATAAGGACTATATGTAGAGGCAAAAGAAAAAAAAAATAGGCGCCGTTGTTTTACTCGATCACATTATGATTATTAATTTGTTCTCTTTGTAATGAATTAAATTACTTGATTTCAAGTAATTATTATTATTATTTTATTATTATTATTATTATTATTATTATTATTATTATTATTATTATTATTATTATTATTATTATTATTATTATTATTATTATTATTATTATTATTATTTGACAAACCGAGTTTATCTAGGATAGAAATCATTTTTTACTCGAACATTCGTGTGTAAATTTTGTCCGTTTCTACTAATTTTACCTTGATTTTGCAATCTTCGAAAAGTGAACACGAGTGCACCATTTCCACATATTTTGCAGGAAAATCGTAGGATAAAATAAACTCATGTACCAAACCGGTGAAACAAGAGAAGTACGAAAACAGGAGAACGAAGCAAAAAAACGAAAAGATAAAGAAAAGATACATTCCACTCGGTCAGCCAAGTGGAGTGCTAACCGAGTGGACCGGCCGAGTGGAGAAATTTCAAAGAATTTCAGAAAGTTTAGCTCACTCGACCAGCCAAGTGAAGTGGCCGACTGAATGAGTCAACCGAGTGAGCATCAGCACTCGATCAGCCGAGTGATTGCCAGACCGAGTAATCCAGCCAAGTCACAAATACCTCTTGGCCAACCGAGTGAGACGATCGAGTGGCGCCATTTTCTCCTTTTTTCCGCGGGTTTTCGAGTTAAAAATATTAATATAAAAAAAAAAAAGTCGCCCATACAATAGGCAATGGGCGACATAAAAAAAAAATTAAAAATTAAAATTAAAATCACTTATACAATAGACGGCATTAATAAAAGTCGTCCATCCAGGAGGCGACTTTACTTATTTTTTTAAAACCTCCTCCAACACTATATTTTGTTAAAAAAATTTGAAAAGTACTGTATATTGTCAAATCAGCTCTACCCGTGTAGTTGACCTATTGCCTAGTTTTTTTGGATTGGTAGAGCTAGCAACCTCACAGCACATAACCTTGCTTGTTTGGCTAAGTTGCTTATGTTTGGGATTCTGCTCCCAATTATGTTTGAATCAATACTGGCTGATCACTGGTAATCTTTTAATGAAATAATTTTTGCTTAAAAAATAAAGAAAGAAAGACTTTCTCGAGAGATTGAGATTTGAAAGTGATGAATTATGTGAAAAATTGGCATGGGAAGCATTCATAGGATATAATATGACCTGATGTAATTTTACAGTGCCAAAATCTTACACACTTACTGAAGAAGTAAAAATAAGGCTTTACCTGGGTCAATATAGGTAAGGATGAAGGTGAAGGTGTGTATTTCGAGCTATTCTGTTTCACTCAAAATCTGAAAGAGCAGAAAATAAGCATTACACACTTGATGAATTTCCTCAACTTTCTCCATTTCTTCTTTGCTCAGATTATTTTTTTATTAATGAATACATTCTCATGAATGGGACTTAATATCACTGTATCATATGTAATCGAAAAAATGTAGGAGGATTCATCCGAAAAATGTAGTGCCTGTTCAATTGAATGCCAGGTTGTGACAAGTTCTATCACAAGGATAGGCACAGTCGATCGACTTCACATTTGCACGACCAAAATACCAGTCCCCAACAGATATTGCAATTCCCTGCACATTTTACCAAAACACGAAAGCATTCTTGATGAACTTACTTGCCTTTTAAGAATAGACAGGACAAAATGGAGTACTAGATTTCTAAGATGGGTAGTGTAAAATATACTCCCCCATCCCAAAGAAAGAGTCTTCTTTCTATAACCAATTTGGGTAATGGAAACAAGACTCCTTTTGGGACTGAGGGAGTACTGTGTTGTTGGTTTTGGCGAAACTATAATGGAAATGTTACACTGAATGGTGTATTATGGCTTTACCTTGTTGCCAATTGATGGAGAACCATTTCCATACCACGTATCCTGCCTCTCCGACTGACAGTGAGCAAAACAAGAATTTAAAAATAACCCGTTTCGTCTCGAGGATGCAAAGCCTCTTATTTCATTCAGCATATGAATCCTAAAACCTGCACAACAAGATACAAATAGGAAACTCAGAAGAGGTCCAAAGATATGAAAACAGCTTAGGAAATATCAAATAGAAGTACCACCATGCAAAAGTCGGATTTGTGGAGCTGAACAATGCTGGATATTCAGTCGGCAAAAACGCCAGCTTCCATGAGGATCGGCTTTTGGAGGGGCCAAGCTTTCTTGGACCTAAAGACAACAGGGGATATAGACATTATAATGTCAAAAAGAAGAAAGGAAAAAGGTATTGACATATTATTTCCTCCGGTCATGACAATTCATATAACAAAATGCATTTCTGTTTCATTGAAGAATTAATACACATGGTAAAAACATCCTAAGATCCTTCAGTTATCCATGAATATTTTGAAAGGTCCCTCAATTAAGGAAATGTTTGTATAGGTCCCTCAGTTATTAAAAAAGCAGTTTCCACGTGACGGAAGTTACCATAACCGTTTATTTTATAGTTTGAAACTTTTACATGTCGGAATTTTTTAAAAATAGATTTTATCTAAGTTTGTCATTTGTGTTCAATAGAAAGGTCATAAAATTCTCATTTCTTTCTTTTCCCTCAAATAAAAGTCCTATTGAATTTGCAAGAGAATGAAGTATTGATTTCTTGAAGGACTCAATAAAATCATTTTTTAATAATTGAGGAAACCTATACAAACATTTCAACAACTGAGGGTCCTTTTGAAATATTCACGCATAACTGAAAAACCTTAGAATGCATTTTGCCTTAATATATAAAATATGTTTGCCTACCTGCCATGCATCATAGGCGGCATTTAGAATGAAGAGAGGGGTTCGTATGTTGGCTATTAGGTTCTGAGGGAAGAAGCACTGCAAGGGACAAATAGAAAGTAAAATAATTGATGTTACTTAAATCACATAAAGAAAAAAAAAAAAAAAAAAAAAAACTTACTGAAGTTGGATCTAGGTGTCTGGTACAAGAGGTTGGCAGGTTTCTCCCAACACCCTGTTTGATAAAGAATACAATGTTTTATAAATTGGTATAAGATTCTCAAAAATAGTAAAGAAAGTTCATATAAGATAAGAAACAAATATAGTTTTTCGAAATAAGGCGTGGGCTGACAGAAACCAAGCACATTCAATTGATAAATAATTCGAGAACTATTACTACAGTTTTATTCAAACAAATGCTCAGTAACTTCACCGAATTAAGAAACCAAGAAACAGTTGTTTTGATAGGATGAGTACCTGTAAGCTAACGACGCCACCAAAGAAATTTCTGATTGAGTGTCCACCAGAAACATCTACACTGCAGAAATCATTATAAACTGCGACTGAACACCTTTAAATAAGCATACATTTTTTTTAAATGTGAAAAAGATTTGGAAATTACGTATTCATAAATAATCCAGCATCACTCAGGCACTTCACTTTGGTATTTCTTGATAATAAATATCGGAACTCGTCACAATGCAATATAGATGCGAGGCCACCAGCAGAACAACCAGCAAGAAGTGCCTGGTGCAAATTGCATATATATTATTATCAATAAAGAGGGAATGCCAACGAGAAACTTAAGGTTGCGATTGAATTGACGAATCTGAAATCTAGAATTTTAAATGAAACGAAGTTACTCAAAAAAATTGTTCATATTGAAGGTGGTGGATTTCAAAGTCCATATCAATCCAAACAAAAACAATGGATTTGCTATTGGGTTTTAAAATCCATCTTCAAATCTTTTCTTCCAAACACAAACGTAAAGTTTAGAAACTAAATCAGGTAGTGATGAATACTTGGTTAGCATAACGCATTCCTTTGGACATGAGTTCTTCCACTGCAGCTCGCCAGATGCGTTGCCCTCTAAACTGCAATCCTGCAGCCTAAATTGAAATGGTTAACATAAAATGCACATTCAGCTACTTCTAAGTGAGGTTATTGACTAGAACCAGGGGTTGGGGACAAAGTGTGAATACGAAGATATTCTATTTCTCTCTTTATTTGAGTCCCGTACACAACAAAATGGACATCAAATTTGTCCAACAACTAACACCAATTATTTTCCAGAATTCTAGCCCTCCCAGAAAAAGACCAAACTAATTTATAAGCATAAGATTTCCAGGTAAAATCAAACTTTATTGAATATGTGCCATATATCAGATTGTTTCAGTTTTATGGAGCATATCAAACAAATCCCTTCTTTGCCATAACAAGTAGGCCACAAGGCACTTAACAACCACAACACGATGGTGCCCTTGCCACGAATATCGCAATCAAAACATGAAATACCCAAAAGAGCAAAAAAAAAAAAAAAAAAAAAAGAAGAAGAAAAATTGGATTATGGAATAGCAGAGAATGCAGTAAACCTTATTTTCCGAGTCCCCTGAGAAGGAGGCTCCATCACAATATCGTATCTTTACTCTATTCCAGTTAAAAAAATCTGCATGTTGAACATAGCAAAGAAAATTAATTATCCAAAAGGCAGAACACTATAGATATTAATGTGACAAATCAGTATTATGTTACATGAAACTTGAACCTGGATTTTCCCAAGCCTTATTGCTAAGTATCCCTGTAAATGGAATCTGCCTTTCAAAATATGTTGACGACCCTCGGCGTGTCTTTTTGCGGTAAACACAGGCTCTAATATTATTGCACCACCCTCCGCCCTGCAGTAGATGTCATAAGGTGAAAGATGGTTCAGTAATGAAAAAGGTATTAAGTCTTTTCATAAGTTTCAACAAGTTTGGAGTCCAAAATTTAACCACCTAAGTATACATCATGAACTTTGGCTAATGTTATATTTCAAGCCAAGTTTTTTTTCTTATAAGGTTCTGATTTTAACTGAAGAACACAAGATTTTATAGAATTATCTTCAGATTGGATCGATTCCAGACCAGGAACTTGTTGCCTCAATACATACAAAACCATTCAGATATTTTCCTTGCGACAATTCTCAAAAAACAGCATCAAGCACAACTATGAAAGAATTCCCTTTTCTTTTGTATCATTCGGGAACTCAACATATGCTCTTCCGAAGAGATCAGTAACCAAGAAAAATGGATTATTACATAGAAAAAAGAAGCAATCCTGTTAATTAACTAGCACGTATTTAAGTGGAACCTAATAAACAGAAATTGAAGTGTATTAACAACTTCATGGCACAATAACCAGAGGATTGTGTGACAAACCTCCAACAGAACAAGCCAACTGTTCGCTCCACTTCCGAATCCACGATGTAAGTGATAACCAGGTAATGTTCCATCCAAACATACTGTAAGAGGGAAAATGTCAGATTTAGAAGCATCTTGCAGTTAGATTCATTTCAAATTATATGAAATAAATAATTATGAATCGTTATCATCGACATACAGTATGTTTATAAAGAACATCTTTTGCACATTAAGCGAAACCAATCAATCAAATTCCAGGTCTCACCACACAAATCATGCACTAAAACCAGGGGAATACGAGACTGCGCCCAGAAAATAAAAAAAAAATAAAAAAAAATCTTATTTATAAAGAAACTGTAGAGTACCATTCACTCCAAATCTATGACCAAAAATATACTATTTTAACAGCCCAAAATCTGCAGGGAAATATAATTAAATTGAGACTGATTAAATAAACATATCGGCCTCTCATTAAACCAAGAATGTTTGTGAGTAGATGCCAGAGTTAATCAAACAAATGAATGCTAAAAGTAACCGGAAAGAGAAAAAGTGCAACAAAGCGTAGAAAAGGAAAAGAAACTCCCAGAAGAATTAAAGAATCTGTATATATGTAGAGAGAGGGGGAGAGAGAGAGAGAGAAGAGTTACCAGCTCCTCTAGCAGCAGCTCCATTAATAAGAGTAAGACCCACCATGAGAGCATTGGCAGAGGGGGTAGCATCTGCTATTCCATAAACAGACTCCAAATATGACATAGATTCCAAGAATGACACATTCGTCCCATTCCCATTAAAAAGCTCATCAAGCTCAGAACTTTCGACATTCCACTTGCTGATTAAGATCCCAACAAGAATCACACTCCAAAATCCCATAAACCTTTCCATGGCCCTCAATGTGAAGACCTCCTCACTGTAATCTTGAAACAAAACCCAAAAAGTAAACAAAATTTATACACATAATTTCTGACAAAGAAGCCCTATAATAGAATGTCATTTCCTCATTGTCATTTTATATGGAAAGTGAATCGGTGCATTATTATTTATGGTGTTACATTGTATGTATGTCAATTTTTGTAAGTAGGCGAATGCAAGACATCTGAGTAATTTGTATTTGTACGACAAAATTCTCCGCAGTGAATCCGGTTTGGTAATAAGTGTGAAATGGAAAGAGTTATTTTTTTTTTTTTTCTTGGGTTACTACATTTATTTCTATTCTTTAAAACATAAATTTGACAGATGTCTTTGAGGTACTTTTAAGATTGGAGATCTAAGCAAGGCAGTGTGTGTGTGCGCGTTTTAATTTACATACATACATATATTTATATTTTTTAATGAGCGGGCAGTGGGAAACATACGTCACATTTGCATGTCTGGATGCGCAAAAGGTTATACCAAACGTACAAGTACCAAAGTTAACACCGCGTTTGGTATCTTGAGAGTTTGAGAAGAGTTAAAAAGGCCAAACAACAATTCTTTTTTATGCTGCTGAAGAGTCAAATTAAATATGAAATAAGAAACAGAATGTTAATAATTATTGGGAATTGTGTTCAGATTTATTGTGTTAAATTATTTTAGAATCGAATTTAATTATTTACTATTTTTATTTCAAATAGGTCAAATATTTGATACCAATTATTATCTGCGTTAGGATTTATGTGTCAATACAACATAAGTCCAAGTTTTAATTTTACATAGGCCTGAGTTTGAAATCAAAATGTCCAATTATGCCTATAAAACAAGAGGTAAGAAAAATTTAAAACGAATATTTAGTAATATAAGTGCCACTGATTAATTTGAGTGGCATCCAAACAAGGTCTTGTAATGGCATTTGTATGGTGGGAAGCCGCTTCCCAGCTGGAAGATCTTTTATCACCGACAATTAGTGACTACGGACATATAAGGGTGCACATGGACTACACTCTGGACAATCACACAATTCAATCAATTTCTATCAAATTTATAGGTTGCAAATGTTTCGATCACAATAATTTAGTAATATTTAATACATATATATAATATAATATACGACCACAGCGATGGCGCACATTTCAAATTTTAATTATGTACAACACATTTATATTTATATATTACTTTTATTTTTTATATATTATCTATCATCTATTGATATTTTTTAGTATTATAAATATATATGTGTTATTTACACTTTTTTTATATATTACTAGATGGTTGTCCGTTCAATGCACGTATATAATATATTATATTATATTATTAATATATAATAATTATATTATTATTATTATTGTTATTATAAAATTTTACATAATAATTATCTATGCGGTTATATTTATATAAATATTATGCATTTTGATTTTTCATTATATTATATTGAATTGTTATTCTCTTAAAAATTATTTTTATTAAATAATAACTTACACAATTAAGGTTTCCAACTTAATACAAAATTTCAACTCAGTAGAACATATTAAGGTTGAACAATAAATAATAATATTATATAAATTAATAGTACAATTTTTTTTTATAAATTTTATTTTTTTTAGATGAGATTCATATAAAAAATTTCAGATATTATTTATTCAAACCCACAAATATATCAAAATAAAAATAAATTTTTTAATCCAAAAAAAAACTATATTAAATCTATAAAATATTATATATATATATATATATTATATTTTAAATATAATTATCTATTTTAAAAGAAAGATTATAGTTTAATTTTTTATTTATTTAATAAAATAACTAACAAAAATTTGTGAAGTACCTCTGGGAAGGGATAGGTTATGGGGTGAGACGGACTCAAACCTTCTCCGCTTCGGCTTGCCTCTGTGGCATCAACTTTATTTCTTTTATATAGGGAAGGAATTGTCATTTTTATACATACTAATGTGTTAGGAATATATAAATATAATAATATATTTATCTAATTCATGATTTTTCTATACTATCTATTATTATTTTATATTATTTATATATATTGCATATATTATGAATATATAAATATAATAATATACTTATTTAATCCACGTTTCTAATGTATTATTTATATATTATTACATTTTATTCATATGTTATTTATGTATTTTAAAATATTATTTATATTATAATATTTATTAATTATTAATATATAAAATATATTTATATAGGATACAGTCTTAATAGATTATGTATAATGATATTTATGTTTTCCATTTATTACTTATACATAATATATAAGTTAGGATTGTATCTTATATACACACATATATATATCAATCATTCATCATGAATTATTAAATTCACAAATTCTCATGTATCACAACATAATCTAAACAAAATTGTACTTAACCTACTGTTTTAACATCCACAAGAACAATCTATCACAATCCAAAACAAACATCAATTGTTACTATACATTTGATTGTCCTCAGTCGTGTTACCACAGTTGATTGTGCCAGCACAACCCTAAACTAGATTGCATGTGACGCTTATGTTTCCTAATTCAATTAAAGTTGCAATCTCAACTAAAAATATACGATGCAATGTCTATAAATACATGACTTCATAAATAATAATAATATATTATTATGTTTTTCATCTTTTCCACTAACAAATTTGTCCACCATAGAATTAATTGTCAGTCGAGCCTTCATCATTATCTTAACCTTTTTTAACATTGATGAAACATAAGTTCGTAATTATTTTAATAAGTTAATGTATCTCAATTTTCAAAGAGACTCTGTTATATATATAATTTTTGTAATCTTGTATGAATTTTCTTTTCTTCATTTAATCATAAAGTGAGTGCTTTGTTTTACAAATCATGAATTTATAGGAGCATCAAATAACATTAAATTATTGAGCTCAAATTCATAAATTAATTCATATAAAAAAACCAATGCAACCAAAAACCAAAAGAAAGAAAAAAAAAAACATTTATCAAAAGTAAGTTTGAAAGTGAAAGTCAGATCAAATATGTAACTAACTAAAGGGCACACTGACATCCCACCCTACTGTTATTATTGATAAACATTCCAGAGCATCCTTCCTCCCAATTGTTCTTTTACTTTTCAAGTTTCAAACCTACAATCTACACTTTTATTTTCAATGATAGATTAACATCTTACGAAAGTCCAGCTACAAATTATAATTCCGAAAATAAAGAGGATGTTTTAAAAAAAAATAAAATAAACTAAGTCAAGAAACTAAGAAAATCGAGAAAGAAGCCTCTCTCTTTCTCCCCTGCCCCCTCATGTTGCTGTTGTTCAAAAGAATGAGAACGACTGTCCATTTTCTTCTATTAGGATTACCCATGTGTTTCCGGTAAATTTTGCACTTAACCAATCTTTATTATGTTATTTTTGATTGGCTATTTTTTTTATAATGTTTATCTTTTTTTTCAGAACTTGATTGTCATTCTTATCATTTATATAAGTTGGGTCGATAGGCTTCTCTTTTATTTATAATGACTAGTAGGATTTGTAAGCTACAACTTCTTATTCTCGAAGATAGGCTGATGGACCACATATTGAGTCATGGGTTCATGGTTCAATCACTTAACCCATTCTTTCTTTCAAGTCCAATCTCTTCTCTTATTCATTTTTAGTTTGGCTAAATTACCCCAAATAAGCTAAATAAGAAAAAAACAAAATTGAAGTACCTTGAACCAGAATACAGATAAATAGAAAAATAATGAATACAAAAAGATTTAAAATATGTTAAATACACATCTCTATCACTTTAAACTATGTTTATTCTTCTACTTATCATTGATACATATCTTATATATTGAAATAAAATTTTAGATCTAAAACATACAATTGTGTGTTGGATTATTTAGGATATATTTAATTATTTATTGTAAGTTGGACTTTATGTCCACAGATTTAACTCTGTGTAAAAAATAGTTTCAAATGTATTTATTTAATAAAATATTTAATAATTATTTTAATCATTATTCAAAAAATAACATCATTCTATTTATTTTATTTTATTTATATTTTTTTTATAAATAATTATATAAAATCATGCATCGCTGAATTCTAGTTTTAACAACAATTTACAAAAATTAAAAAGTGTACATCACACATAATAATTCGTCATTTATATAAAACTAGAATCGTGAGGTGTGTTGTAACATTACTGCACACGTATTTTTACATACAAGTGGTTGGAAATTCTACCCGAGTCAGATGACTTTGGCACTTGCAACCTGTACATTATTTTTCTATCTTTAATAAAGTTTAAAGTTCAAATACATTATTTATTTTAAATTTATTTTTGACATATAATATATTAAATTAAATTTAGCATACAATTTTCTATAAGTTGATTTTTTATTATCTAAAAATTGCAAAAACTAGCCAATAACTATAAGTCATTTGCAATCTCATTCTCGTCTAAATTAAAATTTACAATAAAGTCCCATGACAATTTTAATTTCAGGGACTTAGTACTAATTTCAAAAAAATATAGTAATTTTATTCGTGCACCTTATTAACAAAATTAATACAAAATATGAACCAACAAAAAAATGAACAAATATAATTATTACCTCTTAATCTTTAAAAACGGTTTCAAAGCTACGAACAACATTGTTCCTATTCATATGCAGGTACAAAATAAGATCGAATACAACAAATTTTGAACATCCAAAAAGATTTCACTCTATTAACATCTCCAACCTTATTAAGAATTTGAGTCATTTACAACTTATAAAATTCATACAAACATGGAAAAAAAATAGCTACATGAGTTTAAAATATGTTAATTTCCGAAACAAGTAAGAAAAATGAATTATGTTTGAAACATTAAGTCATACTAACTAAGAAAAATGAATTGTGTTTGAAAGATTAAGTCATACTACTAATGTCTTAGAAAATAACTTGAGTTATGTACTTATAATTAGCATGATTAAAAAATAAACGTCTAAATTAAAAAAAACGTATTTAATACAATAAAGTGCATAGTGAATTAACACAATGAACACAATCAAATAGTACGCTTGCTACTTTAATATATATATATATACATATATATACTAGTATTTTCTTCTGTGTGATGCCCGAACATATTATTGTAATATAATATTATTGAATTTTATAAATATATATAATTAATATTTAAAAAAATATATAATTATATTAAATAATTTATATATGTACCACAATTATAATAAGGATATAAATATTTATATAAAATCATATGTCAATATCAATTAATTTTATTTATAAAACACAATTATCAAATTACCAAATATATAATATTTTCTTTTGAAATCAAGAAAATTGAATAAAAATTGGTATATCAATGTGATATTTTTCATTATTATATATAATATCGAATCTGCTACAAATGCATAATTGATTTGTTAAATTCAGGTAATTATGAAGATATATGAATTTTTTTATTAATTTCAATAAAATTAGTAATATTACCAATATTAATAAATTAAAATAAAAAAAATTAAAATAAATAATTATATATCAACAATATAAAAACATCCTCTTTTCATTTGTGGAAAAAAAAAAGAACAGAATATTATATATATATATATATATATATATATATATATTAAAAAAATTGCATTTTTCAGAAGGAAAAAAAAAAAAGAAAACGTAGGATAAATGTACAAACCGTTAACGTATCATCATCATTCGATAGTACTATTATATGGAGAGAGAGAGAGAGAGAGAGAGAGAGAGAGGGAGAGAGAGATGAGGGAGTTCCACTTTTCTCATTGACACAGACCTCTATTCTTAAATATTCCCCGTCTTCTTGAAAAAGCCACTAACACTTTTGATTTGTCGCTCTGTTTTCTCGGCCTGAAAATCCAAGGAAATTCACTTCTTTTTTTTTGAAGTAGCAAATCATTGGTGCCTACTTTTGTTGGTTTGTCTTTGTTGTTTACTTAGAAGGTGGGGTTTGTAGTGTGTAGTTTAAGGTGGCGGATTTAACATGGACTTTGTCTGAGTTTCAGATTACAGCTTTTTTTGATAATTCTACTAAGGTTCCGAATTTACAATACTATGTAGTCAACATCTCAAATGGATGTATAAATACGTAGTGTGTATTGGGTGGGCAGGAGTAGACTGTGACATAAGGATGGTGCAAACTCCATTTTCATGGCGCTATGGAGGTCGTGAAGTCTTTCTTTCTGGCTCTTTCAATGGGTAATTTCAATTTTCTTTTGTTCATGACTATGGTTGTGTATTCTTGTTATTATGCGAAGATATTAGTGATTCTTTTGTGTCCATATGTGCTTATTGGTTTTTCGAACTCTGTTTTAGTTTCATCTTTCTTGATATGTTCTGAAGATAGTTTGAGAGAGAGAGAGAGAGAGAGAGAGAGAGGGAGGGAATTGATGATGATGACGACGCATCTTGGATTTCTAGAATTATGTTATGGGAGGAGTACTATTCATGGAGACTTGATTGAATTGGGAAAAGCCACAGGTGTTATTTTATTGCAGGCTAATTAATTGATAATGGTGATCCTGTTTTTGTGTTCTAAGGTGGAGTGAGAGGACACCAATGGATTTAATGGAAGGTTCAGAAACTATTTTCCAGAAAATCATTGATCTTCCGCCCGGTTGTTATCAGGTACCCTAAAAAATCTTAGCAAACAATAACTTCACATTGTGAAATTTCAATTTTATTATATATCGCAAGGAGGACATTTAGTGTTTATGATTTCAAATCCATTTCATTCATGGAGTTATTTTGGGTAAATATGTATGTAAAATTCAATCATATTATGGATATGGGTTCTCGATTTCAAATTCATTGCAAATTATTATCATTTTAAATGAGCCAGTGTGCATCAAGTGGAGTAGACTTGTAGCGCTTTCTCAATTCTTGATCAATACAGAGCAGGCTCTCTACAAGCTATAATTTCTAAGTAGTCGCTTTCTTGTCCCCTGATTTATTAATTAATAAGAATATTGTTTTTGGTTCCTCGTCATTTGGATTCAGTACAAGTTCTTGGTCGATGGTACATGGCAAGTTGATCAGCAGCAAATTTGTGATGTAGATGAGTATGGTGCGATAAACAACATTGTTCTAGTGAGTGGTACTGGCTTTACTTCTCCAGACTTTCATGCTGGAGCTTTTCAGCCTAGTACGAGCAGGGTAAATGCTCGAGTCATCCCATGTGTGATGTGTATCTCATTTGTATGTTTTACATTCAACTGTATGCTGTGGAACCTCTCTCTCTCTCTCTGAGGCACATCATACACACTCACTCACTCAAGTAACTATAGTGGATGTTATAGCATCTTGTTGATAGGCTCAAGTGCTAATATTTTCAATGCTCCTATGGTCGGTAGGGTTCATCTGCTCTGCAATTATCAGATGGTGAGATGGATGTCTTTCGTCAAGTTCTAACCATGCATTTGTTAACATCTACAGCATATGAGCTGATTCCTATTTCAGGCAAGGTTTGGTTGCCCTTACTTTTTCACTTTTATTTTTGTCATGAGATTGGAATTTCCACAGTGATCCTACCATATCCTAAACTGGAAAGTTTTTAATTCATGATCCTCCATGAAAATATAGGTCATTGCACTGGATGTCGAGACAGATGTGGAACAAGCCTTTCATGTCATGTACAACTCGGTATGAGTCCTTTGATGTTTGTTCCTTAGTTTCTTTGTATGTTGGTATAGTATAGATGCTATATGATAATTTCTATAATATCCAACACAGAAGTTTATGTGTGACATGCTGAGGAATGGATATCTTATCATATTTGTAGATTTTATTTAAAAGTAAATTCATTTCAAAATGACAATGATTGCCTATCACTGTGATTGCTCATATATCGCTGGTCATTCTTCATTATATTAATACTACTTACGTTTTATGGAAAATTCTGTCTATGATATAAAGAGACCACACCACTTGTTTATAATTTAATCCTTTCCTTATACAACTGTCCAAGTCAAGAACTGATTTTTCATCGTCCCCTTCTTTTGGTTTTGTTGCTGATTTGGCGAGGTGAATGCTTTCTTCTTCTGCTTTGCGACAATATTTTATGTGATATTTGTTTCAATACCATTTTAGTGGTTACGCATGTAAACTAGGATGTGTTTCTTTCCTAAGAACAGAATACTGCAGCAGCCCCAATCTTAGTGCAGCAAGAGAACTCAGCCAATATCTTGTGCGCGCTACATGTTCTTGTTCTTGCTTTTGAATGTTTTTAAAACAAGAATGGTTGCTTAGCATTGTTACTTCAAATATCTAGGTTTCACAATGTTCACAAGTTAGATTATCATTTTCTAGGGGCTTACAGTTGTGCCTCTGTGGGATGAAAGCAGCAGACAGATGGCTGGAATGTTAACTGCTTCAGATTTTATCTTGATATTACTTCAGGTAGTGCATTTTTATCATAAAGATAGCTGAAGCATGAATTCTGAGACAACTATAACTGAACTAGGATTGAATGTTGAGAGTTTTATTTTATATGCTAGTTATATAATTCAGCCAAACCCAATGAGATAAAATCCTCAGTTTAACGGAACCTTTAAATGATAGTTGGGAAGGTCTTACCTTTGAGATTGGAACTTTTCTGTTTATATTACAAATAACTGAAGTCACTACCAGATTTCAAGAGCAAAACACACTCTGTTTCTTATGTTTGGAGCTCATGATTACTGTTGAACTGGTTTCCATAAAAGGGCCGGCATATTTTGTTCTCCGCTGATGATTTTCTCGTCTACCATTTTTACAAACTCTCTTCTTGAAACTTGCGTTAGATCCCTTCATACCTGTTTTCTTCGAGTAATATGGTCATCATTTCTTAGCTGGAAATGACCAAGTAAAATCCTTTAATTTCCTTTCTTTATTTTCTGTTTTGCAATAACTCATGCAATGATTTGTACTTAGTTGCATAACTTGAATTTTAGTGCCAGTTTCATTTTACATTTAGATTGGCCTTGCGATGAGGGATTCTAAATGCAAGGATATGAAATAACTAGGTTCTTTCACCCAGATTATATCTTGTTTCAAATCCACCCAAATCGCTCAAATATTAATTAAAAATAACAATGATGGATATCATATCCTTAGGAATGAAATCAATCGCCAATGGATTTGTTATGGTCAATCAGTCCATACACAACCTTAGTTTTTTTCCTGCCCATGTGTAACTGTTCATTATAGCGTGCTACATGTTTCTATCCTAAAGATGATGCTTCTTGCTTGCAGCTAGATAGAAATCATGCAGTGTTTGCCAATGAACAGCTTCAAGTACAAACAATTTCTTCGTGGAAAGGCTGGAAACTTCAACATCATAGAGACATAGTTGGGCCCGGTGTTCCATTTCAGAGAAGGCCCTTAATCCATGTATGTAAAACACTCTCTTACTAATGCATGTTTTATTGAGCTTATCAGTAATGGAATCTCAATCCAACCTTATCTTTTTAATCCACAGGCAGATCCTGATGAGTCGTTAGGAGACGTGGCTGCTAGGATTCTGCAGAATAATATCTCCGCTGTTCCCATTATACATTCAGTAAACGGGTCTTGTCCTCGTTTGTTGCATATAGCGTGCCTTGCTGGGGTACTAAAAAGTATGTTAGAGAAAATATTCGAAGAATATTTCTGGAGTTTCTCATTTACGATGCTTAATGTTTTCATTCTTTCCTGTATTAAAATTTCAGATTTATGCAGATATTTTAAGAACCATCTTGGATATCTGACTCTTTTACAGCGACCTGTTGGTTACCTCCCAGTAGGCACTTGGGCTACAGAAGTTAGAAGAGTATCTACTCGTCCATTATTGACTTTACATCCCAGTGCCTACCTTAGCACTGCTCTTGCTTTATTACTTGAAGGTGAATGATCATTATTTTTATTTTTTTTGGTGTTTATCTGAAATGAGTCACTGAATTTAACATGAGCACATGATTCTCCTTCTCATTTGTTTTGTTTTGGTACAGCTCAAATAAGTTCAATACCCATAGTCGACAATGGGGGTAATTTTATGACTATGTACTCTAGAAGGTAAATCGTCCTCTCTGGATTGGATCGTTACTAGCAAGGTCATATGGTTCGTGTTACATGAATTTTATGTTGGTATCCATGTTGAATGCAGCGATATTACCTCACTGGCAAAAGACAACATATATACGGGCATTCAACTATACCAAATTACAGTAGCTCAAGCAAGTCCAGTTGATACTTTATTAGCTTTGATCATTGTAGTACTAATCTTCTATGAAATGTTAGATATGAAACGAGTAAATTTACTAATCATGTGCAGGCAGTGGAGATTGCCGGTGAAAGAGGCCAAAGTCAACACAAGACATGCACTAGGTTTGATTCCTTGTATCGTGTAATGGAACTTCTCTCCGCACCAGGTTAGTATAGTTGAGGATGTGCTGCTTCTAACATTTCAGAATGTAATGCATATTTGACTCCTGAGTTGTTTTATTAACAGACGTGCGGCGTGTGATAGTTGTTGAAGCCTCTAGCCAGCGTGTTGAAGGCATAATCACTTTGAGGGATATATTTGATTTAATTTCTAGGTGAAAACTGAAAAGGTGTATCGGCTTTGATGATCCTTGTTAGGTTGAGCTTCTTTTTCCCACTATTACAGCAGAACTAAACAAATATCCAACAGAACTAAACAAATATCCAATTTATGGATGTCTAGAAAACTTCACATTTGTGTAACTGAAATAGGGGAAGTTACTTTTTGATATTCGAACAATTGCATTTTTTTATGACCTATTCGATTTTGATTGGTCACCATCTAAAATAATCAGTTTTTGTACTTGCATTCCAGTCAGATTCCAGCACATGAGTTTTATTCATTTGAAGAGTTCTTGCAGAAAATTAAATGCTGATAGAATAATTTTACCATCTGAGATATTGGGATCAAAACATGAATCGACTCATTCAACTATAGTTTTTTCAAGAACCATCAATGGTGATCACTTATCATATCCATTCAAGAAGAATCAGAGTGGGCCCGATTATTAACAGGTCGCTAACAAGTTCTATCGCAAGGATATGCGCAGTCCACTGCCTTGACATGTGCTCGATCAAAATACCAGTCTCCCACAGATGTTGCAATTGCCTGCACATCGTAGCAAAGACATACTTGTTAGCAGGTACCCCCTTGAGCTATAGCCTTTGATTAAACTAAAATATTAAAATTTATACACAAGTACTAACCAGAAAGAAATATGGTTTTAGTGATCATACCTTGCCATCAATTGCAGGAGAATGGCCTGCATACCACCTATCCTGTGTCTCCGACTGACAGTGGAGAAAACAAGAATCAATGAATAACCCACTTTGTGTTGATGCTGCGAAGCCTTTTATTGCATTCAGCATCTGATCCCTAAAACCTGCTCGATAACATCTTTTATATTACAAACCTCAGACAGGCTCCAAGAATATGTAAGGAAATTAGAAAATATAAAGCAGAAATACCACCTTGCAGAAATTGGATCTGTGATGCTGAACATTGGTTAATATTCTTCTTGCAGGACCTCCACTTTCCTTGAGGATCAGCGTTTGGAGGAGCCAAGCTTTCTAGGACCTGAAAACAATAAGAGAAAAGAGATATCTCATTTTTTTTTTTTAAGTCAGAACGATAATGCTATGTGATGCAGGCAAGGAATATACTAACTCTGTCCCTTACCTGCCATGAATCATAGGCTGCGTTTAGAATGAACAGAGGGGTTTTTATGTTGGCAATCAAATTCTGAGGGAAGAAGCACTGCAACAGGAAATAGCACATGATAATGACATTGCTTAAATCACCTATCAAATCAATAATCAACCCCCCCCCCCCCCAAACAACACGCGCACACTAGAGAGAGAGAGAGAGTTACTGAAGTTGGATCTAGGTGTTTGGTGCAGCTGCTTGGCAGGTTTCTCCCAACATCCTGTTTTGATGAGAAAGAGATTTACAGATGGAAGAATATGTTAAGCAGCTGAACTGTATAGCATGACCACATACACTTGAAAGCATTAAAGTGAACAAACAGCTAAGAAGATGTGTAAGATATTTTCAGTAGGGTTATCGTGTGTCAAAATTTGGTCAAGTTGAGAGGTTACTGACATCATCATTAACAAAACTAGAATAGTAAGATGTCAACTTTTTAGTTAGTAACATAATCATGAAAAGTTGAAAATATTCTTAGGATGAGCATAGAGGAGTTTAAAGTAGAGATGTTAAACGGGCTAATTTTGTCGGTTTTGATTTTTAGTTAGTTCTAATAGATTTTGGGTTAATTGGATATCGGTTTAATCGGGTTATTTTGAACGGGTTTGTATTATGGTAAACATAGCCCTAACCCTATCGATTTTTGGGCTAATCGGGTTACTATCGGGCTATGAGTCGAAATAGTCAAATTATATATTTAAATTTAAAATTTTAATTAAATGCATATAATATTCTATTTAAAATACAATTTTAGATAACATTAAAAATTTTATATTTTATAACCTTTATATCACTATGTAAAATTTAAAGATTCAAACATTTAAGTGATATACAATATTTCATGCTCTCAATTCTAACTTTAAGAGCATTCACGTCATAAAATTTGAAATCATGTTGCATTTAAGTTCTGAATTTAAATGACAATATTTATAATCTTCTAGTAATTAAACATAAATTTTAATATTTTCTATTAAAAATCAAATATGGTATATGAAAAATAATTCAAAATAGTGTATATTATTAATTCGATATAAAGAAATAGACAAACAAGAAGAAATGTTCGGGCTATCGGGCTAGCGGGCTAGCTCTTTAGAACTTCGGGCTAATCGAGCTAGAGCTAAATGGGTTGATTTTCAACAGGCTAATAAAATCAAGTCATAAATCTATAATTTTTCGGATTCGGGCAATGGCCCTTTTAACATTCCTAGTTTTAAGAAGGCCTTTAAAATGGAAACACAGAATAATCAGGTAATGGTTTCAATGGTGGAACAGAACAAGAATTTTTGGCAACATCTCTTTAGATGATGAAGAAGAAAGCATTAGAGGTAGGGTGCCTGTCTGAGTTTTAGACTTTTGGTTGAACTGGTCTTTTAAAAAAATGACACTGGTCAAACCGACCCGACCAGTCTGGTCTAAAGCTAAAAACAATGGATTTAAGGAGTTCGTTTCAAATGATGAAATTTACAAGTTAACTAATAGTGCAGGTGTACTTTAAGCCTAATACTCCGTAACTTGAGGGGACACTAAATTAGTGAACAAGGACCACCATAAACACGACTGTAAAAATATTTCAATAGGGCTTGCAGGAGCATGCATAGATGTAAATAATTGTACCTGCAAGCTAACAACACCACCAAAGAAATCCCGAATTGTGTGTCCGCCAGAAACATCTGCACTGCAGAAAGCATAATAGATTGCAAGTGAACACTTAGAAATATACAGCTAACGAAGCACGCATACAATTATATATGTAAAGAAAGAACGGGAAGTTACGCATCCATAAATAGGCCAGCATCACTCAGGCACTTCACTTTGGTACTTGCTGGAAATAAATCTCGAAACTCATCACAATGCAGTATAGAAGCAAGACCGCCAGCAGAACAACCAGAGAGAAGTGCCTGAACCACAGTATATATTATAATACATCATCAAGAGGAAATGACATAGAGAAACTTAAAACTCCATCAAACAGTGATGCTTACTTGTTTAGCATTATGCATTCCTTTGGATATCAGTTCTTGCATTGCAGCTTGCCAGATGCGTTGGCCTCTGAACTGCAATCCTGCAGCCTGAGTTACAGTAGTTAAGATAAAATGGCGAGGAAAGAAAATAATAAAAAATCATATGTCAAAGAATCAAGTAAACCTTGTTTTCACCATCCCCTGAAAACGAGGCTCCATCACAATATCGTATCTTTACTCTATTCCAGTTAAAAAAATCTGCATGTCCACCATAATCCGGATAATTATCAAACAGCCATCTCAATCAGAAGAAGACTATTGAGTCTAGACCCTGCTGTAATTGACAAATCAGTGCAAGTTTTTTTTGAATCTGAACCTGGATTTTCCTCAGCTTTATTGCTAAGTATTCCAGTAAATGGAATTTGCTTCTCAAAGTAAGTTGATGACCCTCGGCGTGTCTTTTTGCGGAGAACACATGTTCTAACATTATTGCACCACCCTCCGCCCTACAGAAAATGTCAAAAGTGGAAGTTCAGTTTGGAGTATGAATTTCTAGAGGTGCAAAATGATTGATGGTATATGTAAACAAGTTCAAATGTCCAAAATTTAACCACCTAAATAAGCGTAAATTGCTATTAAGTTCTACTTAAACCACTACCTATTCTTTTGTTATCAGATCAACGTCAAGAAAAAATCACAACTTACAAGGTTTATTCACAATTTCAAAGTTTTCATATCATATCAGTTGGAGATTCCCCACACGACGGTTTCTCAAAACACAGCATCCCGCACAGTTATTGAAAGAATATCTTCTTTTTTTTTTTTTTTTTTCTCAGGAGAATGTTATATGCTCAAAATGATTGAAGAACAAAAAAAAATAATAATAAAACAGAAATTGGAATCAATATATAACATCATATTATCGTAATCAGAGAATTGTGGCACTAACCTCCAACTGAATGAGCCAACTGTTAGCTCCGCTCCCAAATCCAGGATGCAAGTGATAGCCGGGTAATGTTCCATCCAAACAAACTGCAAAAGTAATTAAATTCAATTCGAAAAATTTGCATACCAGCTATAGAGAGTGAGAGAACGTGAGGGCAAGACGGGAGGGAAAGGAGGGGTGGTCGCTTCCCCATGGTGTAAATTTTTTAATTTACAATTTTGTCCCTGTCAAATAATTTTAGTCTTTTTTCTTTGTTTTTTAGAATTGTAAATTTCCTTTTTATATTTTCAAAATTTATTTTTCTTTATTTTATCCTTCTGTTATTTTTCCTTATCTCAAAGGAAATTACTAAACTACTCGTTATACTCTTGTTAAGGTGCATACTTGCTTTAAAACATTTACAAGTATATACTCACCTGTTCGTTGTAAATTTCATGTAATTGTATGGATTTTAAATCAAACACAATAACAACCAAAATGCAATTTACATTTTATGTCCAACATTATATATATATATATGTAATAAGTATAAGATTAAGTATTATAAAAAACATATTAACTAGATAAATCATATAAAAAACTGAAAAAAATCTAATGAGTGAATTTTCTTTTTTCCTAGCACGAAAATATTAAATTGATATATCATATAAAAATTCCGTGTTATTATCCCCTGTAAAGAAATTGTTATTTGATTCTTGAAAATACTTATAGCTTGTTGTAGTGAATTTAATTTTATATTCTTAAATCAACGTTATATCATCTTTTCAAATGAAGAAAAAATTTGGGAATCGCAACCGAGGAAGTGGTGGGTTCGATTCCATATACGATTTTGATTGAAATCGAAACCGAGGAAAGAGAGAGAGAGAGAGAGATTACCAGCTCCTTTAGCGTGAGCTCCTGAAAGAAGAGTGAGAGGCACGATGAGAGCATTGGGAGGGGGGGCCGCAGAGGCTATTCCATAAACAGACTCCAAGTATGAGAGAGACTCAAGCAGCGACACATTTGTTGCATTCCCGCTTGAAGCCACAAAACATTCAACATCCCTTTTGCTCAATAAATAAATCCCTACGAAAATAACGTACCAAAAACCCATTGACGCCTGCCCCTAAATTTCAATCTTCCAACAATAAACAAAATTTATACTAATGAATGTTGCTATTAAATTTAGTAATAATCTTTAAATTAAAAAAATAGGAATAGTCAAATGTTATTTATGGTGGGTGGTTTTGCATGGTAAGTATATGATGAGGTATTAAATTAATATGACCAAGATTTTTTATATAATTACATAATTTAGTCCGTATTTATTGGAGGATCACAATTTTTTCTTCTCTTTTTTGGGATGTAATTTTTAAATTTCGGAGATCTAACCAACCCAGTGTCAGTCACAAATGTTTATATTTTCATGCCTCTATCACAAAATTTTGTGGCTAAAAATAATTTCACAATCGATTTTAAATAATAGCAACATGCCAATTTGTGACACAATTTAGTAATTTAATAAGAGCGAACATAAATATAGTAGTAGTTTATGATTGAATTTCTACGAATTCAAGTTGAACCCAATAGCCATGCAAACATAACTCAGTCATGTTATTATTATTATTATTTTGGTTCTTTTTTGTGGGGGGATCAGTTCATATTTCATTATAATTTATAAGGTATGCACTTTTATTTTTGTGGAAATCATGTCTATATATAGAAGATGCCATCCCAAATACTATTATATATTGTTAATTCCATCTAATATTTAGTGGACTTTAAAGTTATATTTTAACCTATATCGTAAATTAGTTTTGTCAAATTAGATCGGTTATGTCAACCCACAAAATAAGTATTTCATAATCAAGATATAATTTTTTATCCGAAAATTAAAATAAATTATATTTGAATTTGTGCAAAATTTGTAATAGTCTTTTCCAACTTCACCCACAAACCTACTGCATTGTTTGATGCCTTTAATAAAATCTCTGAAAATTAATACGTAATATTTTAATAATCTTTTTATAACTTTTTCTGGTCTCAACATGGGTTAGTGGACGAAAATAACAATTTTGATAAAAATAACAGGTAATACTTTTAAAAAACAAAATCTTGTATTATTCTATGGTCCATTCATAACATTAATTCATAATATAAAATTATAAACATTTTTATCATAAAACCTGGCTCTATTGTATCTTCTGTTACATGGAATTAATATAATTGAATCACATTATATTTTTTCATATTGCATCTAGATATTACAGAGTTGATTTTTCTCTAATAACAAGAAATTATGAAGCTTTATCGTTTTTTTAAATGTTTCATTCTTTGAAATAAGATTATATGTATTATATCATCACCAATTTCATCATCTATGAATAATGACAATATATTCTAATTTGAGACCTTGATAATTTTCTTGGTTATTAAAAAAAATTTAATGCTAAATTGATCATTATAATATATCTAATTTTTTATAGATCAAAATATACTAATTAAAATATATTTTCATCAATATTATTTTTCAATTTTACAGAATTAAATGAACTTAGTTTACTTTACACAGATTTATACAATCACCCTATATATACATAAATTAGTAATTTGATGATAAATTAAAACTTTTTAAAATTATTAAATTTTACATGGTCCCAAGATTATAAATGTAGAGAGGTTTTATTGTATAGTACAAGTAAACCACCTATACAATGTAATATATTTTTTTAAATTTTTGCAAATTGAAAACATGTAGATATATTAATATTAGAATATTTTTTCAATAGTATTAATGTGATTCTGTATAAATAAATAAGTTTATTATAGGAAAATACACGTGTTTTACATAAAAGAAGTAAAAGAAAGCTTTGTTGATAGGGTGTAAACGAGTCGAGTCGAGTCAAACGTACCATTGTTCAAGATTTGTTATTGAGCTTCTAATATTTTGTTTGAGATTGGTTTGACTATTAACCGAGTCGAGCTTGAACGAACTTTAATCGAGCCGAAAATGAGTCAAGCTCGAGTAGTTTGATATTTTATACTTATTTTAACAAATTTTGCTCAATGAGCTCGAGCTCGAGTCGAGCTTTAGATTTTATCAAAGATAAAAGTGTGTTTAAGCTTGTTTGACATTTTTATCGAATCGAGTTCAAACAAGCTTTTAACAAACGAGCTCGAATCGAGTATCGCATAGCTTGGTTTAATTTTCAACCCTATTTGTTGATGAACTCAATAATTTTGTATTTTTTAAAATATTACTATTATGCACAAAGAAATAATTTTATTTTTGACAAGATATCTATGTCTTTTTCTGAAGAATAAAATTGGATACTTTTTAAGGAGGGTATAATTTTTTTTTAAATATAAATTATTTGTGAAAAAACTTTGATGAAAGTTGATAATGTAACTAATACTTTTCTCATGCGATGTATGATTTATAATATAATAAAATATTATAAAAATAGTAAAATTTTAAAATAAAATACACAATTTTATAAAATTTATTTTGATAAAAATTGTAAAATAAAATATCCAAAAATATAAAAATATATTAAATATTAAAATATCTCATAATTAATGTATGAAAATAGTATTTTATATTTAAAAATTAATATTTTATTATTATATATGCAATATAGTTATCAAATTGTAGATTATAAAAAAATATTAATTTAATATATTTTTCACAAAAAATAAAGTTGAGATGAAAAAGTTATAAACCTTTAAAAATTAGAATAAAAAATATTATTAGTTATCTCAGTTTTTAAAAAATAGAAAACTAATTTTAGATAAAAAAATAATATTTTTATAAATTAGTCCAATTATCTTTGTTTTTGTTAGATCATAATTTGTGCGCGTGTGTATTAGTTCAGCAGTAGTTCGAACTGTAATTGAAATTGCGGAAGCTAAAAAGATCATTATGATTTTTTTACGAGGAATAATCTCTTTTTCCTCTCAAATACTTTTATTAGAAGAAAAATTTGTTTCTACTAATGTTACAGATAAAACTTACACGTATTAGGTTCCCCTAAATACTAACATACTCGAGTAACTACTTCTTCTAACACCTTACTTGAACATCTAGTCCCCTAGATGGATTTTAATGCAAACTTTCGTTTGCAAGTCGCTCAACTCTCCCGAATTCAGACAGTGGTGGATCAATGATATTGTATGGACTCTGCGTAGTCCACAGTCTGTTCGTCTTTGAGTACTTGTTGAGCTATCGTATTCTCCCGAATCTGATAACTTCTTCACCAACCTCTCTAACTGCACTCTACTCGTATAAGGGTAATAGAATGTAACAAAGGTGCCTTCATCTTCTGCCCTTAGTCTTATTTATATTCGTGTATCTTGAGTCATTCGGTATCTTCACCATATCAATCTTGATTTGAATATCTTGAGTCTTCCGGAATCTTCATCATATCAGCCTTGATATGCTTCACGGATCTCCTTCAAAGATCAGAATCTCTTCTTTTGTTCCCAGTCGTGGCTTTACTTCCTTAAATATCTCTAGATGGTTGATGGTTGATGATTGAATCTTTTATTCTTTGCATGTATCTTTGAGTATCTTGTCCTTTGTTTACTTTTCTTCCTTTTCATATATTTGATTTATATCCTGCACATTATCACTTTCATATAGTTATAGATTCGTGATATTAAAAAAACAAATAAACAAACAAACAAACAAACCAAGAAGAAGTTTATAATGTGCACCTCTACGTCAGAAAATTCGATTTATAAATTTTGGAATACTTTTTTTACATATAAATCTTACAATTTCATAACCGGACGGACTTCTACAAAGAACAGACTAAAAATGAAGTAATTGATTGACCTTTAACTCATTGATAATTGACATTTATGCATGTACTTAGTGCTCGACTAATCATATTTTGACCCATTTATATAATCAATTGATGAATTTGTGTTCCCTTAAAATTTTTAAGTTATTTTGTAAGTGTTGTTTTGAATTAGACATATTTACCGAAAATAATATGTTCTCTTAAAACTTATAAGTTATTCCGTAAATGTATAAAATATTAGTAAACAAAGTTGTACTTTATAAAAATTGGTGTAGATTATTAAATATTATAATTTGATTTTTTACATTATCTAAATGATTATAGGTAGATGATGGATTTACTAAATTAATAACTAAACTAAAGGAAATAAATAAGAGAAACAAGCGTTAATTAGTTATTATGCACATAAGAGACGTGAATCTTAGGGTCATCATGATTTTGAGTATCAATAATTATATTACCAAATTAGTCTAATACATGTTTATTCTTTATATATATATATATATATATATATAGCAATAGTAAATTTCCTTTTCTTTCGAAGTGCATGTAATTCGTAAACTAGTTACTCATGCTAATATTCATATTCCACACAAACAATTAACTCTCTAAAGCACCAAAATTTGATAATTTCTCATATCGACCAACTATGCAAATATTCGTGTTATATATATGATCTAATATGGGAGTTCATCTCCCGAATTTTAACTCGATATATAAAACATTCTTAACTACTCAGCCTACAATTATAAACAAGGAGCATAAATAATATATTGAATAAGGAAATCTAAGAAGAACTTAAATATAAATTAAATATCCAACAATTCATTAAATAGTGTACTACTTGGGGTAAAATGTCCCAAACCCCCCATGGTTTCATAGTTCGGGGCGAGACCCCCCCTGTGCTTATGAAATGGTGTCAGACCCCTACGTGGTCTCATTAATCCTGCACGAAACCCCAAAATCCATCAGTTTTGACGGATTTGAGATGCATGCACGTTTGCTGCGTTTTGTCATTTTTTTCGTTTTTACCTACTAAATGGTCAATTTTACCCTTTATTTATTTTATAAATAATATTCAAAAAGTAGAAACCATGCTTTGAAGTAGCAACAACACATAAAAACTTAACTCTTCTCCCAATTCTGTGAAGGTAGACAATTTTTTTCTTTGTTTTGTATTTATTCATCTGTTTATAGGTAGTTATTTATTTAATTTTATTACAGGAAAATGTCTTCTTCATCTCGAAAGAAGGCACCAAAGAAGGATAACATACTTGAACTACGGTACAAAATCCAAAATGTAGGTATAATCAAAATGCAGCAATTTGAGTTGTTAGCAATGAATCCGAAGATTGTTTTGCAATTACGGACAAAGCAATGTGATTATTTTAGGTGGCTTGATCCCATTTCAGTTTCTTTGAGAAAATATGAAGATGAAATGCAAATGCTAGATTTTGAGGAGGTTGATTCATGTGGTGGAAATGTTGCTGAGTCATTATCCATGAACAAGAAATTAGTTGTGAGGGTTGAAAAATTAGAGAAAAATCAAAGGGCATTAAGGTGGTTGTTTTTTTTTTTTTTTCATTGTACTAATTGTTCAAATGTTGTAGTCAATAGACTTCATATAATGCCTACTATGTATTAGTTTTTGGATAGTAATGAATTTAAGTTTATTTATATTTTTCAGCTCAAAGTAACTCCTAAAACTTCCATAATATGTCTATATACTGCTCAATTTTTCAAAGATTACACTAAATGCTAGAACCATAATATATATATATATATATATACACACACTCAATCCAACACAAAATAAATCCAAAATGAACTTCATTTAAACAAGATCCCAAGTAAGTGAGTTTTAGATATTTCACAAAATGCTAAAAATAACTATTTTGGGGGGAGATATTCAAATTATTACACAAAATGCAAAAACCATCAATCCTGCACTAAGTCAAAGTTTTGAGCTCCGAATCAATTGTTGTGACAAACACCTAAATAAGTTTCCATATTTGCAACCGTATTGATCCTACAAAGAAAAATAAAGTAAATTAGTAAATAAATAACTAGTAGTGCATCACATACTCATTCTACCACAAAACAGAATGATTCTAGCATTTGTCTGGATTTAATAACATCCTAAATTAAGTCATTCAAACATCAACAAAAAATAGTATACAAGTTAATAAAACATTCTAGCATTTGTTTGAATTTAACAATATCCTAAATCAAGTCACTCAAACATCATCATACTCATTCTAGCACAAAAAAAAATTTAAAAGTTAATAAAATATTCTAGCATTTGTCTGAATTTAATTACATCATACTCTTTCTTCTTCCTTCTTTTTTCCTTCAAAGATGCTCTAATAAGCTTCCAAACTTTTCTTTTGGAGTCAGGTGGCCTACTAGCAAAAATATCATCATCATGAGGTCCCTCCAAGTCCTCCAACATTCAAGAAGCACAAGAGGAACCATCTGACGACAAAGAAGAATAATCAAAGTCATCTTCATTACACTGTGTAGGATCAACTTGTCCTTCATTAACTTGATGGTCAGTTGGTTGATCTTGAACTTTTAACATTGGGATGTTGAACTTCTTCAGAGGTTGCTCATTCATGTTGAACAACTTCATCATCCATTATCATTAGGATCTTGAACTTCTTCATAAGCAACTCCTTCATGCTGAACTTCTTCAGAAGCAACCTCTTCATGCTGAACTTCTTCATGAGTGCCACATGGAAGTGAAGGCACAAAATTCTTTATGTTTAAGATATTTTCATCTGGATCAGCTACTGAGAGTGGCCCTTGATTGTGCAGAAAATAAATAGGAATAACTGGCAACCCTTTATATGTTCTACATAAATTCAGCAAGTATTTATCTGTTTTCAAGAACATGAGACGATCATCCAACCCAACCCAAGGCATACATGAATAGACTTCCACATTCATAGCTTTTCCATTAGCTTTCCCATAAATTTCCAAAAGGTCACCTCCAAAAAATCTATCAATGTCCACATCTTGGATCATCACCTTCCATCCACCAAAATAATGTACTTTTTAAGTCTATTCCAATGAATCACCAACCTATACATATAATGTGACATAATCTGAACTATGATTGAAATTAAAAAAAAAAAAAAAAAAAAACTAGACATAATTGAAATAAATATCACAAAAACATATATTCAATCATCTCTAGCATAAAACAATAAAGAGAAAATAGAAAAATCAATGAGTCTTCGTTGGATGGTATGTTGATGCGAACGCATTACATCGAGTGGATGGTAGATTGTCTCTTCTTTGCAATTCTATCCTTATGTATTTTTCTTGTATCTCAGTGTGTTCTCTGGGTCTAGATGCTAGATATATATAGTGAAGATGCGTAAAATCCTTCAAACTTATGAAAAATTGGAGGGCATCTTAAAAAATCACTCAACTCCATCTAGAATATAACTTGTCACTAGCCGTTACTCTCACTCGGTCAAGCGCTAACCATGTTGTCGAGGGACCAAAATTAAATAATTGTTCTTCAGCTCTCCTCAATTAACTAATAATATAAGCGAGTAAGGGTCAACCCCACAAGCATCACATGGATTATTTATACTTTTTGTATTAATTTATGCACAAGATTAAGGGGTTGATTGGATTCAATTACTCAAAAAATTAATATACTAAAAAATGTTGATCAATAAAGCAAAATAAAATTTTAATTTGAGTGTTCAAATAATAAACAATATACAGTTCTTATTTCAGGTATCCTTAAGGTTGATTAACCTTTTAAATTATTGTGACTTTCTCTCTAATTTAAATTATAGAATCTCTACTCATAAATCAACAACAAACTCCTTTGATCTAATTGTTCAATAAATGTAAGTAATCTAAACAAACTATTAATTTAACATATCTAATTGAATCGCCGAAAATAGATTTTTTTAATTTAATTCAATAAACACATTTAAATTAATCACTAATAAATTAATTACTAGTTGCTACAAATGATAATTAATTAACAACAATTAGAGATTGTAAGTTATATTCTATCAATTAATATATTAAAACCTAATAGCTGTGATCAATCTCAATCAATCAGACAATCCTACATAATCTAACAATCAAATGAGATGTCATAATTAATTATAATAAAAACTTAAAGGAAACGTCACTAGAATAATCAAACAGTAACCAGGATTCAAACATCTCTAAGAATTATAAATTAGAAAACTAGCCACACACAACTTATTAAATATTATTCATCACAAAACACAATCTGTAAGAGATAAATGATGAAAGAGAAAAATAAACCAATCTGTAAGAGATAAATGATAAAAGAGAAAAATAAATCAAACTGATCCATTTTCAATTCTCCATTTATCTACCGATTTTTTCTCCTCCAAAACCAAGAACATGAAGTTCCCAATTTTCAAAAGTTGACTCCTTTCTTCCACAAAAGGGTCGTTGTCTTCTCCCCTCTGTATTGAATGAATTTTAACCTCAAATAAGCTGTAGAAATAATTAGGGTTTAAATTCTTGGACTCCCAAGTCATTAAGTTTTAAATTTTGGCTGACATTAGGTCTTTCAATATGAAGTTGTATGCTCTAATGTTGATGAATTTCTTTGAAATCAATTAGTGGAAATGTACAAAAATACATTAATAGCACATAACATTATGCACATTTTTTTACTTATCGGATCCCCCAACAAAAAATTAAAGCACATGTAGGGGTACTAAAACTTGGAAAAACTTTTGTATGATTCTATTGCATAGCAGAGAATTATACACCTACTCACTCTTTCAAAACTTACGAATCTTGATCTTAATTCAAAGTTTAGCTTGGAATCATTAATCATGAAACGGTAAAAAAAACAAAGCATCCCAAAATGATCATCGAACTTCAAGTCACCTATGCCCTCACCAATTGATTTTCAACCCCTTTTCTTTCTACTTACCCAAGCTGAATATTTACTACAACTCAGCACTGAGTAGCACCCTCTTTTCACCTTCACCACACTACTCTTAGGTTAGTTCATAGGTCATTACTGATGTGTTCTATTCATTTTCACATTTGGACCTCTGAGAGAAGACCGGCAGCCGGTGTAGCCCGTCATTTAATTCTTTCTTTTTTAATTTTTTTAAAACTAAACTTCATTATCCTAAAGAACTTTATTTTCCTACTTCAAAGGATGACATCCAAAAATACTTTATTTTCAAATTTTGAAGTTGAGTGTGCTTCAATTAAAACCAAGCAAATCAAATTCAATTTATTTAACCAAGACTCGTTTTCAGTTAAAACCAAGTAACTACATTTTACTCAATCATGCAACTTTAACCACCACAACTTTCAACGAAACTCTTATGTCATCATTGCAAGTTTCCCAAATATTTTCTCCTTTTTTATGTTATTTTTATTAGTAACAAGAAACAAAATACCCTAAAACAATAAACACAATTCTCAAACTACAAAACTCTATGCAAATTATAAGTTAGTGCGTATGCATCATGACATGCAATTTTCAGGGACATCAGGCCTCAAACTTATAGCAAAATAATTCTCGAGATATAACAAATAAAGTATTTAAGGGGCCGAATTTGTAAAATGATCCGAGCTTGTCGGGTCAATAAGGCGTCAGATTGTTGTTGCAATTAGTAGCTCATCAAAATTTAAGGTGAAATTGAGTCCTTTTCCATAGGAACAAAGAACTCTCCCACCTAGGTGTGTTATGCAAAGCAAAAAAACCAGCGTTGAATTCCTATAGAAAACCAATCTTCACCAGCCTCGCTTCTTCTCCTCCAAAATTACTTTAAACTTCAATCTTTCACCTCAAATAACTCCTACATAACCTCTCTTTTCCTTAAAAAAATCAAAGTGAAAAGAAAAATAAAGCAAAAATCTAACTAATAAAATTAATAAAAGAAAATAAATATATAGGTTGCCTCTCACATATTGCCTTTGTTTAATGTCACTGACTCAACTCTAAATTTCTTCTTAAAATTTTGTATTAGGAAAGTTTTGGAATATGTCTCAAAGACAATACATCTGGTGCTATGTTTAGGAACTATACATTAAGCTTTATCTCTATCATCTTTCGACTTTAAAAATTCAATAAAAGAAACTTCATATAAGATATTTTCTGAAAATTAGATTAGCACCCATTTGATCGCATTTGATAAAGGTCTACACATTCCATCTATTATGAACAACTCTTTCTATTTTTTCTACAATTTTATCCAAATAATAATCTCCAAAAATGGAAAGTCAACTTCTTCTTTTTGAGATCCCTTATTCTTTCTCCCACTTTTAATTGAGCATTGGGGTGTAAGTATTAGGTGGGTCAAGGAATAGTGCACCTCATAATTTCCTATGGTTTTGGTCTCCAATGATTTTGAGCTTCATACAATTTTAACAATTAAAGGAACAATCAAGGGTACACACGTTCTTCTGCTTATTATCAGGCAACAGGTTCTTGTAGATTCCTCTAACTAGACATGGTACAGTTTTAGTTTCGAATCGAAATCGACAGTTTAAATTGACAGTCAACGATTTGGTTCAACAAATCAAAATCAGAATCAGAATATGGCCGATTTGGTTCCAGTTTCAGGGTATCTAGTTCTAGGAATCGGCGGTACCAAACTGCCGAAACCAATTCTGATTCTGATTAAAAACTCGGTTTCAAGAGTGAAAAAAATAATACTGAGGAATGAGAACTGTCTACCTCCAACAAGAGAGAGAGAGAGAGAGAGGGGGGGGGGGGAATCGAACTTTAAAGGAGATATACAGACGCAAAAGATTTTAACCCATAACTACAATTGAATTTAATGAATATTAGACATGTGCATGATTTGGTTGATTTCAGTTTCGATTTTGAAACCATTGGATTTCAGAACTATGAGAGGTGGAACCCAAAATGAATCCATATGTAGCCCATTTTAATTTCGAAATCATCAGTTCCGTGGTTCCAATTTTAATTTTTTTAAAAAAGAATTCACACCTAAAATGGCCGATTTGGAACCGAAAGTGGCATTTTTAACTGGAACCTGATTGGAACTGGTGGTTTGGAATTGCCGGTTCCTGGAATTGTGTACTCCAAAATTAAAACAGAAACCAAATCAATCAGTTTTCTTATTTTACTTTTGGATCGAAATCAAAACTGAATCAACAATTAAATTGAACTGTTGATCTCGGAACCATTAATTTGAATTACAAATGGAAGCCGTGTGCATGTACAAAGAATATTAGAGATGGTTCACCCCTATTTTAGACAGATTTCCTACAAATAGTGAGGGTTTTAAGAATCCCTCATTAATAAGATACACATTGGTTAAAACTTTTTATTTTTATTTTTTTGATAGATGTTACTTTTAATGATGAACTTTTAATATCGTCATAATTTTTTTATCATTATAAGTCAATTTTCTTATAGTAATTATAGCTTGCTCTGACTTGAATTAGATTGAGGCAATGTTTAACTAGTCATCACAGTTTATTTTATTTATTTTTTGAAGCCACTACAAAGACTTGCTAAAAAGCAAAGTGGGTAAAGAACCATGAATATCAATTCTACTTGGGCACCAAAAATAAATCTTCATTTATTTCAAATGATTGCATCTATGTTTGTAAAACCAACCATCCTTGCCGCTAAGCTGATCAAAGATCTCACACATAAATCCAGATGCACAAGAAACATTATCAATCTCTGCCACTGGTTTCCTCACCATGTATGGCCTTAGACTTGTCTTCCTCTTCTGCGGCCGCCTTCAGGAACGGGACGGCGCTGATTGACTGTGAAACCGAAGGTGCTTCCTTAACAACACCAAAGCTGGCATCAGCTTTCTTGTACTTGTACCACATTGCCCAATAGAGATAGTGGAAAAAGTTGAGCACACTCAAGATTGCCAAAAGCCAATAAAACAAGTTCAGATTGTTACTGTCCAAGTCCAGTCCGTGCAACCACCCTTGCTTGCTAGGCGCAACACTCTTCGTCACCGAGTTCACAACGTCGACCAGAACGCTGCTCAAGAAGTACCCGAATGAGAGTGAAATCCATGTGAAGGAAGTGGAAAGCGACTTCATTCCGTCCGGGGCTTCTTTATAGAAGAACTCCAGCAATCCCACCATTGTAAACATATCCGCAATGCCGAAGATGCCGTACTGGAAAGACAGCCAGAAGAGACTAATCGGCTCCAGTCGGTTTGTCTTTATGGACTGGTGCTTTCTCTTGACTTCCACCAGAGCTGCAACCGACATGGAGGCCGCTGATAGGACGAGGCCGACTCCTACGCGCTGAAGCTGCGTGATGCCTGTTGGATTCTTTGTGAACCTACGCGCAAAGGGCACGAAGAACCATTCGTACATAGGGATGAGGATGATCATGAAGACGAGGGGGATGACGGGGACGGATGCAGCAGGGACTTTGAATGAGCCTAGATGGGGTTCCATTATATAGCCTTGTTGCACGGAGAAGGTTTGGAGCTGGGCAAGGCATGTGTTCATTATGACGGTGCTTGCTATGATTGGCAGCATTCTTATTAGGATCTTCACTTCTTCTACTTGTGTTACTGTGCAAACTTTCCATTTCAATGTCTCTGAGCCTGTGTTTTCGGGAACAAGTGCTGCTTTGTCTAGCCACCTGCTTTATGTTACAGTGATTGATTAGTGGAAAGCTTCAAAGCTGTGTAAAATATATGTTCTGAAAAACAGGAGAAAATATAGGGTTCTGGCAAATAAAACATCACATATTCTGGGATGAAAAATAAAGAAACAAGAAAAGCTCCCCCATAATATACAGTACCTAAATTGTTCAGTATGAGCAATCGTTGATGCTGAATCTTTCTTGTTAACCTCGTACAAATCAGTGGAAGTCTGTGGATGTTGCAAACGGCGGTTCTTGATGGCAACAACTATAACCTGATGAATACAACAAGTAAAAGTTGTAATATAGCAGGCAATTAAGTAGTAATTACCAAGCATACATAAGGTACGTACCTGTGCAATCCGAATAAGGGGGCTGTCGTTGGGAAGTTGAAGGCGATAGAAACGTTTCCCAAGGGCAAGAATCAGAAAGCCAAGGAAGGAGGCAAGGGTGGTGATGAGAAAGCCCTTCCACCAGTTGTGGTTGTTCTTGTTGGTGGCAACCCAAACAATGACAGTTACACCAACTGTGGCACCAGTAACTATGCTGAGCAACAGCCAGTTGAAATAGCTTGCAAGACCCTTTGCTTCCTTTGGATCCTTTTCATCAAATTGATCGGCGCCAAGGGCGGGAAGGGCCCCCTTCACGCCTCCCGCCCCCAGTGCCAGCAGACACAGGGATGCGTAGAAGTACACGGCCGGCCCACCTTCTATACAGGCCGACTTCCCGATGCATGGTGATGGCAGCAAACTGCTGTTGTGTGCTTGAATTGTCATCATCGCCAGGGCCTAAGAATTCAATACCAACTTAATAAAGGGCAACAGGAAGTAATCCAGAGAAAAAACATTGATCCATAGAAATTAAGTAAGATAGAAAAAAGGGGGTGGGGGGATTTACCAAGAGTTCTAGGGCCCCGAAAATGAGAGTGGTCTGGAACCTGTTAATGTAAGTGTCGGAAATGAAGGCACCAAGAATGGAGAGCAAGAAAGCTGATCCCATGAAGTTTGTGAGGGTGTTTGCAGCGCCGGAGAGGTCAAAGTAGAGCTTGTGTGTGAAGTAGAGGACCAAGCTCACCATGTTGGCTACAAATCCCATGTTCTCCAGTGCCGCCAAAACTGCAACATGAACTAATTAATCAATTACCAGCAAGAAGAAAATGTGGTTGAAGATGGAGTTAAAAAGCTTCATTTGATTACCATAAATGAAAGAAGTGGCCCTAAAACCTCCCGTCCCCTTCATCTGTGATGGGCTGGCCATGCCAGGCTCTGCGTCTCCCCCCTGCTTGCACCACATAACAAACTATACATTAGTTAAGTCATTAAATTAATTGCTAATAAGAAGATAATGTGACGCATGCGCTCACCATGCCTACAAATACAAATATATTGTACAGATATGGAAAAGGATAATGAGATTAGTGATAGATATAGGCCATAAAATGCATTGTATATAACGTTCATTGGCATCTGAGTGATCGCCTTCTTGTTTTCAACCTGTCCCTTTCTTATATATTCGCACCTCACTTCATCTTTCGGACAACAGCTAATTAACTTTTCTCGTTCGCTTTCACAAGGCAACAGCGAACTGTGCTGGGAACATGCCTTGGTTCTTTTCATGCACACAGAATCAATAATATTTAACTAATAATTAATAGTTAACCACATTCCATCATTGTTTGCTTAATATTACATTATATCGTCAAGATATGTAAATATGGAAATTTTATTACTCCAACGTCTCGCACCAGAACCAAAAAATCAAATTGAATTGAGTGATTCAGTTCGATTTGGATCGATTATATATATTTAACGGTACAGTTCAGTTAAAATTATGGTAATCGAATAAAATATTGGTTAGATTCGATTATCGATTGGTCAAACCAAACCAAAATATATGTAAATAAATATTTTCTAAGCATCTAATTCAGTTTATATTATTTTTGTTTTCTCATAAATTGATTTCCTCTCAAAAGGTCTTGTCTACCGTTCGATCCAAACAAAGTCTCAATTACAATTAATTCAAAACAAAAAAATGTAAAAAACAAAAAATACACCCAACCGATTAAACCGATTGTTCCAAACTTAATATTTCGGTTCAGTTACGTTCGATTTCTTACAAACATTCGGTTCACTTGAGATGTAAAAATTAACATTTTTTTGTGTTTGGTTCTCCACGGTTTAGTTCAGTTTTCAACCGAACCAACCGAATGCTAAGCCCTACTCCCTCGTCTTAACTCCTAAATTGATAGGTTCACTTTTTTCTCCAAAATATAGCTCACTTGCTGAGAAAAATGTATTTTTAGACCATACCTTGAGGTGTTTTGCATTTTTAGTCCTAGTTGATTACAACCTGTACTTTTAATTTCATAATTTTATAAATTACGTAATTTTAGTACCAATTTGATCGGATATTCATTATATCACGACACATAGAATGAACAAACAAATATCTTCAATAGAAAAGTTCACATCACACACACGTGCAATTTCTTCGCGAGGCTATTATTTCTATATTTTATACTCTTTTTTCCTACCTTTTGCGAATTATTATATTTAATTGATTTAGTTAATAATTTTCTGTTTTAAAAGAAGAATTAATTGAATTTGGAGTAAAATCTAATTAAAAGATGAATTTTCAAGCTAGGTGATGCCGTCTTGGGCCAATTGAATTGAATAAGATAGACGGGCTTGGATATTGACATACAATTTTAAAGAGGAAATCCACCAAAATTTTGAAGTCCTAATTAAAATATAATGTAATTAGCAAGGAAATTCCTCAGCAGCTTGTTTTTGTAATGGAAATCACAGATTTTTAAGGGTTTTTTTTAATTAAAAAAATAAAAAATAAATAAAATAAATAAATAATAATAATAATAATAATAATAATAATAATAATAATAATAATAATAATAAATAATAATAATAATAATAATAATAATAAGAGAGAGAAAGAGAGAGAGAGAGAGAGAGAGACGACAGTTTTGAGAGATTTTGGGTTATTTTGGCGTCAAAGCATGCCTGACTAAGGTTCTAATTTTGGTTTCCGGGTTATAATTTCAATTATTTTTGTATATGAACGATTCTTTCGTTCGATGCACGAACATATTGTGATAATATAATATTATTAAATTTTAAAAATATATAAAATTAATATTTAAAAAATATATATATAATTATGTTCAATAATTTATATATGTAACCATGATTATAATAAGAATATAAATAGTTTATGTAAAATCATATATGAATATTAAATAATTTTATTCATAAAATACAAATATCAAATTTCCAACAATAAATTATATTCTTTTGAAATCAAGAAATTGAATAAAATTCGGTATATCAATGTGAACATTTTTAAATTCGCCAGTTGACACAATGATATTAGAGACAATACATAATTTCCCTCAAATAATAGTTTTTTAAAACTATTGTGTGTGAATTTCTTGCTTGACCACGAATAGTATCACCCTGCAAAAATAATGAAATTAAATATGTTAAATATTGCATGTTTCCTACCTATTTTATCATGCTTATTATGAAATTTATTTTTTAACGATACATATTCATCCTTAAAAATACACTCAAAACTGAAGATCTGATTTTTGTCCCAAATGTAGGAGTCTAATCCTTTCTCTTCAGATAAACATCTTTCACAAATTTGAAAACTGTCAACATTACAGATTTAGTGGGAGTGCACAATGTAGGCAGCACAAAATGATACACTATTTATAATAAAAATTATGTTCAATACATAGTTAGGTATTGCTGAATAATCTAAGAATCAGTTCAATAGATGGTAGCATTCTATGGTACATATTATTTAGATATGAGATATATTTTTCTAAATCTTGTAATATTACTAAATCAAATATTACTGTTACGAACATTCAGTTTAATAGATAGATGTTTATTAATATATATAGGAATCAGTTCAACAAATCAGTTCATATCGGTATTCTAAATATATTTTAAACATATTAAAATGAATGCTTATTAGTTAGCAATAAAACAACATTTCCTAATAATACGTCTTTCCATTTGTGGAAAGAAAAAAGATATGTACATATAAGAATAGATTATTGTGGAAAATCCTGAAAATATAAATATTATATATATATATATTAAAACAAAATGACTTTTTTCCAAATTTGTTTTTCAGCCCAAACTTTTGTACTAAATGTGGCAAACTAATTTAAAAGAAATTTTTGTTCCTAATTGAAATTCAGTTCCTAATATTTTGGAAAGATTTCGTTCATTTTATTTCACAAATTTAGGATATTCAAAACTTACCTAATAAATAAAGCAAAAAATCAGTGAAGTATATCAAAACAACTAATTTTATGCATTCCAAATATTTAGGAAAATCAAAACTAACCTCATATATTTAACAAATACCCCTTGAAATAATAAATCAAGATAGCTAAGTCAATAAATAAAGCACAAAATCAGTTAAATATATCAAAACAGCTATTTTTATGCATTACAAATAATTAGGAAAATCAAAACCAACCTAATATATTTAACAAATACACTGTGAAATAATAAAATAAAGATAGCTAAGTCAATGCATTACAAAAATATTGAATACGTAGATGCAAGAAATATACCAAATCCAAAAATATATGAAGCAGATTTCTTATTTACTCAACAAATTTAGGAAATTCAAAATTTGAATTATTTTGAATCCAATTAAACCCTAACTCAGATCATTATAAATATTAAGCTCAACTTATTATCACGTTACCTCACAGCTTTTATTTTAGGTTGAATTTTCTCGGATTTCACAAACAGGTTCTCGGTATGATGCAACTATTTAGCTTGATTAAAGATGTGGAGCCAAAAACAACTCTATGGGCACTGAAAATTCGTCTGGTTCGGGCCTATGATGTTTCCGCATTTGGAGATAAGTATAATATGTTTAGCTATGATTGTGTTTTCCGTGATTGCAAGGTATATGTGTACAATATTTCAATAAATGAATTATATCAGAATTTATTTGTTATCTTTATTGTTATGTTATTGACTTACGTTAACCTTTTTACTTTGGAAAGGTGACACAATTCTCGGATCTGTTCGATCTCCGCACATCAATACTTTCAAACCACTACTTGAGGAAGAAAAAGTTTATGTCATTATGAATTTTATGGTATCAGCAGAGGATATTAAAAAGAAATTCAGGCTAGCTACTCCTAAGTATAAATTTAATTTTTGGGGTAAAACAAGAGTCTTGATTTAGATGATTCATCTTTCCCAAAAACATGTTTCATATTAAGTCTTTTGAGTGGGTTCAAGGTTTAGGCAAAGAGGATGAAATTATTCTATTCAGTATGTCATGTGTTATGCACATAATCAAAGTATTTTATCCGATTGTTTTTTTTTTTTTTTTGGTATACTACTATGTTATATAAGTATTTTATATTTTTTGATTGTATATTGTTATTGATGAGTTATTTGCTTGTATAATGTTTTTAGATGTCATTGGAAGAGTTTCTCCTATGCAAACTCCTAATGATATGCCCACATGGTTCAGCACGAATGATGGAGATAGATCTTGAAGATTTGAAGTAATATATTTAATATTTATTCAGATATTACAATTATTTCACAAAACAATACTGATTTTTTTTAATGTAGGAATAATAGACTGACGTGTACACTCTGGAACGAGTTCATTAGTGTGCTCCTTCAGTTTTTGAGTCGGGATACAACTGATGTTCTAGCTAGGTACCGTAGCTCTTATGTTAAGAGTCAGGTAATTTATATTTTGCAATGTTATTTTAATATTTTCACTATTTATCGTACATTACTTAGCTGATTTAATTAATTTGATAGTCAGTTCATTTGTATTTTAAAACTATATATTACTCAATAGGAATCAGATCTTATTTCAAAGCTGCATAGAAGATTCATGGATAATGAGAAGGTAAGATACTTTTTGTCCACATATATCTAACTGTTGTTCAATAATTAGTTTAACGACCTAGATAACAAGTTTAACTTGATATATATATATATCTATATATATTGTAAGGCCGATTATTCTGAGAATGAAGTATCTACTCATCAAAAGAAAATTAAAGGAATTAATGTAGTTGATGTGGATGAAGAAACTAATGGAAATAGTCATTCTTTATATTATGATGGAATTGAGGAGACAACAGTGAAGAGAAAGTTGATGGACGAATTTTCAACTACCAATGCCAAAAAAAATGGAGAAGCCAATTATTATAAAACAAGAGAAAAATTGAATCCGTCTACTGGATGACTATATAATACTACCAATTATATTTATGTTCTTTTAATGTCTTTGTGATTTTACTCCATACTGAAGTCACTATGGTGGATTTATCTAATATAGGATTTTTATATTTTTATTATTGAAATCTCTTTGGTTGGATGGTTTCTATTATTATTTTTAATGAAGTTATTTTTTGTCATTACAAATGATGGGTTTGGTATTTTTTTGTGTGAAATTTTGTAATGCAACAGATTAAGGAACTTAATATGGTGGAAATTTAGGCGAAAATATCTTTTTGTATCACAATTTTATTTTCCCGCCTAAACTTTATTGCTTAATTTAGAATAATTATATTATTATTAAATTAAAATTAAACATTTTTATTCTAAAAATTTTAATTCGATTTCAAAATCTAAATTATTCCACAAATTAAGGTGTTTCGAAATTAGATAATATCAAGATGAATATACTGCAACATTTAATATATGATTCAAAATTTAGATATTTTATCGAATATTAATCAAATCACTGAATTATGAAATTCAAGAAATATATGAAATCTAATAAATATTTGATTCGAATTTCTCAATTCATTTTATCAAACCAGATCAATATATATAAGTAAAATGACTTTTTTAAAATTTTATTTGTCAGCCTAAATTTCCACCAAATAAAGGTAAAACTATATATATTTATGAAACTCTTTTAAGATACATTATTTCAATTTAATTGAAAAGATTAATATCAACAATTCTCGGGAATTGCTTAGTTTCTGTTGTTCAACATAAATAAATTCAAATTTTAAGGAATTTTCGTTAACTCATAATATAGTTAAAATAAGAAATAAATTTGGTAGGAACACTAAATAATTGTTGTGGAAAATCATTAACAATATTTCAATATTAAGCTATCAATTATTTAAAATCACTCAATCATGTGGATATTATCTGATTTTGTTAAATATGAAATTAAATTTTCACTGATATTATCATAATTCAAAATTATTTCTCATTTTTGTCTCTCTTTTCTTTCTATATATTTTATCAAGATTATGCTAAATGTTTTAAGATTTCTGTTTTTTTGTTCTTCATCCTCTTGAAGTCTTTTGCGTGTTATTTCTTTAATATGTGTTCTATTTCAGTTGTCACCAAAGCCTACACTCTTCAAAATATTACTTTTAGATTTATTGTTGTTGTTGTTATTATTATTATTATTATTATTATTATTATTATTATTATTATTATTATTATTATTATTATATATTAAATTAAAATGACTATTTCCAATAATATTTTTCCACTCAAATGTACTTTCTAAAAATATAATTATGTATTACATAATAAAGTATGATTTTTTAAATCAATTTTCGAAATTAAAAATAACTAAACAAGCCTATAAATGTTGAGCACTTAATTTCATCAAATAAAATTAGAATTTGGTTGATTTTGGCCCATAAAATTGCAATTTGAATAAAAGTTGGTATTTGAATAATATTTGGTAAGTTTAAAAATTAAATCACGTTAACTTTGAAACAATTAAACTTTATTTTTTCAATCTTCAAATTCTACAAATATTGGAACATAAAGTATCACTATTTGTCCTTCTCTAATAAACTCATCTCGCTCTCTCTCATTAATTTTTTTTTTTAAATCCTTATTCTTCTTTCTTGGTTTCTCACAATAGACCACCACTATATGCTGCCGTCACTCTCCAACGGGACATTTGTTGTTATCACTCACTTACACCAAATTCTGCAATATATCATGTAACTTGAGTATATACTCATATTACAAAATATAATTAAAAAATATATTATGTGCAACGCACAGGTCTTACACTGGTAAGTATATTAAAACAACAATAGATTATTTAGATATGGATATATTACTGTTACGAACATTCAATTTAATTGATACATATTGCTGAAAGTATAGGAATCCTTTCAACAGATTGGTACATATCGATATTTTAAATATATTAAAATGAATGATTATTTGTTAGCAATATAACAACATTTTATAAATATCCTTCTTTCCATTTGTGGAAAGAAAAATGGGCTAGAAAAACTGAAAAAAAAAATTAGGAATCAGTTCAACAAACCGGTACATATCGGTATTCCAAATGTATTATAAATATATTAAAATGAATGTTTATTCGTCAATAATATAACAACATTTCCTGAAAATCCACCTTTTCATTTCTGGAAAGAAAAATGGGTTGGAAAAATGATAATAACAAATACAGAAACCATTAATTTATTATTATTATTATTATTATTATTATTATTATTATTATTATTATTATTATTATTATTGTTATTATTATTATTATTATTATTATTATTGTTATTATTATTATTATTATTATTATTATTATTATTATTATTGATCTTGCTTATATTGAAGTATTTGTAAATTTATATTAATTTTATGGAATTTACTAATCTGTAATTATTATAAAGAATTGAACTCTAGTAGCATTACATTAAATTAATTGTGATATCATAATATATTTATTTTTTTGAATAAGAAAGCATCTTTATTAATTCATGTCATCCAAAACTAAGGATGAAAATACAATAGGCAGTGTATCCCTACTATAAACACGATTAGCCTCAAGAAGAGAAGCCCGCTCCAAAGCATGCGCGACCTTATTAGCAAATCGTTTAATAAACTTAAAAGAAACTATACCCAAACTAGTAACCAAAGCCTTACAATCAAGAAGAACAACGGCATCAGGAGAAGCCATGTTTTTACCACTATTAAGATAGTAACCACGGTAAGGCTATCAGATTCCACCACAACATACCTGATTTTTCTTTTGACAAATACCACAAGTCCTCTTCCACAGTGCTACTAATAGGAGTCTTCCACACCAGTTCAATATCCCGATCTATAAGAACATCAGAAATCACCTCCTCATCCCACTCCAAACCATTAGCAGCCATGAGTGATCCAACTTCCGGTCAACAAAAGCAGGATTCGTAGATTGAATATACGGGTTCATATCATCCAAGAGCCACGGTTCATGCTAAATATTCACTTTCCTACCTAAACCAATATATCTACGTACTCCCAATCGAACAAGAGACTGGGCCTCTAAAACACTGCCATATATAACTATGATTACTTCCCAGTGAGGCAGTAAGGAAGATCCTCCTGAGTAATACTGAGCCTTAAATATTTTTCCCACCAAACTCTCCTCTTAGATTAATAATCTCCAACCCTGCTTCGCTAAAAGAGCAATATTAAAATCTCCCAAATCCCGAAACCCCATCCCTCCACAATCCTTCCTTCCCATGAGCTTTTGCCATGTCAACCAATGTATGCTCTTTTTATCTGAAGATTGCCACCAGAATTTACTCATAACTCCCTCAACATCTTGACATATACTAACCGGTAACAAAAGCACATACATAATATAAGCAGAAAGGGCTTGAATCACTGACTTGATAAGGACTTCTTTACCAGCTCTCTGAAAGATACTTGTTATCCCAACTCTTTATTCTTTTTTTAATTTTATCTTTGACATAGCCAAGACTCACTGATTTATTCCTACCCAGTATACTAGGCAATCCCAAATACTTGCTATGGTCATTAGCTTCACAAAGCCCCATTCCAACACAAACCGCTTGACGACTATGAGAAGAGGTATTAGAGTTAAAATATACCGATGATTTAGAAACATTAACCCTTTTCCAGAAGCATTAGCAAACACTCTTAGAAGTTGGAGTACACCAGACACCTCCCGATCCGTAGCCTTACAGTATAAATGGCTGTCATCAGCGAATAACATTTGAGAAACCACATGAGCCCCATTAGCAACCTTGCAGCCATGAATCCATTTCCTTTCTTCATACCTCCTAATTAGAGCCGACAAACCTTTAGCACAAATCAAGAACAAATATGGTGAAATAGGATCACCTTGATGAACTCCTCTCGTCGGTACAATTGGACCCAATGCTCATCCACCATGTACAATGTTATATTGAATCGAAGACAAACACCTATACATGAGCCGAACCCATTTATCAACAAATCCATATGAGTCATCATAGCACACAGATAAGGCCATTCGACCCTATCATTAGCTTTACTCAAATCAAGCTTCAAAGCCATACACCCGTTTTTACCAACCTATTTCCTCTTTAAATAATGCAAGATCTCAAATGAAACCATAATGTTGTCTGTAATAAGATGACCCGGAATAAAAGCACTCTGATTAGGAGATATGACCGCGCCCAATACCTCTTTCAACCGATTTGCGAGGACCTTAGTGATTACTTTAGCAATCACATTACACAACAAAATAGGCCTCAACTCACTCATTTGCTCCGGGCATTTTTTCTTCGGGATCTAAATCAAGTTGGTATCATTTAATCATGTCTGCGTGATCTCAGAATTGAAAAGTTCCTCACCACTGAGATAACATCAGCCCTAACAATATCCCAATATTTTTTATAGAAAGTCGGGTTCATACCATCCGGTCCATGCGACTTATCTGGATGCATTTGGAAAATTGCATCTTTGACCTCTTCATTAGCAATTGGCTTAAGGAGGATAACATTCTGATCAGAACTAATAGAAGGATTCACATACAAAAGTACCTCTTCCCAATCAACGGCCTCAGTAGTAAAAATGTCCTTAAAATAATTCACCATGATATTACCCAAACCATTCTCCCATGTAACAGCAACCCCATCAGCATTCTTTAAGCTATAGATTTAATTATTACGTCTACGAGCATTAGCTTTAGAATGGAAGAACTTGCTATTTTGATCACCCGATTGGAGCCAGTTGTTTGGAACGTTGGCGCCAGAAAACCTTCCTTTGATTCAACACCTCAAATAACTCTTGTTTAATATCAAAAAATAATTTTTTTTCCCTCCACATCTCTTCTTTTATTTAACTGTTTAAGAGCCATACTACACTTTCTAATTCTCTGAGCAAAATCACCAGAAATCCCTTTTCCCCAATTCATCAACGCTTCACCACAAGCCTGAATTTTAGCTTGTATACTCTGCCCCACCCTCTCTTCCCAGCACTGCCGAATAATTTGCTCACACTCAGGTGTTCCAATCCATCAATTTTCGAACCGAAACATCTTCTTTCCCACAACCTCTTCTCTAAAATTTGTAGCAAGCAGTAAAGGGCTATGGTTAGAAGAAGAAATTTCTAAATTCAACAAGCGAGCATGACTAAACAAACTCAACTATTCAGTCAAAGCAAGAGCTTGATCCAGATGAGCCTGGATCCAATTAGGAGTATCACGACTTTTCTCGCAGGTAAACGGGTAACCAAACAGCTCCAAATCACACAAATTACATTCCTGAATCACCTCTTGAAACCCATTCATTAACCAAGAGGGATAAGGATTCCCACCTCATTTCTTAGGTTGATTCAGGACATTATTGAAGTCCCCAATTAGGCACCAAGGACCCACTCTTTCTTCGTGAAGCTTCTTCAACAGTTGCCAAGTCTCTTATCAAACTCCGATTTTGTCTATCCCCATGATCTTCGGCCATATTAGTGTTTTGATTTATTTCCATATACGACGTTCGGGACCGGAACTCCAAACGTCCTGATCCTCCAGCAACCACTTCTGGACTCCATCCTTTTGTTCTAAGCCACCGAGCTCCAATATTTTGATTATGTTTCTTAAATTGAGCCTCATAAACTTCCATATGGTTTCACAATTTGATCCACGTGTTGTTCCAATAAACAATGACAATAACGCTCCGAGTGGCCAATGATGCCACAGATGAAACAAAATGTCGGAACACGTTCGTATTTAAATGAAACCTAGAACCACTCCCCCATCGTTCTTTCGCAATTTCATTATTCTCCGTAGGGGTTTTTCAATATTCAAACTCGGATACGAAGGTAGTCACGCCAAACACCAATAAAGTTCTTTGGGTCTGACTCCAGGAACTTACCCATTGTGTTCCCAACCTCCTTCACCACTCTTTCCGACATACATCCCAGGGCCATATCATAAATTTGCACCCATACAACTAAATGGTTCAGAGGTAAATCATGGGGATTCATGCCCTCTTTCAATCTTTCAATGATGATTAAACGTCCATGGACTCCCCTCAATAACCCGCTGAATGTCCACTTTATGATAGAATTGAAATATATATAGATTAGGAAGCAGCTTTTCACAAACATTCCCATACCCGGTTGCCAAAGTGACGCAAGAGTATTCTGCATTATATCAAAATCCACAGGGTGATTAGAAAGAAATCGTCCAACAAGGCACCAGCGGGCATCAATTCCATCCTCCTCTCCCACATTCCGTATGGCCAAGCCTTCTGCCTCTTCTTCTTCAATCTGTATATTGAAGGTTTCCTCCTCAAGAGCCCTCATGTTCCAACTACTCGAAGCCATTACAGAAAACACATACAAGAAAGATTCACAAAACAAACTAGAACAACCATGTCAAAAGACAAGACCAATGCTTAAATGTTTTTTTAAAATTTTACTTAGAAAGTTCGAATTTGGCTAAAAAAAATTTATTAGAGAAACAGTGTGAATTAATTAGAAGGCCTTCAGGAAGACCTACCATAGTCTTGGTGGGAAACTGGTTGCAACCAATATGATCATTTAGTGATATCATAATATATTTAATCAAATTGAACTCTACAGAAATAATTTCAAACGTTGATACTATCTCAATAATTGATAATTATGTCTAATTGATTTAACAAAATTAATGCTATCATTAATTGATAAGAAACATTATTGTGTCTGGTCAATTAATGATAAAGTTTGGTCAATTAATTTTTAAAAAATACAAAATTTATTACAGCTATCATAATAAATCTAAAATAAATATTTGAATTAAAAAAAAAATATTTGTTAAACTACGATAAAAATTCTAATTGAATATGTGGGTACCAGGATCAGAATTCTATCATATTGTTATATCTTGAATTTTATCATTTGTCTCGCGATTACATGCATAAGTATTATTTGTCAATTTGTAGGAGTTTATTAATTATTTTGAAAAATCAATTCAAACCCCCTTCATTAATTAATTTAACTCAATAGAAAGTTATTTTTCCGTTCCTTGAGATAGCGACCATGGTCAAATTGAGCTTAGGAGTTTGATTTTTCGGTTTGACACCCACCATTTGTTAATAAACTTTAATAGAATAAGAAATTAAAATATATAAATATGAGAAAATAAAATAATAATAATAATAATAATAATAATAATAATATATAAAATTCTATTTTTTAATTGTTGTCAATGTAAGTGAATTAAAATTTAACAAACTATACTTGAGTTATAAATTTGAGATCAATTTCAAAACAAAAAAAAAAAAAAACTTCATCCTTAATTTTGCGTAGTTATTCTGGATTTTTCGACTTTCAATTCATTATTTTAAATATGTTTGTCTCTTAATAGTTGTATGGTGTGACCTCCTCTTGTAACCCTTTACATTTAATTTTTTGAAATTTTTCGAAAGTTGACTGCAATTTAATAGTTAATAAAAAAATAAATTAGTTAATAACAAATGTATGTTTTTTGTTTGGAGGTTAACCAATAAATGAATTAGTATAACATTAAAAACATCAATGTTTTTCTTATTTTTTTGGAAAGTATGATTAATATATTTTAATGGGAAATATTTTATGATATATGTTTTGGAAATATTTTATTAAAATAAAATTTTGTAATTAATATTTCCATTTATACAATTACATATATATATTTATAAATTATATTTTAATTAATTAGTTGATTTAGTAATATCAATGCTGCATAAGTTATCGAACTAATCAACCATAACATTTGCAAGTATTTAGTTATCCTTATAATTTCTGGAATTTATTTTATAAATGTTTGGTAATTTTAGCTTTAATATATTATATATTAACGGAAAATTGCATATTAATTTTAATAAGCGTTCCCTGCTTCTATTGGTTGTGAACTATTTAAATTATGATAATGTGAATGGATAGTCAATAAGCGAGTGAGTTTGACAGTCCTATTATTTGGGGTCAATTGTAACATTTCCTATTATTAATCAATGATTCATATCTATTAATCCCAGAATATTCTTATGATTTATTTGTTATTTATGTATTCCAATTGTATTATTTATTTTGTTTGCAAATTTGTAAGTTTTATTGAAAAATATTGATTAATAATTCTTATTTTATTTCGATCAATTACTATTTTTTATTTTTTATTAAACAATACGACATCAATATTACACTTATCTAATTTATACTTCAATACAGATTATATTGAAGTATAAACTTAATTTTGACCAGAAAAATATTCTTAAAATATGTAAACTCTACTATATGATTATTTTATTAAAAAAAAATGAAAAATTGTCGAGCCTGTGAACTTGACGGGCTTTGCATTAATTAACACTAAAGTACATAAACTCAATTTTAATGCAAACAAAAGTAGGACGACTAACAAATAAAATAGTAGGGACCTAATTCCCAAAGCCAAAATCTGAGTAATCTTTTTCCCTATCTGGCTGCAATTCATTGTCTAAAATAGTTATATGTTACTATTTTTAACCATGCATCTTTTTGTAAATGCAGGAAATGTTCGTTAACTCAACAGACTCTCAGCATATATGGTTAAAATCAGTGGTCGATCATTGTTCCAATGGTTTCTATGTCGGCTCGCGAAGAAGCTATAGACCCTTACAACTCAAATTCCTCCACCACAATGACATTACTTGATTTTTCAATATTCATTCTACAATAAGAGTATGCAGATCAGAAGGTGTTCTTCTCTATCTGAAAATCTTCCCAACTAAAACAAGCAATCTGACTGTATCCAACAGGGAAAGCTCTACATATTCATCTACTCTGGTCCAATGTATGAGATGCTCCCAAAATGCTGTCCAAAATCTTTGAAAGGAACTTCGCTCACTATAACTAGACCTCTTCTTAGCAAAGGTGGTGAGATAGTATCAGCTTCATTTTTTGCCAACCTCCAATCTGGTATTGATAGAGGCATTTGAAATTCAAGATTTGAATCGAGTGGATCTCAAATCCAGAGTTTATTTCAAGTACATTCAAAAAATAGTCAAAATGAGTGAAAGATTTCAAATCCCATTTCACAATCAACGCCAAAGGGTTTTCAAATCTATTTTCAAATATTTCGATCCAAACACAACCTAAGCTCAGTCACCTTCCTTCTACAACCACTACCAAGTTTCCAATCCCATTAATGCAACCTTCCTTCTACAACCACTACCAAGTTCCCAATCCGATTAATGCAACGTTTAAATTGAAGGTATGCGGGTAAATCAAAGCCAGATACCCTTCAGCCTACTAATCAAATTCTACTCATCTTACACATAACACAGACAATATCTCAAAATATTAAGTGCATGTTCTCATAGAGAAATTAGTATAGCTTCAATGTCAGATTTTTAATATGCAGAGGAACATTGCTAATAATTGAGTAACATATGACTATAATTACTACAAAAAGAAGCAAAAAAAGCCATTACGAAACATGCAAGATGCTGAATAGATTGATGTTTTTTTCTTGAAAATTATGAATCCAATATGTAAGAACAATCAAGAATTCAAATTCCTATATCTAAAAATATTAAAATCAGCATTTATGAGAACTGTAAAAAAAATAAAAAATTAAAATAATAATAATAATAATAATAATAATAATAATAATAATAATAATAATAATAATAATAATAATAATAATAATAATAATAATAATAATAATAATAATCATCCTTCCATAAGCAGCTCAAAGCCTATTAGTTGGATCACCCATCGTCTACCTCGGACTCATCCATTGTCTGTTGACCGGCCACCAAATGAGCCACATTCTCAACAGCTTCTTTTGCCTTTCGTCTTGCCGTTATGGCACCTCTGACTTTCTGGTCTGCATCTTCTTTAGCCACGGCCGCCGCCCTGTTCATAGAAAATGCGGCGACTTGGGCTGCACATAGCAATTGCTTGGCAGAATCCCTGGTAAAAGCAGATGTACTGCTACCATTAGAAGCAGAACCAGAGATATCGAAAAAGGAAAAAGAGGGGTCGGAGCACTGGGAGCACAGGTAGCGGAATGTGGAAGATGAGCGGGTGGAGGGGAGGCAAGTCAGGTGAGCCAAGGCGGGGCAGCGGTGGCACATGATGCGGGAGTGAGCGGAGGGGCGGTTGTTGTTGGTCGTGTCCTCGTACACGTCGAAGCATATGGGACAGAAGCAGCCGGGATGGTAGCGGAGCACGCAGGGTGTGCAGAGCACGGAGATTTCGCCTCGGTGAGGGATGTTGTGAACGATTAAAGAGTCGATGGACCTGCAATCTCGGCACTCCATGAGAGGGGTTTGGTGGTGATAATTAGGGCAAACTGAATTGGATACCTCTGTAATTGTAATAGGTACGCGAAAGGGTAAGGAGCCGAGGAATCGAAGTAGGGACTTGTGGGTGTCAAGTTAACAGAAGAAGAAGAATGAATGAATAGGCCGGAGACGACGGACTGGGTGATGTTGCTCACTTGTGTTTTCTCGGGAACGGATCCCCTGCTGTTCAAAGAAAAACGGCGAGTTTTGTGAGTAGAACGGTAACTTTGCTGTTTTTTTTTTTTCTTTTTTTAAATGTTTTAATTCCTGGTAAGCCCTAGGGGAGCATGATCCTCTAGAGTTCCAATACTGTGTAGTTCATGAAGTTCATAACATCTTAGCCATATAATAAGTCGACGATTGTATTATCGCCACGTTATCATCAATTGTAAAATTCAAAATATTTCAATCATATAATAAATCGACAATTGTACTACTACCACATTATCTTATTAAACATATTACATTTTTAAATAAAACGTTTCTACTCTCCAAAATTAAGCTACAACCCACATTTTAGAGAAGCAAATGGGGAAACACTATCCCAAATGCATGTGCCCTATTACAATAAATTGGAGAAATCTTTTTCGTTCTTCTTTTTTATTTTGTCAAATTCTTCCCATTTATTTCTTCTTCATTCTTGTCGATTCATTGGTAAATTATTTCTTCTTTTTCAACTTTTCATAGATTCATTTCTAATTTTCTCATCGATTTATAGAATTGTTACGCTTTCAATGAGGAAAAATTTGTGAAACATTTACAAGCAGCAAAATGTTGATTTATGTCCTATATTTTGCTTTTCTCTTTTTGTTTTTTAGTGGATGATTGTAGACGAATCTGGTTGAATATTGGTTAAGTGATCAATCTGATTTGGATATAAATTGGTGATGCTAACCTTATTTTAAATGAAAATTTAGTTTGAATGTGATTTTTCCATTCTACTTAATTCCCTAATTTAAGTTTTGCAATTTATGAATTTGAGTTGAATTTTTTATTTGATTCAACTCTTTGGTGTGAGTATTTGCTATTCTAATCAAACGACAATTGAGTGAAGTTTTGAGGAAAAAAAAAAACATTCAATATATGCATATACTTTGTGTTGCTATCTTATATTCTCCTTTCATGGGAAGTAATAAAATATTTCATTGATACAAATATTTGGACATTTGATATATTTTATAGTTTCATATACAATTTGGTTGGCTAAATTCTCATTCAATTACGGAATGTATAAGAGAGAGAGATGTTGTGATAATGGATTTGTTAGATCAAATTCCATTATAAACAATGTGAATGATTTTGCTCTAGTTTTGTTGGATATAATTTGTTTTTTGTTTATGAAGGACAATTCTCTTATTGATTCTTGTACCAAGATAACAAATGGATAGAAAGTGCATACTTGCTTATAGAAGATGTGAATCATGATGCTAGAAGAGGAATTTGGTGTAGATTATGAAATTTAGTCTTGTTAAGAAACTATATATTTTTTTAATTGCAACAAAATTCGTATATGATGTATGAAATATAGTTGTATATTTGCAATGCAATAACATATGGTAGTTCTTTCTTCCAAATACAATGTCTACTTTCTTACAATTATATATTGCTTGATCAACTAAAATATTAACTACAAAGAAAAAAAAAAGAAATTAAATAATAGGATGATAAATACATTGAATGCCTATGCTCTATGTCTCTTTCCAACAATAAGAATTCACTTGTTTCCTTCTTCATCAAGTGGGTCTTGTATTGGATAATGAAATGGAGCATGTATTCATTTAAAGCAATGATTAAAAACAACAATGAAAATGAATAAGCATACTAATACATAATATACTCACCAACAATGAAAAAGATTTGTTATCCTATGAAAATGTTTACAACTATATTAATAATGAGATAAAATGAAAAGGCTAAATAAACTTAATTTACCATTTTTTTATTTATTTTGACTTTATGAATCACTATCATTTGTTGTCTTTCATTTTCTCTTAGATTGCATCTCAACCCAACCTTTCAGACACTTCTTAACTTTTCTACCATCTCTATTCTTGAATCCCATTGGTTGAATTATATTTTGACTTTCATTCATTATATTATCACTTGGGTCCACTCTTCTTTGCCTACTACTACATATATATATATATACATATATATATATAACTTGTTTGCTCAACTTGTTAGCAACTTCACGCAGAAAGAAGAATGCTTCTTGGCTACCAGATGCTTCGAGTGCTATATTTGTAAGCAACAGAAAAAATTGTGTAGCGTCGAGTGGTAGTAGCTAGTTTGAAATCTTCTTGAACTTCATTTCCCTTGAAACTATATACAACATTGTTTCTTGCTTGTTTCATCAAACTATTGAGGATATACTAATCTGAAATAAGTTTAACATATGTAACATCAAACACCTTTAAAAGCATGATAACAAAGTATGCCAAATGTCTCGAATTTTCTACAACTACAAGAAATAGGCATGTTGTGAGGGCTAAAATAAACTTTTCATTCTTCAATTTGATCAATAATTATAATGATGTACTCAAATAATGGAAGATTATCACTCTTACTTTAACACAAGCAGCCCCAAATGAGATAAAACTCTTCTTGGAATAAGTCAAGTGTCGTGTAAGTGTATAGTTTTGCAGCTTGTAAGAGTGAAGGAAAATACGGGCTTTTCAACTCTAGTACTTTGTGTTGCGACTCAAACTCACACCTTAAGTCATTGCACACTTTAAGTCATTTGTACCATTTTTCTGCCACTACGCTTTCAAAGTGCTTAAAGAATTGGATAATGTTCAAGTTTGGGCTCATTAATTCTTGAAATCTGAGTTAATACTTTCACTTATTTGTGTCATTTGCATGATTAATGTGAACGTGTTTTCATGTAACATGCTGGCCATTTTTTCTCAATTCTATCAACTGACTTTAATCACTCATTTTTCTCCCACATTGTATATAGAGAGCAAGCTTTTCTAGGCCTCTTCAAACTCTATTTTCTCCACATATCTCTACATGCACGCTTTGGAATCATGTAAGAAGTGAGACCATTCTCCATCAAGTGAACCAAGTATTTGAATGCCATGTCAAAAGTTAATGATGAGTTTCAGACATCACTCCATACAATGTTTTTGCCATGGCTTGATCTTGATCTGTAAAAACTATTTGCGGTTTCTTTTGCATATGAGCTTCTAAGAATGTCTCAAACTGCCACTTGAAAGACTCAGTTGTTTCATCATATATCAAAGCTACCCCAAATATTAACATTCTTAGTGCTCAATTCGTACAATGTTGTGTCCAAAGAAACCACATCGCCAAAATATGCATAATCAATTATCATTCTTGCATTTGCCGAAAATACATTTTTTTTTTGTTCTTCCATGTCTATATCATAAGTGTAAAAATATGATGGATTTTACAACAACTATCAATGAAAGTATGGCAACAAATATCTTGATTTCCTATACATCAAGCTTCTTTGTCTTTTACTTTGAAGATAATTATTTTGATCGATATGGGTGTACCTAAAATTCATCATTCCTCCTGCATGTTTGCTCATCAACTCAAACGAATCTCGTTGTTAAAGGCCATAATCATCTCCTTAGTCAATTTCTCAAGCTTGAACTTTAAATAACTTATAGTGAGATGACAACATGTAGATCATTTCTATGAGTTGTAGTTCATGATTATGTTCTTCCACAAAATCATGAACCTTAAATTTTCCATTAACATGTGTGAGTGTTATTCTTACTTTGCAATTAGTTTTAGTCTCTTGTCGAGGATTCAACAATAGATGATCTCTTTTGTCCTCTTTTCAAATACCTTCTTTACAATAAAAAAATCTATATGAAGTAATTGAACCGTCTTTCTTACTTTTATTGGTGTATGCCTTTCCAGGTCAAAATTCAACCCCTTTACTATGATCAACCCAAAAGTTCCATGTTTTTTCTACACTATCAAATTACATCCCCACATTGAGCTTCAACTATTCCTTTACATGATCATCAAATTAATAGTAGACTGGTTGCATTCAATTCCTCACACATACACACACACCCACAAAGTTCACATAACAACACCTAAAATTGAACTGCATGACAATACTTGCATTTCTTGTATAATAGCAAACAATGTGACTTCCATTGGTTTTTGTTTCTTGATTCAAAGTTCAATAATTAAAATTTTACCTTCAACAAGTTTACCTACAATATCTTGAGAATCATTATAAGCAATAAAAATTCTCATACAAGTCTCTTGGAGCATACCTAAAAATAATTTTTTAGAAATATATAAAATCTTTTAATAGCTCTAAATAAACCTATTTAAATAAAAGGTTTTTTCTAAGAAAAAATAAAAGTTTGAAGAAGAAGAACTTCATACATGGTTCAGGAGACAATCTAATTGTACTTTATTTGCCCTTGAGGTTTTTTACTTTTTATTTATGCTTTCTCTTGTAAAACAAACACAACAAAATGGTTTACTCATTTTGCATCGAGATACACAAAATCAACATACCCAATCAACACAAAGTATAGTTCGCATCTTTTACTTTTGTGCAACCAGCTATGGTAGCAAAATAGCTTGGATTGGAGATGCTGCCAGGATGTTTGAAAACATAGTGGAGAAAACTATCCTAAAAATAAAAAAGAGAGGAGAGTGGAAGACGTAGGAAAGAGAAATAAGGAGGAAAAACGTGTTGTAATTTTAATATTTGAGAGTAGAAAAACATGTTTCATTTACATAAGTAGAATACATTTTTTGAAGTTGATGTGCTGGTGGCACAATTGTCGATTTATTATGCGGTCGAGATACTCTGAAATGCACAACCTCCACAAGGTTGAACTCCAGATGATCATATTCCGCTAACCCTATGTTTTTTTCATTTTGCGTTTTTTCTTCCCTTTATATCTTGTTTTTTCAAACTTCAACTAGTATAATATATAAATATATTATATTATAATGGAGCACACAAAATAATGACATTAAAAAATGCAAAAATGAATAAAACTAAATAATATTAGTTACTATTTTCATAAAAAAATCAATATAAAAATAAATATTCAAATCTAACGCATATAATCAGCAAAAATAATTATATTTGTTAACAAACCACAACACAAGATTTAGTTTGAGAGCATCACCTACTTTGTAGATGGTCACTAATAATTACTTTTAATAAAATATTGTCCTAAATCTTGAAGCCTTTGGAGCTTTTACAATAAAAAAAATTCTTCAATTATAATCTTCAAAAATGGTGGAGAACTTTACTTTTGAAATTTTGGCAATCTTATAAACTAACTTTGATAAACATATGTGAAAAATAGGGTTTTTATTGGACTTGGACATGTTTCGTTTTTGGAGCCTCTGCATTGTAAATAGATAAGAAGCTCACTTTTTCTCACCACAAAATTGTAGATGACAAAATGTGTTATGTATTGCCACTTATTTGAGCTTAATCAAACTTAAAACGCATATTTTATCACTATTTGAAGCTAAAGAGGCTAAATTGACCGATTCGGCAAAATTAACCGAGGTCAATTATGAATTTTTTAAAACTATTTAACTTAATTGAAATTTTAGAAGACAAAAACATAAATCAAAACCTTAATGACTAAATCAAAATTTTCCAAAATTGCAATTTGAGAACATGAAATAAATAAAAGCCTTGTTTAACCCCCAAAATCAAAATTCTAACACTCAAGGCTGCCATCCCCCTAAAAAGCTACTCTGACACCACCATGGCCGGCAAATAGGGCTCGACCACTGTCTGGCGCACGCCCCCATGTTGCCCCCTCGAATTCAGCCATTAATTGGCCAGAATAAGGACGAACATGTGCATTGCTGGAAGCTTTTTGCAACGCATAGGCGCTGCCTTCTACGCCAAATTTGACCTATTGGCTGGTCATAATCCAACCGGTCACCATAGGGGTTTCGATGAGCTTCGAGTGTAGAACATTATCCCCACTTGAATTTATAAAAACCAACACAAATTGATCCGTAATTTGGAAAAATATGAAGACCTACCAGACTAGATGAAAATATGATATTTTTTGTTTGACAAAAGAATTTCCAGCGACAGCAACAATAACGGCACCGCTTGCTCATACCCTAGACTAACCTATCTTAATTCTCTTTACCCTGGGATGTATGCAAGTGAGCACTAACACTTTATTAGTCCTTCTAAGGCTCCAACAAGAAATTTCAAATCATGAATTTGTTCTCTCCAAGTTCGGCTTGTCTAGTCCTTAAAACGTCCTATTCTAACATTTTTTTGTGTGACACCACTCCTCATTAATCATCGGTCTTCACCTTTCCATATTTTGAAAGCAATATGTGTGAGGAAACTTGGTAAAAGACTTGGATTCATCGAATCACCTTCATATATTTTTCCTCACTCGTTTCCTCACTTTAGAACTCACTCTCTGATTAACTATCCTAGTCATTTTCTTGATTCACCTCACATTCCTCACTACCTCCAATATTTCCATTAGGTTTCTTCTCTCCATACGGTGTGTCATAAGAACTTTATTATTGTTACAACGAAGCTTCCACATGACACTCTATATTGGATGTTGTAGGTGCTCTTTTTCTTTGGGTTGCATTGACTACAAAAATAGACAAAAAAAGAATAATTAACAAACATTTACACATTTTTCATTAAAATTTTGATGCAAAAAATGCATTGTTCAAAAAATAGAACGAACAAAACACACAATGTTCGACAAAGATGGACAAACAATCTGCACAATGTTCGAATCTAGAAGCTTGAACAACATGCTTCAACTAAAAAGATTGAACATGAATATTGTTCAACTAGACAATCGAACAAGTTGCATGTTAATCAACATCATTAGTCAAACAAATGTTCTACTATTTAGCTCCAAGGATTGAACAGTATATATGTTGTTTGAACAACAAGGGTTCAACAACGCGCTTCACCAACTTCACATTGCATTTTTCATCTCTAAATTTAGTCTAAATTAACATCAATAACCCAATAATCTTATAACAATATACTAAATGTGAAATCAAACCAAACTAAAAAGTAAACCAAACATTGGCCACATAATTTTAAAACTAAAAACTAACCAAAGAAAACTAAATAATAAAAAAAAGGGAAAACTTACAAGAATCATAATCTTGATTGTGTCTACCTATTGAAGGAAACATGATGATCCACACTTCTCTTCTTCCTCTTCATTTTTTCTCACATTTTTGCTCTTGTGTTAATTTTCTAGCCTCTATAGTTTTTATTATTATTTTATTTTATTTAATATAATTAAAACAGCATAATTGGAACTATGTGGGAGTGGCTTAAAACATTAATTTATTTTATATTTTATTTTATTTGTAAAATATACTTAAAAATAGGTTACCGGTAATAAAAAATGAAATGCCAATTTCTAAACTATAATAGAAATAGCACGGAAGCGCAAATATGTAACATAAAGGCCTTCTAAAAGAGGTGGGGAAATATCAAACAGTACTCCTTAAATCTGAAAGTATCCTATGTATAATAAATATAGTAAAGAATATCCTAAAATTATGAAATTAAGTTATTTATCAAATGAATGTTTCAAATTTTATTCACAATACAAATTCATCTAAATAATAATTATATAGTGAGTACAGAAGATTTCCTAAACACCCAAAACTATTTTTTAAAATTTATAAACATAAATTAGATGATTAATTATTTAATGTATCAAAGGAATATTTTTTCTGGGATACAAACTCGAAAATATCCTTTGTATAATAAATGTACGGAAAATCTCCTAAAAATCCAAAACTTATTTTTATTTATCAAATGAATGTTTGAATTTTAACAATACAAATCCAATAAGATGATTATTATGCCTAAAATTTGGAGCAATTTCTCAAAAAATAAAAAATTGATGTTTTTATTTTAATTTATACGACATAAAAAATATGTTCTAACTCTTGGAGATTTATATTTTAAAAATACTGATAATTGATCATCATATATTAAAAAATATAACTTCATTTCATTAAAGTTTTGACTTTAATTATATTATTAATAAATAAGTTGATTCAAAAATATGATTAGATGATTAATTGTTCAATGTATAAAAGTTTCTCTAAGGACACAGATTCTAAAATATGCTTTGTATAACAAATATAAGGAAAATATTATAAAAATCCAAAACTAATTTTTATTTTCAAATACATGTTATTTATTTTATTACAATACAATTCTGACTACATGATTGTGATTAATTTCACTGAAGTAAACATAAAAAAATACTGAATATTGTCCCGATTAATCCATAAATTTGGTTTGATTAATTTGAGAAATGTCAAACAAGTTTAAATAAACAATTCAATTTACATTTAATTTTGTTGATACCATGGAAAGTTCTATGATTTTATAGAAATGATTTTTAGTTAATTATAATTGGACATGTAATTATTAATAATATTCTGTAAATCAAGTAACTGAATCATTAGAAATCATATTACAATTATATATTATTAGAGATAAGTGTATAAATAAAACTAATTAACCAAGTTTAAGGAATATAAAAATTTAATTAAAAACTCATGATTTACTTAGTTGTATACTTTCATTTATTTAAATAAAAATAATATGATCATTAATTATACATAACAACTTAATTTGAGAATCATAATAGAATAAAATCAATTATTCCATGATTACCATCACATTTTTTCCTAAATACAAATCTTTTCAATTTCGTGTGTTAAAGTTAAGCTAAAACACATGAATTTTCTATTTTTTTATTATGGGGTCATTAGTATATTATAATAATCATATTTATTATAGCAACTTAAATAAACAATAAATTGATATCTATTTTTCGGTTGAAGCATGGTTTTAATTTGATTTTTCTAATTAAATATTAATCAAATTTATATTAATAAATTAATTCATTTTTTTGAAATATGGTAAGTTATAATTTTTTATATAATTTATATTTAAAATGAATATGTTAATAGTATCCAACTAGGAATCCTATTACAATAATTTATTATCAAAGATAAGTACAAATAAAACAAATTACTTAAGTTGGAGAAATATAAATATTAAATATACAACTATAATTCATTTACTTTGATGTATATTTGTATAGAGCATTACTTTGATGTATAAAGCAATGTGAAATATAAAAAGTATGTTTTAGTCTAAACAATTACTTGACATCTAAAATAAAAAAAGTTACGTTAACATAATACTTAAATTTCTTTTTATATATAATATATGATCATTATTATACAAATAAAATAAATATATTTAAAGTATAAAAATATAATATTTTTAAAAAATTGTATAATTGTATTATACACAATATCAATCAACTAAAGTCATAGTATCCAAAGTACAGCAGAAATGGTTTAAAATTTTTTATTTATTTTGAACATAATATTGACAAAAAGACAACAAAAAATATTATCTTTCAAGATGTTTTTCAGAATGTATAATCATCATTTTATTATAACTAGATGTCAGTCCATGCAATGCACGAGATTAATATACCTTATTAAGAATTTATAGTGAAATTACAACAATTATTATTTTAAAAATATATATAACTTATTATTTATGCCAATTATATAAATATTATTCAATTTAGAATATAATTTTTTATATTACATTGTATTTTATTTCTCTAAAATTAGTTTACTTAAATAATAAATTGTACGATATTTTGAAGTGAATTTTGAATTGTCCTTGAATTGAAAATAAATATTTTAATTTAATAAAAACTAATGAGGTTAAACAATAAATTATAATATTATATAAATTTAATATTATAATATTATTATTTTTATATATAAATAATATATATTTTTAGCTTAAATTCATTTAAAATTTTGATATACTATTTATTCAAATCCATCATACATATATCAAAATTTAAGAATAATATTCAATTTATAAAAAAAAAAATTCATACTTTAATATAATTATGTATTTCAATACATACAATTTGATACCAAATTAAAGATAAAAAAAATGAAGATCAATACGATATATCACATGGTAAAAATGAATTTAAAATAAAATATATATATATATTTTTTAATTTTAGTGAAAAATACAAATAGAAAATGAGAGAAAAAAAGAGAGATTATATAGAAGACACCTGTAAATTTCTTGTGAATACACATATAAAGAGAAGAAATATTCTCACCATTTTTCTTTTATATTATAGAAGGATGGAATGATTTATTTAAATAAAATTAGTTACTATACAAAGTCCTCATTTTATTTCTTTTGTAATTCGCATTATTAAATATTGTAAATATATTTTTACATATTTTATCCATTTATTTAATTTCAATGTATCCAAAAGATTAAATTATTTTAATTTAAATATAATTAAATAATAGCCTTAGTTTAATTATATAGAATTAGAATAAACAAATAATCTTATCTATAAGTGTGAATTTGAAAAAAGTTTAAAGATAGTGACAGATAAGAATTAATGATTTCATATTGGTTTTATTTTCAGAAGATATAGTTGTGATTCTTTTGACATTATATATAGATATCTAAGTATCTATTCTATATTTGTTTTATTTACTTTTTGTTTGTTTATTTTACTTTTTCGGGAATAATTTTAATATATATTTTTTTATAATAATTTTTAATTTTATAAATTCAGTGATTATACAAAATTCATGATTTTAAATATCATATTAAATGATTGAATATAAATCTTTGTTTAATTATATATTAAAAAATATAATATTTTAATATAAACTTTATGATTATAGTTATTACATTAAAACATTAATATCAAAATAATGATTATCTAATATTAAATTAAAAAATAATTGTTTTTTTTTACATTACAAATCTTACAACAATGTTAGTGTATTTTAAAAATGGGCTACGTTAATTAAAACATGGGAGTTTCTATATACACCCTAATTTTTTCTTTTTACACCATATTTACTATTTACACCACACAAAAATACATTTAAAATTTTAAATTTACTAACTCCACCCCCAAAATACCTATTATACCCTTAAAAAAATTAAAAATTTGAAAAATCACCCTCCAAACCCTTCTCCCCTTCTACCGAACCCTCTCCCCCCCCCAAACCCTGCGTGCCGATTCTCCCCCCAAACCCTTCTGCTTGCAGCGCCGAACTCTCGTCCATACGAAGGCACGCCTAACCCTCTCCATCCCTTCCCCTTTCTCTCCACCCCTCATCACGCGAAGATCATGGATGCAGAACGCGAAAATGTGTCGAGTCCAGGTAATCTCTCGCTGTTTCTTTTTCCGTTTATAACCGCGATGCGTTCGGCACAGGTTCACCGAACAGCCTGCAGGGCGTTCAGCAAGCACAGGTCGAACATAGCAAAAGAAGTTCGGCGCTGGTCTACCGAACAACCTGCGAGGCGTTCGGGGTGCCTTGGCCGAACAGCCTGACAGTGTTGTTCGGAACGCTGTATTTTGAACGTTTATCTGAATGTTAACATTTTGATTTTCTTGTGTTATAGTTTATGAAAGAAGAAGAAGACGACCTACATCATCAAACAGACGATTAAGGGCTGCACAACAATCTGAGCAAGTGGCAGGTCCTTCTGATGTGCCTAAAGAACAAGAGGCATATACTGATGTGCCTCAAGAACAAGAGAGGCAAGCCGAGCATGATGATATCCTAATGGGCCCATTTCCTGGCGGTCCTTATGATCCGTCATTGTTACGAAGTTTCAAAACACATGTAGCTGCCGACGTTTGGAATGGCATAGAGAGAGGCGTTTTAAAATGTCTTTGTCACACTTCTAAGCTTCTGAAATGGGCGTATCCGAAGATGAGACGACACGAGTTTGGAGGTCGTATGTCAAATGGTCTGGGCTTCACAATTTGAGCAAAATTTCATATAGAGCTCCCAATAGAAACTTGATTTCTGCATTTGTAGAACGTCGGCAGCCGGAGACCATCACATTCCATTTACCATTTTGTGAGATGACGATCACATTAGATGATGTATCGTGTCTACTTGGTCTTCCAGTGGTAGGGCAGCCGGTGCATGTGGTAGACGATACTTGAGAATTCTCGCCTGCTCTGATTCATCGACTGTTAGGTGTGTCAGTTGAGGATGCCATATTGCCACTTAATGATAAGAGGGGGCAATCAGTGAAGTTAGAGTGGCTGCGTAGCACATTCTTGGACAGCTGTCAGATTTCTCAGAGACCAATTGCAGAAAAGGCAGCGAGAGCATATATATTATATATTCTTGGCTGTACGATATTTTCCGACAAAAGTGGTACTCGAATTGCAGCTAGTTATTTGAAGCTACTAGAAGACATAAGTGTTGTTCGGGAATATGCATGGGGTGCTGCAGCTCTTGCCTATCTTTACAGGCTACTAGGATCTGCATCAAGATCGGGTGTCAAGCAATTAGCTAGGTATCTTACATTATTGGAGGTAAGTCATTATTTGAAAATAATTTATTTTAACATTATGTTACAATTTTTAATATATTGTACCATTGTATTTCTATATATGCAGGCATGGATTTACGAGCATTTTTCGACGAGCCCACGACCTCAATTCAATGTTGAGTACGATCCTAGATTTCCACTTGCTATGAGATGATCACAACATGGACAAGGTGAAGCCAATACTTTGGGCTTGCAGACTTGTAGGGAGTGGTTGGATTCACTTCAACCTCACGAAGTAAGTGTGTCTTTTTAATTATGTGCTTTTCAAATATATGTATCTTTCAAATATATAACTTGAACAATTCAATACGTAGGTAAACTGGGATCCTTACCAGCAGGTGCGTGATCGATTTCAACGTCCTAAAGTGACGTTTTATCATGATTGCATAGGGGCTCTTGACATTGTCGAACCATACCATCCTGATCGTGTGTTGAGGCAGTTTGGTCATGTCCAGCATATACCATTGCCTCCATTGGATCCAGACTATGTAAGAAGAGGAAAAAATCCTGGTCAGTATGTATTTGTGTGGGGTGTGCTCAGATCCATGTTTCTGTTCTGGGACAGCCATATTTTGTCCATGCAACGACGAGGGAGACTTGCTGAGCCAATATGGGAGACTGTACCAGAGTATATGGATTGGTACCGTACATTTTCCCATCCACAGGTACAAAACCCCGATCGTACATCTGCAGCACGACACTTTTCGATTGATGCGAACCCCAGTCAATTGTGGGCTCGAAACGTTGAGGCCTGAAACATTCTCGACCCACTAGTTCGCATGTGGACAACTCATGATCCGAAGTTATCGTTTGATTACGTTATGCCAAGAGTTGAGCAAGCTGCAAGAGTACTCCATGGTCTCACATTGGATGATGGACATGACTCGGATGAGTAGTGATTATAATATGTATGAATTAGATTGAACTTTTCTAGATTTGAATGTTGAACATTAGATGAAATGTTTTCTTAATTGAGTGTTCTCGATTTATTTTGCTCATTTTAGTGTTTGCCCAATATTCAATCGTGCGATTCAAATACCAATATTCTAACATAATGTACACGCAATTGAATTTTTTAATCTAATTGTAAAATACACAACATAAGAATAACAAAATATTAAGTAAAGAACTTTCCCAAAAACATAAAAACTAAACTGTCAGGGCGTTCGGCCACCACTGGCCGAACACATTCCACAGTGTTCGGCCAACACTGGCCGAACACACTCCACAGTGTTCGGCCGGCTCTGGCCGAACACATTTGCGTATGTTCGGCCTCTGCGGACCGAACGCTTTATAATTAGTTCGGCCTCTGTTGGCCGAACGCCCTGACAGTTTAAAAAATTCCATGATTTACCATTTGTCGGACATATTCCATCTAAACTTAGCAAATGTACGAAATATTAGATGTAATATTTTTTTAAAAAAATATTCAACACTTAAAAAAATGTATAAGTACATATCATTCATTTCCTAAACAAATGGCATTATACATCTAAAATCGTGTTTTGTAGAATATCTCCCATCCAGCTGCACATGCACTACGATGTTCACGCCATACTTGCAGAACAGGAGGCAACGGGCATCCAGACATCAATGTTACCTGCCACAATTCACGTATAGTTTTTACTACTCCACAAAGATTACTATGAAAATAATGTAAATCATAAAAAAATGTAATAATAAGAAAACAATTTTACCCCGCAAAAATGCGTGCTTTGATCTACCAATGCTATGCAAATAAGTTTCGGATCTTCTGGGTTTGCAGTCCTTAAGGGAAGGAAAATATAGTTTGCAATGGGTGTTAGCACGACAAGTGCTATGTTGTAGACAGTTGCAATCATGTGTCCCATATCAGATATATCTAGCCAGTGTCGTCTATAGGCTCTCTCCTCAAAACAATGTAATGCATCTTCAACTTCCCCAACACGTCCATGTTCTTTGAATATTGGTGCATACATTTCCCCAAAATTTTGTAATTCATGAATCAGGTCACAACGAACTCTAGACCACGATTCTTCCCCATAGTTCATTAACTCAGTAATTGCACGAAATCCACAATGCCCGTCTCCTCTAACATTCTTAGTCCCACAAACATATGGCCGAAAGATAGGTAGAATATCTTCAAAAAATTCAATATCCTTGTTTGTGGTAACAACATTAGATGCATGACGAACCACCTGTAAACCATACAATTTCATAAATTAGGCCGGCAAAGAAAAGAAAAGAAAACATAAATTTTTTTATCAATGAAAATTACCTTTTGCTTTTCTCTACAAGTGAAACTAAACATACCACTGGACACATTTTCTCCACTTATGAAAATTGTTTCCTTCACTGGTGAACAACTGTCATTGATGGATTGAACATACTCAAATGCACTCGGATCTCTTTTGGTTGAGTTGTTTTTTTTTGCTTTTGCTTTCGTAGGCCGTCCACGTGTACGTGGTTGGACTTGTCGTTCAATGAGAGATGATGTAGTTGGGTTTGTAAACTCTCTTAACCTCTTCAACATTAACAACTTCTCTGATTCATCATGTGCACCTTCAAACTGATTGACAATTTCACCAAGTGTCTTCTTGAAACTATTATTTATGTCATCCGATATATTTTTATTGACTCCATCCACAGGTTCCATATCAAGCTTTCTCCAAAATCTATCAACTCTATCTAGAGGGATAAGCATGTTCCCCCGAACATATTCAGATAGCTCATGAGCACATGGAAAACCGCAAGTCTTTCACAAAATACACCCATATAACAAAGGATCCATGCCATTTTCTCCAACACCAACCATTTCATCCAAAATCATATCCAAAGTAGAGATAGAAACCATACCCCTTAACATTTTGAATACAGGAGATGAGTACCTATGTTGAACTATATTGATGCTCTTCTCAAACGAACTTTTGATTGCATTATGCGATGTTTTGAGAAGAATGAAATTTTTTTCCCAACACGTTTCAAAATTGTCTGTACTCGATTGAAGTTGTTTTTTCAACTTGGCATGCTGGCCCTCCGCCCTATATTACAAAAAAAAACATTAATGATCATATAACATACAATATATACAGAAATAAAAAAATGATATAGCATATAAATGATGGATGATTATTTATTACCTGTTTGTTGTGGTATTTTCAAAATGCATCAAGTTGTTTACCCAACAAGAAACAAATCGTTCCTTATATCCATTTATCCAATTGTCCAAGACATATTTGACAGCCTCTTTTTTATAGGAAAAATCATTCTGAAACCTCAACAGCAACTCTTCGAACATGTGCTCTGACTCCGCAAAAATCATCGAATTCCAATTGCAATAAAATGAATTCCATTGTTCCTTTGTACTAAAGTACTTCTTGCATTTGGCCATTACATTTTTGTTGATGTGCCACCGACATAGCAAATGACGAGAGCTAGGAAAAGTTCTCTCGATTGCATTAATCAATGCAAGTTCTCGGTCGGTTACAAATATTTTGGGTAGGTTGGATTGGTCCATCAAATCTTTAAGGACATTGCATGCCCATAAGTAATTGTCCTCTTTTTCACATTCTAGATAGACACATGCAGCTGAAAATGTCATGTTTGTGGAAGTCACCCCGACAATTTCTAACAACGGTAGTTTGTAGCGGTTTGTTTTGTATGTACAATCCATTAACAAGACATTTGGAGATGCACACAACAGCTTCACACTTGTCAGATGGGCCCAAAACATATCTCTGACAGCATCTGTTTGTTCACACCGCCTAATATGGAAAAAAAATCTTTCTCTTTAAGTTTACCCATGAGATATTACATTTGTGACTTGCCATAGTGTTCGACTTGTTTGTTCTTCTGTCGAATATTGTAGACAGTCTTTATCGTGGATTTATTTTCTGTATACCTCTTCTGCAAAGTAAACAATATGTCCCTAGTCTATTACTTGTAGAGAGATCGGACACCAATTTCAACTCATCCTTAGTTAAACGACCAGCATAAGAGTGACCCTCTAAATATCTTGTCAACTCATGATTATGCGAACCACAAATAACCTCCAAGGCCCATGCATCAGTCTCTTTATAATATGTTCCTTTTAGACGAAATAGACAATCGCATTTCTTGGTTCCGCGACGACGATTCTCAATTGTTTTATTCTCTACCTCTTCCTCTTCTCTTCCACATTCATTTGTTTCTTGATTTTCACTTTTCTCTGTGGAGTGTTTTTTTTTCTGTGGACGATATTTACCCCCTCGTTCGCAACCTAACCACAAACGAGGTCGTCTGCATTCATCTCCAATTTTTGATTTCATCACAACCACTACCATGCCTAATGGGATAGCCTTTTCACGTACCCAACAAATCAAATTTTCTCGTGATTCAAACAAATTCATTGTATTAAACACATCTTGGTAATCAACAACTAGCTCATTGTTATCTGAAATAAAAGTATTTTTTCTTGATGTCTCCTGCAAATAACATTAAATGAATCATAAAACTGCAAATAACATTAAACCGAAATTCTGGTACGCAGTCTCCGATTTCTGCTGACAGAATTTTAATATATAATACCCTAAACTTACAATAAAATATTTGAAAAACTTACCAAATTTATATATAAATGTTGGTTGTCCATGGATATAAGGAAAAAAGATGCTGAAGAAATCAAATTTTTGGATTGAAATTTTTATGGTTTGAAAGGGAAGAGAAAATGGAAAGGGAAGAGAAAATGGGAAGGGAAGAAAATGAATTCAGCCAAAAATTAGTTTTTTTTTAAAGATATATTGATTATTTTACAAATATCTATTTTTTGTTCAAAAATATGTTGTGGTGTGGAGAGTAAAAATTATGGTGGGAATAGAAACCCATTAAAACAATTGAAAGGCCAATTTCTAAACTAAAATAGAAATAGAATGGATGTGTAAACGTCTCGCATAAAGGCTCTCTAAAAGAGGCGGGAAAGTATCAAACCCTACTCCTTAACCCAGTTCTATGCAACTGTTCATACATAATCACAGGGATTCTTCCAATTTTCTGCAAATCGAATGGGAATAAAGGTGTCGTATCGTCCATCATTGATTCAAGGTGGTATATATATATATATATCCTCAGCAATTGTGGTTTCGATTTTTGTAGGGCTTAACGAAGCTATTGGCGGACAATGCGCCGAAGGCAATGAAAGAGCAGAAATTTGAGAGCTACTTTGGTCGCAAAATCGCTATTGATGCCAGCATGAGCATATATCAATTCCTTGTGCGCACAACCCTCTTCCTCCTCCTCCTCTTCTTTTTCTTCTTCTTTTATGGTTTATGAACAAAAGGGAAAGTATATGGAGAAATTTTATTGCGGCTTATTAAAAAATGTTTTATAAGCCTCATTATTCTATTTAATTTTTCAATGGGCTTATTTCTGTTGCCATTTCTTGCAGATAACTGCTTGTAGTTTGGTAACCTTATGCATGTTAAATGGATTGTTTGTTTGGAGAAATGGATATGTTGGTTTTGTAGGAGGCACAAAAGCAATATTGGGAGTGATAATATAATTGTTATTGTACATAATCGCATATATTATGTCCTACTCATAGAATTTATTGCTTAGGTGATTTTTGTGGTGGCTGATAATTGCAGATTGTTGTTGGAAGAAGCGGTACTGAAATGCTCACCAATGAAGCTGGTGATGTGACTAGGTACTCGACCTCTACATGCAAGCTGTACTCTTACAGGAGTTGGTGATTAGTTGGGACCATAGATAATAGTTAAAGATTTAATAAATGGAAGTATATTGGTTGTCCTAATGTGAGACTAAGTACTAGTTTTCAATCATGTATTAAAGCGTCCGGGACTCCCCTTCCTTTGTTTGTTCTCATTAATACGAATTAACTTCTCTTTGATTTTACAAGCATTCTGGGAAAGCAAGTTTGTTGCTGATCCATTGAATCGAATAGATAATCTACTGTCTGAGAATACTTTCCTTCCAACATATTGCATTGACACAGCCATTAAGACATGAAAATTTAGGAATTTGTTAGTTGCAAACTAATTTGAAAGAGATGCCAACTTGATTATAACTGGGATATAGCCATTTACTATCACATTCTCTATTTCTCACTATTGTATTTATATATATTGTTTTGGCCTTTCTATTCCTCAGTCATTTGCAAGGGATGTTCACTCGAACAATCAGACTATTGGAAGCTGGGATTAAACCAGTGTAATTTGTTTCCTTCCCTTTTATTGCTGGCACCTACATCATGTTTTGTAATTATTTTTAGCTTTCTCTAAAGGTGTCTGCCTTTTTTACAATAGCTATGTATTTGATGGGAAACCTCCTGATCTGAAGAAACAAGAACTAGCAAAGAGGTATAGGGTGCTCCATTTCTGCTCATTGTTTGGCATATTTAAATTATGGATCTTGGATGGTTGGTTAGAGTTGTATTTTCTGGCTGCAGATTCTCAAAAAGGGCTGATGCTACGGAAGACTTAAATGATGCTCTGGAGGTTGATTTGTAACTTAGATGCCAAAAGAAATAAACATATTCATCTATCTCCCTTTTGATGGCCCATTTGCGCCCTCTGATAAATCCTTGTTAACCTTTTTTCTTAGCTCTTCTTGTTACCTAAATGATTCTCATGAGTGATGCTTTTGTCTTTGCAGACTGGGAACAAGGAGGATATTGAAAAGTTCAGTAAAAGAACAGTGAAGGTATGCTTATTGAATGCTTTTATTTCTATTGGCCCTTCAACTTGCAGTCTTCCCTGCTTCTGGTATAAGTTTTAGTATATTTGGCTCCTCTAAGTGCTGCATACCTTTTTGGAGGTAATTTTGTTAGGAAGTTAGGAATGCTTGAGTTGATTGCTGCTGTTAATGTTATATATGTGTGTATTAATTTGTTTGAAATGGTAGAAGATTCTGAGGTACAAATTCACACACTAGCACCAACGGATTGGATTGGAAAGAACTTGGAGTTTGTCGTAAGTACAATAGCTGACATCTAAGACATGGATTCCCTCACATTTGCCAACAACTAGAAATTTGCCAACAACTTTTCATCTGATTGTGTTTTCCTCATAAGGACATGAACCCATTTTTTTTACTTTATAACAAATTACTTTTCCTTTGTAAGGCATGATGAAAAAGAGATGCAGAATTCGGGAAATATTAAATTTCCTAGTCCTTTTAGTCTAATGGGGAGTACTCTATTTTTTATTACAAAAATGTGTCATTTTCATCAGGTGGATGGCAGCAAGGAAGTTAATATAATTTAATAATTCAGCTTGACATAACTTTGAGATTCATCTAGTAAAACATGTCCGAATAACATCAAGATTGCACAATGTTTAGGTTATTTACCTTCTTTGATTTACGTCCGCCTTACTTGTATTAGTGATACACTATGGAGCTACATATTGCAGTAGCAACTTGGCAAATTCACTTTTAAGTTTCACAGGTTACAAAGCAACACAATGAAGACTGTAAAAAGCTTCTTAGACTTATGGGAGTACCAGTGATTGAGGTAATGCATTAAAATAAATTCCTATACGAAATTGGTGTACTTCCACATATTCCACATAGTTCGTACATCTTTTATTCTATTCTGGGTCATGAAATTCCAGTACCCATTTCTCCTGCAGGAGAGACTAATTGGTCCTTTATGACAAGGTTTCTTTGGTAACTTGTTAGGCTCCTTCTGAAGCAGAGGCTCAATGTGCTGCACTTTGCAAATCAGGCATGGTATGTTCAACATACATTGATTTTTTGAATTGTACCCAATTTATAAAAATAACTTTGGGCTTTTCCATGATAAAGAGAATATTTGTGTCTACACCAGAGCATCCATAGGGTTTTAAGACTGTACTAAGAAAATGTTTGAACTTAATTGATATTATAATGATTTAAGTGCTCCAAGTAAATGTGCTTTGGAAATATTTCTGAAGTTTATTTGTGCATCAGGTTTATGCTGTGGCCTCTGAAGACATGGATTCCCTCACATTTGGAGCTCCAAGGTTTCTGCGCCATTTAATGGATCCTAGTTCAAAAAAAATCCCAGTGATGGAATTTGAAGTCTTAAAGGTATTAAGATGTTATTGATTCATTTTTAAAATGTTGAGTCTGATTAGTTGTGTTGCAGGTTTTGGAAGAACTGGACCTCACAATGGATCAGTTTATAGACCTTTGCATCCTATCTGGCTGCGATTACTGCGACAGCATTAGAGGTAATAGTGCTATAGATTTATTGGTCCAATGTTGTAGGAAATTGTCTACAAGAAATGGGGGGGGGGGGGGTTATAGACTTTTCATAAAGTTTCTTTTAGATGCCTCTAAGCGTAGGGGGTTGTTCTAAGTCTACAGAATCATCTTAGAGATTAAGCTTTGATTCTGCTCTCAATTGAATCATAAAGCAGATCTGCAGATGTAAGAATATATTTGATTTAGAGAATTACTGTTTAATAAGAATGCAATGGTTAAATAGCACAGATTTGTAGTGGTTTGGATGTCGCTATAGTCCTCTGTGCTCCAATTTTCCTCCAGGGATCCATACACTTTTATGAAGTCCTATGCCAGACAAAGTCAAAGTTATGGAAATTTAAATTTGTTTCCTTCCCTCTCAATCCATCCATATATTTTTATGAAGTCCCACATCTGGACAAAAGTCACAGTTACAGAAATTTTAATTTGTTTCCTTCTCTCTCAATCTATCCATATACTTTTATGAAGTCCTATGTCTAGACAAAGTCACAGTTACAGAATTTTTTAAATTTGTTCTCATCTCTCTCAATCCAGCCTAGATTATGTTTAACATAAACCTTCTTCAGTCACCCAAGAGAAGAGTTAAAACTCTCATTAGGTTAGTCTTCTTAAAAATCAGTAAAAGATTAAACTTCTTTTTTTACTTTTTATCCCCCCCCCCCCCTCCTCCCAAAAAAAACACAATTATTAGCTCAGTTATTTTCAGCTGTTCTCTATCTGTTTCAAGTAAATCTTGCCACTCAATGCTCTCTATTTTCTGCCCATTTGTATGCCATTCTTTTGCAACCCTGCGGTTCCAGCTGTCCTTTCTATGAGAAAAATAAAATAAAATTGAAAATGGACTTTTTCCACTCTATCAGCACCAACCACCTTAGGTGTCTGGTCCCAATAGTATTCAGTTTTTGTCTTTGCTTAGGTGCATGTTGCACTCCCTAATTGAATCCATCAGCTCAGTTTTTACTGGACTGTTGCACTTCCAAGAAATACCTGACTAACAATGGATGGTTTCCTTCTTCAATTAATCTCAAGAGTCCTGAAAAATTCCTCACAAATTCTTCAAAAAACTAGAAGATTAGCAGGGGTCTTTTGGGTTTTCCTTGTATGAGGTTTGAATTGGGCCTGAAGTCTAACAATTTAATTATCACTAGAATGTAAAAATATCTGCTTAAACTTTGATATTGTATTTTGTTCGTTTGGGGAATATAAATAATTATTTAACTTTATGGTAAGCAAATTAAAACATTTTATTTTTTGTTGTGTTGGATATTTCTTTTTCTTTTTATGAATGATCATCCATTAAATGGGGAAGCATATATCTTCACCTGGATTAGGACGGTGGGGGAACTTAAAGGATGTCCGTTATAAAATAATAAGCCTTCTGGTAATGAATTTGATGAACTAGAATGTGCTTGTAGCAGTGGGGTCTTAGTTTGTCAATCCAGGGTGTTAAATAAATATGACCAGGAAAAGAAATCTCCCTGGATTAAATTCAATTGAAGATTTTGATGTGGTTTTGTGTGATATGTAAGTGGGCATTCTTTCCCAGTCACGTGTATCATATGCTTCTCTTCCCAGTCACATGTAGCATACACATTTCTTCCCTGTTGACTTCTCTTCGTGTTTATTTTGTGTTATAATTCATGCAAGCTGTACTCTACTTTTCAGGTATTGGGGGATTGACTGCATTGAAGCTGATTCGCCAACATGGCTCGATTGAGAACATTCTGGAGAATGTAAATAAAGAAAGGTAGTTCAAAGGCCTTGTCAAGTGCTGAAGTTTTTTATTAGTTTAAATGAAGGATGTGTATTTTTTTTTCCATAGATAACTAATCACTTCATTTAGTAGGAGTTAATTTGTTTGATTTGCAATTCAGTGATATTTATATTTCAATATTGAACCTTTTACTAGATGAGAAAAATATAAAGCTAAATATAGTTTAATAGATTCAGAGTGCAGAATCTTTCAACTATTCCACAAATCCCATTTTATTTCCCTTTTACTTCATTATAAATTATTCCGTCTTGGTTGTTAGTGACAAACAGTTCAATCGCCTTTTTAGATTCCTTTCGTGTGATTGTATCTTGATGAACAATGCGAGTTGGTCCTAAAACTACAATGATTCTAGTTGGTCGCAGATCTAAGGTGTGCAAGCTAATGAGAATCATTGTACATTTGTATTTTTTTGTGTTGTAGGTCTTGATTTCTTTGTTTGGATTTTGTACTGACTAGTGTCAGCATAGATTATAACATCATTGAACAGAAGTGAATGGATTAAAGACAGATGCTCTCTCTCTCTCTCTCTCTCTCTCTCTCTATACAATAGTGCTTTCTTGCGTATTATAATTTATGTATGATGGTATAAACTGCCTATATGTTATCCAGAAAGCCAAATGAGCTCTGAGAAGCATGGAGGACTATTTAGTTTATTGTGCATTCTCTGAGAGATCAGTGCATACTATTGAATTGTTTTGTTTGACTTGATAATTGATAGAACAAAATCTGGTGAAAAGATGCATTCTTTGTTCGTAGTGTTTCATGTGAGTAAATCTTTATTGTACATTATAATTTTAGGTACATGTGTGTCAATCCAATACTTCACATTGGGCGATCATTGTATAATTATATCCTTGCAGGTACCAAATACCAGATGACTGGCCATATCAAGAGGCTCGAAGGCTCTTTAAAGAACCCTCAGTTTTCACTGATGCTGATCAGCTCGAGCTTAAGTGGTCACCTCCAGATGAAGAAGTGATTGACTTTGGAAAATATCTTTATATTGTTCTGCATTCCTGCATGAAAATTTGATGGCGCTTGACTCATTATATTGTTTCTGTTTTAGGGATTGATAACATTTTTGGTAAATGAAAATGGATTCAATAGTGACCGAATAACTAAGGCAAGTCTCCATTTTCCTCTATATAATTAGCTTCTCCACCCCCCCACCCCGCCGCTGCTGGAAAAAGAAACCATATCACATTGACTGCTAATCTGTTTTATGTAGGCTATTGAAAAAATTAAGGCAGCTAAGAACAAATCATCCCAGGGCCGGTACGAATCTGTTGAATGAGTAAAAGATCTAATTAATAATTTACCTTCATATAGCTCACTATCTTACTCTGTCAAAATGAACAGGCTAGAATCATTCTTTAAACCGGTTGGTAATCCATCAGGACCTGCTAAACGAAAGGTATATTCCTTTTCCTTAGGTATAATTCTCTACCTACTGGTTGATTGCCTGACCGAACAGTTCAATTATGGGTTCATGGTAAATCCTGGATGATGAGCTTTCGTTCATTGCAGTTTCTTTACACTGTTGATTTGATTATTTAGGTGAAATTTTTATGGTTAACCCCTTTTCCTGTGACATTTCAATAATAAAATTGTGTAATTGAACCTTATGGATATGGCCCAAGTTGACATATGATGCCATACTCTCATGAATTTGTTGTTGAAGGCTGTCCATTTGTTCTGTCAAATCTGTTTAAAGTAAGAGTTAGTTGTTCATGAATACATGTGTTTTAGCATATCTTAATCTGTAGCCCCATTGGCTTGCTCCATGTGAGTTATCCAACTTAGTGATTGTACTGCTTTTCCTATACAGGTGGTCCACTATGTTTGGACTTGAATGTGTTGCTTTATTCTTCTTCATGCTTGTCCCCTCCTGGGAAGTTCAGCTCCCAGAGATGGTAAATAAATTTGGACTTGAAGATTGTAGGAACTATGGCCTTCAAATTTATCATGGGGATATTGACGTGTTTGGATTTTGAGTTACTATGGATTTAAAATCACTAGCAATCATTTTGACCAATTTCTTCAATAGTTTTCTGGGATTTGAAATCCTCTGGAAATCTTTAGCTTCTAGCCTTTCCTCAAATGAGAAGCTTCAATCCAAACACAACATGGGATAGTAGATTAATGACCCAAATGAAACACATTCTGAATGTGTACATAGAGTCATACACCGTTCAGATGACTTTGGTACTTGCAAACATTTTTCCTGCAATTCCAAAACCTGTAATCATGCTTGAGGTGTGCTATCAAGGCATTACTTACTTCTAGACCTAAGGTGGTGTGCTATCAAGTCATTAAATATTTTCTTCCAACTTTCTGTTAATTTTTGTGATAAATCTCATCCAACAGTTGAATGATTCGAGAGTAATTATTATGCCTATATCTCTTAAGATTCTATAAGAAGGTAATGTCGTCATTGAATGATTTCCTTAATGTGTGTGAAACAACCCAAACGGATATAAATTGAAACAGAGGCAGTACTTTAGTTGGTCCTAATTAGAAATTCTAAATTTTGTTGTGTTATCTTTTAGAGCTCTGTACTCACAATGCAACTGTAAATATTATTGTTTAGCCGACAGTAAAACCTTCATTGTTTTGCACAGGAGAGTTTCCGATACCACTTCTTTAATATATTCAGATTTCTTAATAGGAATGAAAATTTCATTTTGGAGAGAGCTTTTTTTATCTGATGTGATGAATATTAGATACAAGTGTGTTGTAATTAAATGCTGTTCGCCAGTAAATGCCTCTATTGTTTTTTTATTTTGTTGTTGCATCAAAACCATGCTTGTCTCTCTGCACATTTTTATTCAAGCATGCACCAATCTGTTTTGCTTTTCTAAAATATTTTTGACATGGCTCTATAATGTATCTGATTTGTTTTTCAATTGTCTTGTGCTACTTAATGACAGGAGACAAATGAGAAAATTGAGAAGGAATCGTCTAACAAAAAGAGCAAGGCTGGTGTTGGTAAGAAAAAGAAATAGTTTTGGTCCTCAAATCGGCAGTTGGAACTCGTATCTCGATTTCAGAGCCAATCCCTACTAATTTGCAGCTGTCTTTTCTGGGGATGTAATTTTGTACAAGTTCTTGTGTATTTATTTATGTTAGTCATTCTGACCGAACTTGACTAAAGTTAGCTTGCTGCAAATAGTTTCTTCAGTTTCCGAGCACAAAAGAATGCAAAAGTAAGACACTTATGCTAATGTAGGCATATTTAATCTCCAGTTTCCTTGGAATATTAGGATTTCCGCTACTTGTTTCATTCTTCAAGTATCTACCAAGTGCAGATATAAGTATTAAAAGAACCCATGGTAGATTTCCTAAAATGAACAAATAATTATATTGATGTCATTATAATTGTTTTAGGGTGTGTACTTTGTTCTTTTTTAGTTGAGTATTTTTGGTCGCCTAGACAGTCATTATTAAGTTTGAATATTGTACCAAAAAATTGAAATTTTCTTGTTGTATCGTTGGCCATGGATTGAAATACGTTATTGTTAGTAGTAATTATTGCAATAATTGTGCCTTTTTTAGTCGCACTAATGGTTGCCTAGGATATCTTAGCTCTTGTGAATTCTTTTATTTGTTGCATGATGTGATGATAAATGTGTTCTTCTGTGTGCTTGGGGTGGCAGCTGAGATATTGATGTAAATTGTCGTTGTTGGAAGTTTGCAGGGAATAAGTCCAAAAATGTTGTATCCATCATGACATTGCTGATGTGTCTTAGTGCAATAGTGATGAATATATTATTGAGATGAGCAACTAGTTTTCTTATTAACGCCAAGATCCGTTGCCATCCATCTCCATTAAAGGAGTTCCACTGCAGACAGAATATAAAAAAACATATAATAACAGTAACCATTTTGATGCTTGAGTGAACGCTATTCCAACAACCCAAAATTCAATCTGCGTTTCTTCCCTGATGAGATCTCAAGGCTGCTAACATTGGTGATGATGAACAAACTCCAACGGCATTTGATCTAATCTAAAATGCCTAGAAAATATCACCATATACACCCGTAAACCCTTCTTCAAATTTGAGCCCAAAGAGTTATGTTTATAGTGCCTGAAGTCATGCAAGAAGTATGGAGCCAACTTGTAACCCTGTTCCGGTGGAGAAGGATTTTGAAGTTGATCAAATATTTAAGAGTAATGATGCGTTCGCACGGTGGCTAACCATAATAACCAGGCTAACAAGTAGAGAATATAGAGTGAAGAAGTCGGATAGAGAAAGATTTGTAGTGGTTTGTATAGATTCAAGCTGCCAATGGTTTATATATGCAAATAAATTGAAGAGTGGTGGCTTATGGAGTATTAAGAAATATATAACATCTACTCTTGTTCTCTTGAAATAGCAAATTATGATCATCGCCAGATTTCTTATTGCGTGTTTGAAAGAATTGTATGGTTGGTGCCTAAATAGGTTTTTGAATCATCGAACAAGAAAATTAACTATTCTAGGTTTATTTTTATTTTTTTAATTTCATTTTTTCTTTGAACAATGATTTATCTTGTGTTCTGGAACATAAATGATCTTGACAACCATTTTATTGGTTTGTTCTAGATTAGCAAATTTCGACTTAATGGTAGATCCGTCTTTTAGAAAAAATAACAAATAGTGGATGACTTAATGGAAGACCTTATAGATGACCTAACTGGAAAAATATTGTTGTATTTATAGTCGAATAGTATGTGTGCAAAAATGATCTCATTGGCAACCTTCTAAACGTATTAGGATAAAATGAGAATAACATAACTTCATTAATTATGTCATCTCTAAGGCCATTTTTATAGAGACCCAATATATATTCTAGAAACTCTTGAATACCAGCATAATTAAATACATAAAAAACTAGTACCTATACTTACAATTTAAGTATATGATTCATTGAAAAATTTAAGTTACAAACTAAAGTATAGTGAATCGTCTAAAAGATAATAAAATAGTTGCTCACTATGAAGACATAACGTTGTCATAGTTATATATTTTACATGGTAAAAAGAAATGAAAATTCAAATTCTAGATTAAAAATTACATAAAAATAAAATTCTTATTCCACAATTCCACACGAACAAAGTCTGAAATCTTGAGTCTTGGTGGGACCAATATATTGATGTCTTTGCCAGCAGCCAGCATCTCTAAGAATTTGATCAGCATTATGCCACAATCACTGCCATTTTTTGCTGTGGTAAAGTAATTCAACTCTTGATCCTCCAACTCTTTTTACCTTTTTGGAATGACATATCTCTTTCTCTCCAAATTCCAGACTTTTCGCAAATGTTTGGAAGAACCATATCCAACTTGTTTATTTTCTTCTCATATTTTTTCAAACCCTGGGAAGTCGAAAGGGAATCATATATGATGATAACTTCATCAGAAATGTCCAGCTGAAACAAAATTCAATGATCAGTGTTGGGTACCGCCGTCACCGATTCGGGCTCAGGGGATGCCAATTCAGACACACAAGTCAATCGGAGGGTTCGGACAGATCACACAAGACCATTCACCGATCAAGAGCACAGACCCACTCCCGGTAGCACTTCACTCCCAATTAATCTCACCCACTCGTAACCCACTCAGGCCACACACCGAATACCTCACCACCGGAGATAATCTCTAAGTATAGACACGGGGAATAGTGGAAGAGAATGCAGCGTGAAAACTGTTGAATACAAATCCTACACCACCGATTGACGGACGTCAATTTATAGGTGAGAAAACAACCGGAGAACCCCGAAGGGTCACGCGGTTTCAACACCGCATTCAAAGGGAGTGAAGACTGCCTGGGGAAGGGATGTGAACTCTTCGCAGGGAACGGGGCATACATGGGGGAAGACGAGGAGAAGGGGAGAGGGGAGCGGCGCTTACGCAGAAGGGGGAATGAGCCCTAGTTCATCGAACAGAAAACATAAGGGAAGGATGGTAGGCTAGCGGGCCTGGGCTTAATAAAGCCTGGGCCCAGACACAACTAAAACAGGCCCACATCCACAATTGGGCCAATACCCAATAACATTCTTCACCTTATTGGACCAACCCTTACCCAACCGATTGACAAGTACTATCCGGGGCGCAGACAAATCATCACTGCCCATTACAGTCACACACACCTGCACAAACCAAAAGAAAAAAAATGAGAAAAATACAAACAAAAAACAGAAGGCAGGTAATACAAGATTTTAATCCAAGGAATCAAAATTCAGGGTATTCATGCAGTCTTTTGTTTTCTCAGCAGATAGACATTTAGTTCCCATGTCAGCAGGGTTAAATTGTGAAGGTATTTTTTCAAGTTTGACTGTTCCCTTTTCAACAATATCCCGAATAAAATGATACCGAACATCTATATGTTTGGTGCGATCATGGAAGACAGGATTTTTGCAGAGTTGAATTCCAGATTGGCTATCCGAATAGATAATAGTATCACCTTCTAAGTACCCAATTTCAGATAAAAGGCCTTTTAACCATACAACTTCTTTTAAGGCATCAGTAATGGCAATGTATTCGGACTCAGTAGTGGATAAAGCTACAACATGCTGCAGTTGAGATTTCCAACTAATGCAAGAGCCACACAAAGTGAACACATATGATGTAGAAGACTTCCTATTATCTCTATCATTGGCATAATTAGAATCAGCATAACCAATCAGATTAACACCTTGAGCACATTTTGAAAATCTAAGACAATTATTGACAGAACCCTTCAAGTACTTTAACAGCCATTTTAATGCATCCCAGTGAGACATACCAGGGTTGGACATGTACCTACTCAAGCAACTTACCGAATATGCAATATCAGGTCGAGTGCTTACCATAAGGTACATGACTGAGCCTATAGCATTAGCATACGGCACCTTAGACATTTCATGTATTTCAAAATTAGTTTTTGGGGACTGATCCTTACTTAGTACAAAGTAAGCAGCAAGGGGAACATTTGCAGTTTTTGCATTAGACATGGAGAATTTACTCAAAATCTTTTTCACATAAGAAATCTGATTTAAGTGCAGCGTATGGTTTTTTCTATCTCTAACAATATCCATGCCAAGGATTCGTTTAGCATCTCCAAGATATTTCATGTCAAAATTATCACTTAGGCAATTCTGCACATATTCGATAGATTCAATGCAAGGACTAACAAGGAGCATATCATCGACATATATCAGCAGGAAAGTTGGAACAGATGCATCATGTTTAAAGTAAAGACAGTGATCATGCACACTTCTTTTGAACTTAAGATCTTTCATGCAAGAATCGAATTTCTTGTTCCATTGCCTAGGAGATTGTTTTAAACCATACAAAGACTTTTTCAACAAACATACATGGTCAGGTTTTTGGGGATCAATAAAACCATCAGGTTGATGCATGTAGATTTGTTTATCAAGTTCACCATGCAAAACAACAGTTTTTACATCAAGTTGTTTTAATTCCCAGTTAAAATGAGCAACTAAAGCCAACATAATGCGCACAGTAATAAACTTAACAACAGGAGCAAAGATTTATGTGTAATCAATCCCCTTCTTTTGAGTAAAACCTTTAGCTACAAGTCTAGCTTTAAACCTAATGCTGTCAGATTCTTCTTTTACCTTATACAACCATTTACATGCAACCACAGAGCAATTAGAAGGCTTAGGTACAAGAGTCCAGGTTTGGTTAACATGCAATGAGTTCATTTCATCATTCACAGCATTTAACCAGTCAATAGAATTCTTATAATTCACAGCTTCTTTAAAAGATTTAGGTTCTAGGTCAGTGGGAGATTCAAATACATTCAAAGCATGCATATCCATGTGATAATCATTAAGCCTAGATGGCTGCCTAATGTTCCTTCTAGGTCTGTCCCTAGCAAGTTGATCATTATCATTTTCAACATTTTCACCATCACTTATATTATCATGCAAGTTATCAGAATTTGAATCAGATAAGACAGGTAAGTTAGGTGTTTGCTCCACCTCACTCAAAGTCGTGTCAAGAGCAACAGAAGGTACAGATATTGGCAGACAAGGGAAATCAGATTCATTGAAAATGACATCTCTACTAATGGTAACTTTAAAACCAGGTTCATTTTTTAGCCATAGTCTGTAACCTTTTACACCTTCAGGATATCCAAGGAAAACACATTTTTTAGACCTTGGCTCCAACTTATCCAGTTTTTGATGTACAAAAGCAGCACAATAAAAAATTCTTAGGTTTGAAAAGTCAACAGCTTTTCCTGACCAAACAAGTTCAGGGTATTTCCCATTCAAAGGCACAGAAGGTGACCTATTAATTAAATAGGCAGCAGTAACAACTGCTTCACCCCAGAACTTCTTAGAAAGTCCAGAAGCAGCAAGCATGCTTCTTACTTTCTCAAGAAGGGTTCGGTTCATACGTTCTGCCACACCATTTTGTTGTGGTGTGTATGGGACCGTTATGTGTCTTTGAATACCAGAAACAGCACATGGATCATGAAGTAGATGGTTACAAAATTCAAGTCCATTATCAGTCCTAAGTTTCTTGATTTTCTTACCAGTTTGATTCTCAATTAAAGATTTCCAATTTTTGAAGACATCAAACACATCAGATTTATCCTTTAAAAGCAGAACCCAAACTTTTCGAGAAAAATCATCAATTATGGACAGAAACCATCTTTTATTTCCATGTGTGGGGGTGGTGGCAGGACCCCACACATCAGCATGTAGATATTCAAGTATACCAGTGCATTTAGACATGTTGGGGGCAGGGGAGATGGGGAAACTGACCCTATGTTGTTTACCCTTCACACATGGTTCACAGAAAGGCATGCAAGAAAGCTTATCATTGCCAAATGATCCTACTTTTTGCAACAGTTCAAGGCCTTTATTACTCATATGTCCTAGTCTACAATGCCAAAGTGCAGTTTTATCATCATTAACTACATTTGCATGCAAGACAGGTTTGGTAAAACACACGTACAGGTTATTATGTTTTTCAGCTTTAAGGACCACAGAAGACCCTTTCATGGTAGACATAATACCCTTACCCCATTTCCCCTCATACCCCTCATCTTCTAAAGCAGCACAAGATATAAGTGAAATATTTCCTACACCTAGGATAGGACATTTTTTTATCGTTTGCCATGGATACGAAGCCATCTTTTGTTTCTTTAAAGGAGCAAAACAGATTTTTAAAAGGAGTCAAGTGAAATGTGCAGCCAGAGTCAATTAACCATTCATTTTCACACAAGAAAGATGAATTTATAGAATTAGCCACAGAGGTTTCACAAAAATCTGTTACCATGAAAACGTCTTCATGCAATTCCTTTTGAGATACATTATTGGCCTTAGGCCTTTTTGGTTGAGGACAAACATTTGCAAAATGACCCGGTTCACCACAATTGAAACACTTCTTGTTTTTATTTGTGGGGTTATTAGTTTTTGCAGTTTTATCCTTAGACCTTTCTTGACCATTTTTGTTTTCAGAAAACTTTTTCTTTTTCTTAAATTTCTTTCCTTTAACAAACATGGGATCAGCATTGTTTTGATGTTTTATACTCAAATTGGCTTTTAAATCTATCTATTTACTTTTTAGTCCATTGATGACAGTATCCAAATTAACATGATCCCTACCATATTTTATAGCAGATTTTACATCACTGAAAGAATCAGGAATAGCATTTAAAAGCACAATAGCAGTATATTCATCAATAGATTTATCACCGATTTTCTTTATGTCTTGTACAAGTTTTTGAAAAATATCCACATTTTCATCAATATCTTTAGACATATCAAGTTTAAACCGAAAAAATCTTTCAAGCAAGAACATTTTACAAGGAAGTGAAGTTTCAATGAAAAGTTCTTCTAATTTATCCCATAAATCCTTAGCACATATTTTCAGGTTTTTAACACAGTAATGCAGAATCAGCAAGACACACAGTAATGCAGAATCGGCAGGCAACAATAATACAGAATCAGCAAGACACACAGTAATGCAGAATTGGCAGGCCACAATAATACAGAATCAGCAAAACACACAATAGTACAGAATCAGCAAAACCTGCCCGGTTCGACCGGTATCTACCAGAAGTCACGCCCAATCCCTATCCGGTTCAACCGGTAACTACAGGAGGAAAGTTTAAGCCGCTTTACCAGAGCGAGGTTTTGGGAGACCTAAAAAAAATGACCTCATGTCAGTGAATCGGCGCGCGTCGAGCAAAGGCACGACGGGCGGGGGTTGATGAGCGGACGGCCCACCAGCCTCGGTACAATACCGAGGGGCAGATCCACCTTCGGCAGAGTCGCGCAGGGGCGCGGGCGGCAGAGTCGCGCGGGGGCGACGACAGCAAAGTCGCGCGGGGGGCGCGGGCAGCGGGGTCGCGCGGGGGGCGCGGGCAGCAGGGTCGCGCCGGAGGCAACGGGAAGCGGCGACTGAAGCGTGTCGCCCGTCGGCGACTGAAGCACACGGCGGTGGCGGCGGTGGCGCTCTGATACCACTGTTGGGTACCGCCGTCACCGATTCGGGCTCAGGGGATGCCTGGTTCGCCCCAATTCAGACACACAAGTCAATCGGAGGGTTCGGACAGATCACACAAGACCATTCACCGATCAAGAGCACAGATCCACTCCCGGTAGCACTTCACTCCCAATTAATCTCACCCACTCGTAACCCACTCAGGCCACACACCGAATACCTCACCACCGGAGATAATCTCTAAGTATAGACACGGGGAATAGTGGAAGAGAATGCAGCGTGAAAACTGTTGAATACAAATCCTACACCACCGATTGACGGACGTCAATTTATAGGTGAGAAAACAACCGGAGAACCCCGAAGGGTCACGCGGTTTCAACACCGCATTCAAAGGGAGTGAAGACTGCTTGGGGAAGGGATGCGAACTCTTCGTAGGGAACGGGGCAGACATGGGGGAAGACGAGGAGAAGGGGAGAGGGGAGCGGCGCATACGTAGAAGGGGGAATGAGCCCTAGTTCATCAAACAGAAAACATAAGGGAAGGATGGTGGGCTGGCGGGCCTGGACTTAATAAAGCCTGGGCCCAGACACAACTAAAACAGGCCAACATCCACAATTGGGCCAATACCCAATAACAATCAGATGTTACACGAGCGAGACCATATACGTAATCACATTATCCCAACAATATTTTCCATCACTCCTTCAGCTTTCTCCTCCTAACTCCAATATATAGATTGTTTTGGCATGCATTCAACCATTTGTCCCAACATAGTTGTGTCACGATCGTCTGAATCACAACAAAAGGACAACATTATGGATGAAACGATGACTAAAGTAACAAAAAAAAGAGTAAATGAAAGACATAATAGGCGAACCCTTGTACACACAATTCTTAATCAAATTAAGTTTGGAAAAATAACATTTAGAGAATAGTGTTAAGTGTCTGTTCCTTATCATATTTGGCCTTTGCGGTGAAAGACTTTAGATTTGGAGCCGAGCCTCAGAAAGTCATGAATGAATCTGCATTTCCATAATGGTGCGGCCATTCATACCCCCAAAACCTCTAAACATACCGCAAAATCTAAATATACCCCAAGTAAAATTAATAATTATCTTCTTTTTATTAAATATATCCCATTGATAAATTTTATAGCCATTTTATTAAAAAAAATCAAATCAGGACTGTCGCCCGCAATTTCCAACCCAAATTCACAAATTAAAATAAAAAAAATTCACATCTTTCCTAAAAAAATACTAAAAAATAAATTTCTATCTTGCAATTTTTCCATCCTTTAATCTACCATACATATATCTCCCTCTTAACACCCACCTTCTCTCTTCTCTACCCAAAAATTAAAAAAAAAAATATTAGTATAACACATTAACAGGAAAAAATATATTTCTTATGAAATATATATATATATATATATATGTTTTTGAGATTCAAGTTATTTTGTTGCAAAACAGTGCTGCAAATTAGAAGAGGTTTGGAAATGGTGGAAATTTTGGTTAGACTGCTTTTCAAATCTAAATAACCTTCACCTTACGCTGAAAAATATTTATATATATATATATATATACATATGATATGAACCCTTGTACACATAATTCTTAACCAAATTAAGTTTGGGAAAATAATATTTAGAGGATAGTGTTAAGTGTTATCATATTTAGCCTTCGCGGTGAAAGACTTTAGATTTGGAGCCGAGTTTGAGGAAAGCTATGAATGAATCTGCAATTTTAATTTCGTATTTCTATATCAACAAACATGGAGAAGTTTTACGATAAACATGGACAAGAAGAAGAAACGTAATTACGGATTGGGGGTTATGCAGTTGAGAAGAAAAAAAAATTAAATTACTTTTAAATATATAAATATATAAGCGTATTTTAGTCATTTTATTTACATCTAATTTTGTTATAATTATTACGAGGCATGTTTAGAGATTTTTGGGAGAATGAATAACAGCACCCTTATTAGTTTTACATATGGGGCCCGTTTACTTGGCTGGATAAACCTGAATTATTGGAATTAGTCCTGGTTTATCCAGTGTTTACTTCGTAGGATTATATTTCGGGTCAATCCAGTCGACCCGGGATAAAAGACTAATCTCGGGATAAAATGGCGGATTGTAATCCGCCCAGTTACCCCGGGATAAAAATTATCCCGTGGGATAGGAATAGGAAATGACTATTTTACCCCTGTTAAAATTCGATATTTACAAAACTGTCCTCATATATATACCCTATATTAAGGGCAATTCAGTAATTTTACAGTTATCCACCTTTATCCCAGAATGTAAACGGGTAATAGGATATAAATCACTTCCGAAATCCTACAGTTATCCTGCAAAGTAAACACGGGATAAAAATTAATAAATTATCCATATCCCACATTTTGTTCCAATTTCTATCCTATCCCATCTAATCCTAACAACTAAAGTAAACGGGCCCATGATGTATTAGACTTTGAGAGATATGTTTAAAGATTTTGGGACATGAATAGCACGTGAGAAAAATGAAAGATGAAGAGGAGTTGGACGCGAAGGTAGACGGCGGCGACGTCGTCGAACGAGTAGACTTTCCAAATGTCAGATGCCCTTCGCATACTTTCGCTCCTAAACAAATGCAATAATCTTCACTCTCTTTCTATAATTCATGCTCGGATGATCACTTCCGGCTATTTCACTTTTCCCACCATTTCGAACAAACTTTTGGATTCTTACGCTATATTCAATTCTCTGTTCTCTTCTCAATTTCTCTTTCACCAAATCCAGAACCCATTAACCCTACACTGGAATTCTATCATCAAAGCCTTTTCTCAGAGCTCCGACGCTCTAAAAGCCATCCAATACTACAATCACATGGTCTCCTCTTACTCTACTCAACCCGATAGTATTACTTTCTCGTTCGTGCTCAAGGCATGTGAAAAATCTAAGGCCTCCAGCAAGAGCAAGGAGGTTCATAGCTCGATAATACGATCCGGGTTTGGATTAGATGTGGTGGTTTGTGCCAATTTGACCCGCTCCTATGCTGCTTTGGGGGAATTAGACAGTATGAGAAAGGTGTTTGATGAAATGACTGTGCGGGATTTGGTCACATGGAACTCGATGATTTCATGTTATACCCAGAAGGGTTTTCATTATGAAGCATTGAAATTATTTTATGCAATGCAGAGTGTGGGTGTTGGTTTTGATGGGTTTAGCCTCGTAGGTTTGCTCTCAGCTTGTGCTCATCTTGGCGCGCTGAGCATTGGGGTGAAGTTGCATGAGCTGGGGATTCAAATGGGACTAATGGATAATGTCTTCGTAGGAAATGCACTCACTGATATGTATGCCAAATGTGGCAGCTTATACAAAGCAGTCTGTGTGTTCAGCGGGATGAGAAGGAGAGACGTCTTCTCATGGAACTCGATCATAGTTGGGCATAGTATTCATGGTTTTGGTGATAAAGCAATTTCATTTTTCCATAAAATGCTGGTTGCTGGAGTGAAGCCCGACTCTGTTACATTTCTTGGCTTGTTATGTGGGTGTAGTCACCAAGGTTTGTTAGACGAAGGGATCGATTACTTCGATTTGATGAGCTCCAAATTTGGCTTGAATCCGAATGTCAAGCATTACGGTTGCATGGTTGATTTGTTTGGGCGTGCAGGAAAGCTAAACAAAGCACTCGAGGTCATTGAGAATTCTGCATTTTCCAATAGTGCAATCCTCTGGCGTAATTTTTTAGCTTCGTGTAAGATTCATAAAGACGTTCATAATGGTGAGAAGGCAATGGCAAAGTTAAACGAACTTGGGACTTTGAACGCTGGGGACTACATACTTCTAGCAGGAATCTACGCTGATGCTAGAGACTTTCAAAGTATGGTAAGGATGAGAAAATTGATCAGATATGAAGGCATAAAGACCACTCCAAGTTGGAGTTGGGTTGAAATTTACGGTGAGATACATAAATTTGTTGTCAATGATAGGTCCCGTCTTGATTCAGAGGAAATATACTGTAAATTAGAAGAGATGGTTGACAAGGCCATGGTTGTTGGTTATGTTAGAAATTCGATGAATGTAGAGTTGGAAAAACTTCAGGAGAGAATGGATTCATGTCACAGTGAGAAGCTAGCATTAGCTCTCGGATTGTTGCGAACAAATGCAGGAACTTCTCTTCGGATTGTGAATAGCGTGAGAGTGTGTAAAGATTGCCACTCATTTATCAAGTTTGTCTCGAAAGCATACAATAGAGAAATTGTGGTGAGAGATCGAGTTCGTTTTCATCACTTCAACAATGGTTTGTGTTCATGTAAAGACTATTGGTGAGGCATCAACCTGTACATTGATCATCTCTCTGTAATGGAAGCATTTTTTGTTTTCTATTTATGCAAAACAACAATATTTTTTCTTTCTGTATTGAGTGGATTATTCGTTCGTGAAAAGCTTATTTGAATTCTATTTGACAAAGATACTAACAAGGTTTAACATATTTTCACATTTTATAAAATCTAATGCTCGACTCGAGTTTAATAAATAAATTTATTAAAACAAGTGTAAAAAATATCTATTTATGCAAACTCGTATTTGGTGTAGGAAATTTTTGTGAACTGGTTGTAACTACTGACATGAGTGCATGTGATTAAGCAAAGGAATTATTCAACTGAAGGCTATTTTTAGCTTAGAAGAAAAGGAGGAGAAAATCTGTAGAATATTCGTTAATCATTCAATCGCATGCTGCTCTCCCTTAAATACATTGGAAGAACACAAAACATATAAATACTCAAACTGCAAATTACATGCACGCACGTGGCATTTATTTAACAGACATAGAAATAGGAATTATACGTAAAATTAAACATTTTAACTAATTCTTCATTGCCCCTCAAGTTGGAGTGTGGTGATTAACATACCCAACTTGAACAACAAAGTACAAAATGCAGATGGACCCAAGGTTTTTGTTAGAATTGTGCATGAATAATGCAGGTGCACAGTATGCTTGCATGAGCTGGAGAACATGCACTCAAACCTTGAGGTTCTCGATTCTTCTATTTCTGTTAGTTTGTCAGAAAATATGGCGACGTTTAATGGTTCACGCGTAAAAGTTAGTGGTACAGGCAAAGTTATATATAGGAATGTTCAGCTCACATTTGATGTATGAAAACAGATAGATACATTTCCTTTCCACCATGAATAATTTTTTTTCTTTTCTTTTATCTGAAATTTAACATGGTATCTAGAGCCTAATTTCTCTGGATAATGGCTGGGAGGCGAGATAATGCCTGGAACCAAAATTGGCCAGCACTGAATACGTCTACTGGAGCAATGGTTGCTGGCAATCGAGAGCGGATTAATCCAGGAAGGAGGTGGAATATAATATCATGTTAGTATTGGTGTAGTGTACCCGATATAAGTGTCCTTAACAAAGGTGCAACGTATTTGATTTTGTGCGGTGTATAAATTTGGTCTACGAAAACATAAAGTTGACCCACATCGAACACATCCAACATAGAGCATGTTTATTCTCGAATTAGGACATAAGATATACCAATTATGATAGAAGAAGACTAGCTTGCATAATTGTACCATATCATGACTTATATCACAACACATGTGAATCATTGAACACATTTTAATTTAATCAATCATGACATGGAAATGTTTAAACTCATGAAAGTGAAAGTAAATTCTCATTGCTTTCTTATAATCTAGTATAAAAAGGATGCTCGTCTCAGCTTCATTAAACTAATAGCTTAATGAGGTAAATAAATGAATAACTATAATAATAAACAACTTAATTAAATAGAGGAATATATAAATTTGATAGATTTAATATCCTAAATATAATTGTACTATAAGTATAACCCTTAATCTAATAATGTTTTTGAATAAATCTTAATTTAAAAATTTGACAATAAAGCTTAACTAAATTAACTCACTAATAGATCAATGAATCCTAACTAATTGGGTAATTTATATCAGTAAAAACAATAGTAATATGGCTTAATTTCTATTTACAACTTGAAGTATGACGTTTTTGTTTTTTTCATTTTGGTATCTAAAGTTTCTAAATTTTTTATTTTTTTTTTGTCTTTGATTGTACCCAAAGTATACAACTTTTTTTCAATTGCAGCCTCCCTCCCCCTTTTCCAACGAAAATTCAAAATTTAAGGGCAGTTTAGTATGTTTCTAAAAATTATTTAAAAACCAAAACAATTATTTAAAATTATTCTAAAAATATGGAAATTAATTTAACAAGTCTGAAAAATATTAAAATTATTTCAAAGTATCTAAAAATTAGTCAAGAAATCTAAAATCAAATTGAAAAATCCAATATTAATTTAGAAATCTTTAAAATATTTAAAAAATAAAAACAATTTAATGTCTTGCAAATTATTTTTTAAATACCAAAAAATATTTTAAAAACTGTGAATAATATTTTGATTTTAAAAATTGGTGCTAAAGGTGTTGGAGAGTGATGGATAATACTAGCCAGAAGGGCAACCAAGTCTCGCACAACGAGCTCATAAGATTTTTTATAACAATTTACTTATTTATTAAAGTAATATTGGTTCAAATATGCGCAGAAAAAAAAAAAAAATTGTGCACGCAGCAAGATTAAGTTTGCACAATGCACTGGTGCATATAAAAATTTGCTAATAAATAAATCATACATTGTTAGAATTTTTTCCCATATGACTACATTTTTCAGTGTTTTGAGATTTTTTTTTGTTATGTCTTTTGACGTGGGCAAAAATTGACCATTAAATAATTAGAAAATGTTACACATGATCTGTCTTCAATAAGTTTGCAACATGTAAAAGATTCAGAATCTGCCAACGATGCTACCAAGATTGTTTTAAAAATAATACAGTTACCTCCTTCTAGAAAGCCTGCTGACATGACACAACAGTTATTTATAACTTTTGGTATTAAAATAGACATTTTCTATTCGCACCACAATTCTCCGACTACACCGCAAATTATTTTTAAACAAAAGGAGACATAAGTGTCCTTATACCCAAAATTCCAAATTCAATAAATTTTGAGTTCATTCCAGAACACAACCATCAACCCCCTCCTTTGTTTATCCTTGTTTTGACTTCAATACAAAAAAATCAACTACAAAATAGAACTTTCAGGAAAATAATTTAGACTTGAGATGCAGTGGCGACTGATGAGTCGTGCCTACACTTCTATTTTCTTTTATTGTTTCTAGATTAAACTTTGTAGATGAAGTCAACGGAGGTGGATAACATTTGTTTAATCGTAAGTGACCGAACGTTGACAGTCATTCTACCATAATTCACCGAACATGCAAAGCCCAATTTGACCATTATAGGTAGAACATTCTTAAGACTCATTTGATGAACCAATGCCAAGCAGAATGAAGTTTTTTCTTGCGTCCAATACTCTCAATGTTCATTCCTTGAACACAAAAAGCGTGCATCCATCTTATTAATTTCCAACGATGTTGGGGTTAAGATCTTTCATCAACCACTGGTAAAAATAGGGAATAAAAGATATTCTTATTGCTAATTTATCCTACTACTAGATAGGGGAGAAAGATGCTCTTCCTATTGCTAATTTATCCTACCTTTGTTCCATTTGCAGTTCACACCACCTGGTTAGAAGTTATTGAAGGACGGTGGGGGAGTTTGTGGAAGAAGAGGCAGAGTTGCTCTTATCAGCACAAGACTTGCTATTTGTTTTTTCTATCTTTACTAAAGAGTTGCATTCTCTGGGGCTGCCACCATATATTACATGTATATATTAAATGGAAAGAGTAAAATTGGAATATATGGTGGCAGCCCCTGAGAATGCAACTCTTTAGTAAAGATAGAAAAAACAAATAGTAATTCTTGTGCTGATAAGAGCAACTCAAGTGATGCTGATCTTATCAGTGAGATTATAACAGCAGCAATGTACTACATTTTTATGATTTGATAGCTCAAAATATATTGATCAACCCAATAGTAACGGCAGGAGCCACATATAATGGAAACTGTAACACTGCGCTTGGTAGCTTAACGACCATTTCAGAAGGAGGTTTGGCCATTTTCCTTTCTTGCTCAAGGAATTGCACCAAATTGCAAGTGATTTAAAATACTGTATGGCTAAGACTCCACATTCTAAGATGTAGCTTCTCATGAACTATTTTGGGAGAAGAAACAGGTACAAGAACAGACCTTCGTATCATCTAGTCTTTTCCTTCCTTTGCTTAGCATCAGAAATGTGAAACATCAGCTGCACGTTTGGCATAACAATTAAAATCAACAAACTGCACCAAGAAACGATTCTTTACAGTATCTCTGGTGTTATATACCTTGGTCCCAACATAAAATGTAATCAACAAGCCTCCAAGTGTGGGCAGGCCTGCAAAAAATATTAAATGTAATGTGCTCTGCAGCATATAAATTATAAGATGAAAGTAAAAGAGATGAACCTTCTTTTTGGAGGAACCGGGAAACCAACCAATTGATGCCTGATGGACCGATCACAAATCCAACAAGATTAGCCACCTGCACTAGCATAACTTCAAATCACCATCTTCGGATTCTTAAGACCACATTTATTCATACCAAGGAAAAGGTTCTGATATATTTGTAAAGTCCACTTCAGGCTTTTCAAGGTATGTAAAAGTTTATCCTCTTTGAACTATATTATAATGATAAGGCTTTCTAATAAGGTAATTTCTGAAGGCAATTATTGATTACCCCAAGCCTAAATTGGTTTTCATAAATTGGTAGTTTTACTTCTTTAGACGTACTAGCTGATGTTATAGATAAAGTAGCAGCACAACTTTTATCTGTTGATGGATAATGGACAAGTCATATCAGGAAAATAGTATATAAGAAACTGAAGTGATAAATTGACTTGATGATGACTTAGCAGAAGACAAACCATTAGACAAGTTATAGTTATTGCACCAGCTACAGCACTAAGCTCACGAAAAATAAATTCCCTGAAAGCACCCTCAACCTGAAACAAATGTGATAAGAAGAATACAGTGAGAATCGGGGGTGGATTAGCAGTTGAAATGATAGTTTACACTTTATATTAAGCGTAGACAGATACATCATTTAATATATCAGGAGGATGAGAAGTCTGATATTCCTTCGTCTTCTTAAATAATTTCTCCGACACTTATATGTGAAAATCAGAAATTGCAGAAATGAAAGGATCCGACCTGCCAGTTGTTGCCACTGGAAGCTAATATATCATGACTATCATAGAATATGCTTATCCGACGATGCTACAGATATCTAACAGGATAGCTGAAAACACAACTAAATACTTCTCACTTTGAAGTTTGAACATTTTGCTAATTACTTCAAATCATTAATCTTTCCCTTTCCTCTCTAAGGACAAAGAAAGAACTCTTCTTGAGGAGTTTTTCAAGAACCTTACGCAGTATTTTACCATAACTATCACCTTGATGCATAACCATTGATTCATAACTAGATTGGAAATTCTTTCCTAGTGTATTTCATATAGGCATCGTACACATTGATATGGACAGTGCCATTAAACAAGCAATTATAGATTCTTATAATCTTTTTGCATGGAATGCTCCAGCAGTATCCTGACAATTTCGGAGTTCTTTCTCATTCAAGATTAATTTTTTTCATCATTTAATTTTCCGTATAGGACCACCAGTCCTCATCTTCTGCGAGTTTCCTTCGTTATGATCAGAAACTTATAATTTCTTCAGCAATCCAATGCACAGCTCTCAATTTGATTGCTGGTTGGGGTGGCAAAATCACATAACAGAATTGAGAACAGAAAACGAGAAGGTAATATGAAAAATACCTGAAATGCATTTGCTGCTGATTTTACAAGCATTTCTGGTATAAAAAATATACATGTCAACCACGCCCAAGAAAGAAGTTTCCTGAAATCCAAAGAAACAAGCTGTCATACTAGCAACTAGAGCAAGATAAAGGAAGAATAACATCTTTTGCTATGAAAAAATGTGAGAAGCACATTACCACTCTAGATCATGCCACACAGCAACAAATGTGAATACGATCCAAACATTTAGCAGCTTCTTTTGGGACCCCCCAAGAGGTATATAGATGTACCTACAATGCAGTACTCACCAATGGCTAATAACAAATTGCTAAAACAAAAAATGACATGAAAGAAGCACAGAAGAAAAAGAGAAAAACTAATACCTAACAAGCCATTTGTTGAACGAAGCATGCCAATTTTTCCAAAAGCTTTCCAAGTTGTGGCAGTTATTCACACACCTTGGCATATTCTCTGGAGGCCCAATGCCGTTAATCTACATATATATTTTAGAATTATGTCAAATATATCAAAACATGGAAATAGCATGGATATGAAATTAAGTGATTTTTAGAAAACTTACTAGCGACCAGAAGCGGAAGTAGCGCCAGATCAGCAAAAATTTTAACCACATGAAGTTCAGAACCTGTTTTAGTTAATATAACACCACATTACAGACATTATGCTCTGATGTACAACGAAATACTAATCTAACATTATGCAAAGATGTACAAGAAAATGTATCAAGTTCAAATGAAGTGATGGAAAGAGATGTACTGTGATCTTATCCTAAAACTAAGTTGGCTCTTGCAATTCATAAATTAAAATTCAATATAGATGAATACCACAAATTACTACTTTGTTTCGCAATGGAATTCATTTGATTTTGAATGCATGATCTGATACAATAACTTATGCTACTGAGATGTGCGGAAAAGAGGCGTTTTAATGGTCTTTTAATTCAAATCACACTAGGTGATGAAGCAAATGACCAAGCACACTGACATCACAAGCTAGACTACAATTCAAAATTTGCTCACACTTTGCATTTAAAGGCACTAATTTCAATAGCTAGACTAAAATTAAAAAAAAAAAAAAAAATTGATAGATTCACAAAATATAACTGTTAAGTAAGTTACAGGAGAACCTGGGAATATTAATATAAGAACTTACACCATATCCAATGATAAAGATGTCTGCAGGAGACAATTGTTTCCACAAACCACTGCAAATGATAAGTTAATTCAAAACACATACATGAATAACTAAATCTCATCTATAGCCATGAATATATAAGCCACTCACCTAATGGCAAAGGCATTATAGTAGAAGAGATGTGTCATCAATTCCATTAAGGAAAGACTAAAAATCCAACGGAATCCATACCAAGCCACTTCTCTGGATGAATAAATGTTCTGGGGAGAATCCAACTGGAAGAAACATAATAGGTAACTTTTCATATGCCTTCTAAATAAGCAATCATATAATAGTACGGAATGGTTCATCAAGAGAAGCATCTACAGTTAATTTAGGATCATAATAAGTATGTAACGCGAATCCCAACATCAACAAGGTCATAAACATAACTGACAGTCACTTGTAGAGTTTTATTGGCACATAACTTACAGAAATATAAACATAATAAAAATACTAAAGAACCCTAATGTTGAAGAACCTCAAATGCACAAAATATAGAGAAAAGCACAATGAACCTGTGAAGCAAATGCATTGAAGCTAATGATTGGTCCAGCAATGTAAAGAGGTGCATACACCAAATAGCACAAGTATAGTGGGAATGAGAATTTGTCATTAGCGACCCTTCTTTCCTGGGGAGAGTATCAAATAGAGTAGAAAGAAAGGACTCACAAGTCAGCTTAAGAAGATTTTTAAATTATCTAAATGTTGCAAACCACTGTAGTAGCGTAACTGTGGTTGTGACAGGAGCAAACCTGTAAGAGCAGGTAGCATGTCTTGCCTGTTGAACAATGATCACATCGCTGAATATGCTTCTATCATAAGAAAAAGAATCTTAAATTAAAAAAAGATCAGAATAGCAGATAAAGAAATTCAACCTTGCTGACCATAGCTAGATAAAACATCAAACATTCAGTACCAGCTGACACGATAAACAATGGCAAGAAATAACCATTTTAGTTCTATTTCCTGCCATTTATTTCTTTGCCAATAATTATCTTGTTGGGTGTCTTATTTTTACTTTATTTTCAACTAACTTACGGTCCATGTTAATTCTATTTCTGATGGTATTTATAATAATTTCTTGATGGGTATTTGTCAAAGAATACTATCAAAGATAGTACTCTAGGTGAAAACAGCCAATGACTATGCATAAGTATTGATGATATCTTCACCACATATCGTAAATAGAAACCATAAGATGCAAACTATATTGTTCCTGGGCTCTCAATCAACATACATGTACCTTCATTATTCGTAACATCTGCTCATGTATCTGCAGGTTTCAACACATAATCTATTCCACGAAGTAGTGAAATACTATAAGAAAATATTATTGAAGTAGAAGGTGCATTCAAATATCAGCGAAGACTCTTCATTCAAGAATAGCATTAAGCATTTCAAACATGAGAATCGTATGTGATTTAGACAAAGCTAAATAACTCAATGCATTATGATATTATTTAGTCCAATGGTCGGACGAGAGGACAAGGTGGATTGAACAGACACTCGATCGTTCTTCAGAAAACCTTTGAATGCTGGTATTGCAAGAAAAATGATACAAGAAACCATACCTTTTGATCAAAACGATCGTTTTGGTTAATCCAATGGTAGTCATGACCAAAGCTTATCATACGCAAAACAACTGCAAAACAAGTTTAAGCATTAGTAAAGGAAAATGTCGTATTGTCAGTGCAAAAGGAGGGGACCATTTGACATATCAAAGAAATGCATGCACATTATACCAATTTAATTAAATAATGCTTAAAGTCTACAGCTCGTCTCCCAAGAAAGAGACATTTAGAAACTATAACAGAGGTCTTTTCCACTAATAAGTAGAGGATTGTCTGATGAAAAAATTATTCATGCACTTCAAAAGAAATCATGCCAATGGACAACACTGTTTGTATCATTGTATAAATAGAGATTGTTGTCTAAAACTTTCATTTTGTTTTTTGATAATTTCTGTCCAGACAATTTATATATTTGTCCACCATTTGAGCAGAGTTGAACCTATGCATTCAACTATGAATTATCAGTCCTATATATCAGGTATTAGCACTGAAGCAATATCTGACACATTATACCTTAAAACAAAACTATATATATATACATATATATATAAATAAGATGATGATGATGATGATGATGATAATATAATAATAATAATAATAATAATAATAATAATAATAATAATAATAAAAATAATAATAATAAAAACCTTGAGATAGGATAAAGAACGATAGTCCTCTACCACTATTTTAATTGTCGTTTAACAATTGCAGTTTGTTAAACAATATTCTTCATATCCAATAAACCAAAGCTATTTGAAGTCAACTATTGAGTAATACGGCTTAACAGAAATTAATCTCTATTTTGTTCAGTGAATAAGTCATGGGACTTAAATCATCATAATGCTGTTACTATAGCTACTCTGAAATTTATGACGAATAATGACAAACATTAACTTAAGAAGATGTCTTAGGTGACTTCATCTATTACTAATTGAAATAATAAGAAGAATGTTGAAGTAAACACAAAAGCAGAAATTCATTGTAAAGACAAAGTAGTTTTAATAGGCAGTGATCTGCTGGGAAGGGAAAATAATTACTGACGAAGTACTGGATGGGTCATTTTGATTCAATGATTCATTTGTTTGTTTGGTCTTTCTTTCTCTACATTGTTTAGCAACATCATATAACCAGAAGGAAAAGGGAAATGCCTATTTTATGGTTGGACTCAACAAAGTAATAAAGAACCATCAAGAGTTAAAGGTGGAATATCTACATCGAAGACCATGAATGTTTGCATATAAGATTTACATGGACACACTACTGAAATCCTAAAAACCAAGAATAGCATACCAAAATTAAAGCAGATATGCCATCTGAAGGTGCCACGAAAGTTATCCAAATACGCCCAGCGTTCTCTACACCAAGATAACGGAACAGAATCATGAGTATAAACACTTGAATGTTGAATGTGAAAATATATTAAGATCAGAGATATCTCAGCCAAAACAAATCTTACCCAAAACTGGAGAATTGATATCCCTCATAAATACGATTACATATAAGAAATGATAGGTTAAAGCTCCAGAGCACAAATGAGAAGTATTTCGTCCCTCCAAATATCTGCATAAGCAAATATCTGGTGAACATGAGAGTATTAGAAGATTCATTTTGACAACATGAAGGATGCTAAAGGCTTCAACTTAACACAAAATGATGAATTCATAGCAACCCAACCATGTGAAGTTTTTTTCCAAAGTTCAACAGACCTATAAGGCAACAAGTTTAAGACTCCATATGAAAATGTAGTCACAATAATAGAGAAGAAACATCAAAAAGCTTGAACGCAACATACCTTTACAAGGAAAAAATTGGCTGAAGCAATAGCAAAGATAAACATGATGCTGCAAGGTGGGACAACGAAGAGTAAATTGTTATCATAATAAGTACAGCAGCTCAAAGTACAAAATATGTCCATCCTTGTATTTACCAGGCTCCATGTAAGTACAACATATAAACCAAAGATATCAGAATCCAGACGATAGACATCCCTTTCGCCCTCAAAGAAAATGTGTTTTTAAGCACATTGGCAACCAATGTAAAAATCGAAAACACACTAGTGAGAATCGGTAAGTTCCCCCTGAAATTTCTCCATTGGGCATCAGAGGCATCCTATACAACAAGAGAATAGAAACAGTATGAAACAAAAATGCATTAAATAAGTCAAACAGACATTTCCTTACATAAAAAATGATAAATCCAAACATTATCGATTTTGATTCATGACACATATTTTCTCCCTTAATCTAATGTTAATGTGTAGGCCCAAATTACAAGAAAAAGAAAATGTTTATCATTCATCCAATAGACTACTGTTTCAGTTCAAGAAGCACAAATTTATCCAATTTAGGCCCTCAAATAAACTGCGTAATCAGTGAAATCATGATCTATTACCAAACACAAAAGTCATTCTAATCAACAACAGAAAAACTGATGAACAAAAGTGACGTACATTAAGTCCACCGGGGATCCAGCTAGAGCGTAAACCATAAAGCTTGTCATAGTTATCTGTAATTACAATTAGCAGTAATAAATAATATCAGTTAAAAAGTTTTGAAAAGGACCCCCCCCCCCCCTAAAACCACCAAAATAAAATAGAGAAACACACATGCGCGCGCAAAAGAACCGTTACAGAAGAACGCACACCTACCATGAGAGAGCTGGAGAGAGCGACGAATGACAAGGGTGTAAAAAACGACAGCGTATAGGACAAGAAATAGGAGCTCTTTCTGCTGCCAGGTATCGCTCTTCATTACTGGCTTTCTATTTCTTCTCTTCAATGCTCCCACTGCACTAGGGATCGTTAAATGCAGCTATATGTATTTTCAGAATCTTTTCCTTTTATTACTCCTATGAAATTCGTGTCAATTAATTGTTATTAAAAATTAAAAATTTATAATTTATAAACCTAATTTTTCTTTAAGTCAAAAGGAAAAATTATGTTGATGTATACTTTGCTTTACCCATTAAAATAAGATGTTAAACAGCGGACAAGTATCTTATACAAAGAGATTTGTGTAGCTTCTTACAGTTGGATTCACCACCATTAGGCCATTTTAATTTACTAATAGTTTTAATTGCATTCTTTATAAATTTTCTTCATCTTTAGTTCACACTCATGCCACTTGAATATGTGTAATTTTTCATAATACACTTAATAGGCATTTCTTTATTTAGACCAAAAATTTCAACAATTCCTTAAATGAATGGAAGAAATCATGGTAGACAAGGAACACAATGTTGATAATAAGTGAAAATTATTCTAACAGAAAAAAAGAGTTCAAACAGAAAGTATTGCACCAAGATAGGTAGCTTTTGACTTGGAACATTTCCTATGGAAGTAGCATCGGATATACTGGCAGTTTAGTAGACACAGTATCTTAAACTACCTCGTTATTATTGAATATCAAGATAATAATACCTACACAATAACTTTTCTAATACTTTTTTGTTCTCACATTTGTGTCCATTTTTTCCCTGAACCATTCTTCAAGTCATAAACGCTTCGTTGAGGTGGTCGATCCTCACACTCGTATTGGTGACTTCCTATATAATTTAATCAGTATTAACCTGTAATATCCTAATGTATTAGGTGTATGAGTCATTAAAAGCTTTAGAAGCATTTACCACACGTTAGCAATATTTTATTTATACACTTGATTGTCTCTAGAAATGAGTTCCAAGTATTTAACTAAACATTCACACTTTAGTTGTTTCATTGAACTAAATTCGTGGGATTTTAACTCATTAATATTCAATTATCGCAGAACATTTCTTTAACCTCATTCCCCATGAACAAACAATATATTTAATCTCTATTCAATTTTCTAGTTAACATATCTTTTAGCCTAAGGAAGATTTAGAGATCAGCTGCCTTAGGTATGCATTTTAGCTTTAGGTACTTTTACCTTACTTAAATGCCCCCATATTTGAACACCCATGTGGAAAAACTTTATCCCCACATTTTGAAATTATATAGAAACTTGTTTCTTCCATATTGGGGGTGTCAAGGTAGTATAATTTCAAATTAATCAATGCATTGATTGGGTTGCTCATATAATAGTCTTACATATTTCTTACTTTTTAAAACGAGTTATTTTTAGACCATCAAGTTTGTTGGGCCAGACATTCAATAAATTTTGTTCAAAATTTAGCCCATTGGACTTGCTTCCATTTTAGTTGGGCTCAAATCCTTTTCAACAACAATATATCATTATAGGACTTCTCAAGCTTGAGAGAACATATTGATTAATCATAATGATATTATTCGTTGAGGTCTCCTCGAGCCCGCTTGACTTTTCTTTTGGGCTCCCTCCAAAGGCCTTCAACTAATGGAGATTTGTTTGTATTTATAAATTTATGATCATCCCTATGGTTTATTGATATGGAACTTTGGTCTTCTCAACCCACATTTTCTCCTTAAATAAGTCTCATTGAAACTCTCAACTCTTTGGATTTACTCGAGAGTTTATTTAGACGATAAATCCCACCGTCCGATTAATTTTGAACATGTTTACATTCTAGCATATTCATATCTTACTATATAAATTCCTAACAAAATATGTCTTAAGAATTATTTTGGACCACAAAACTAAGTTAAGCCCAATATTATGAATTGGCTTTAGTTGAATAATGTCTTCTTTATTATGAAGCTCTTCAACACTTATATATGCCCCTCACAACTAAGGATGCATCTGTTGAATTCTTGCCTTTTTTTGATAGATCTTGTTATGTCACTTAAATTCACAATTCATATTTAATTTCATTTACCTCCAACTTATAAATAGGTAATGCTTAGACAAACCTGATCATTCCAAATGTTCACATTAATCTCATCCACGTTAATGGAATGTTTCTTCCTGCTGCTTCCGGTTTTTGATTTTGACGCCGTTAGTACCCACAAAATTTTGTCTTGCGTTGTTTGATAAATTTAGTAGTAGGTATAATATAGGGCTAGAAAATTAAAATTTAGGTGCTTACGTTTCTACGGTAATTGTTCTCAAAATACAACCAATCAGCATCTTGCGATTGCAGCACAACAAAACACAAGAAAATACAAACTGTGTAGTATCCTAAACTTTTTTTTAGAACGGACGAAGAAATAAAAATGGATTTTTGAAGAATAAATTTTCCAATTGTTTTCAATGCTTTTTTGAGATATGAAATGTGAAATAAGAATATCTATTTATATATTTCTAGGTGTCATTTAGTGAACAAGTTTGCCTTTAGAAATGGATCAATTACAACCATTTTATCGCAGATTTCCATTAAAGGGCATGATTTAATGGTTTGATTGCATCGTTTATGAATGTTCATAACCTTTAACTCACATCCATTCCACTTGAATTTGTGTAACATTTCATACACTTTTTTTACCTAATACACTTCTCCATTCACACAAAAAATTTCAAATATATATATATATAAATCAATGTCGAATATTATAAATATTAGGAAGCTGTGATTTTACTAATTTGAGTGGATGAAAAAAAATTAGAATGACATTAATATATCATACAACTTAATCTTAAAGATCTTGTGTGCAACGGTTGCACAGATTTGCGGGTCCTTTTTATGGTATTTATATTAAATGATTCTAAATTCAATTAAATGATTATGTATTTCCATTGGCAGGACATTCTGATTTCAAGACAAGTGTCATGTTTGTTTTAATGTGCCAATAAATCCGGCAGGCTTACAACAATATTAAAATATTACTCAATTATTTAATTTTTTTTTTTTGAATTATTTACAATTACTATACAATATAGATAAATAACAATTGTAATCACTAATACAAATAAAATTTTATATTTTTCTTAAAATTCAATATACTTAAAAATAAAATTATTTACATAAAAAAATTGGTATACTTACTAGTTTGTGAATTATATTTTGTTGATAGGTATAAAAATTCATTCCAATAAATTATTATCTCTTCAAATTCTAAACTTCACATGTTGTAATAGAATTTTTTTAATTAAACAAATAATATTACATTTAAATAATATTATCTTATATATTAATTTGAAAGTAATATTTATTTTTTTTAATTAAATTTAAAATTATATTATATTGTAATATGCAAATTGGGTACATTTCAAAATAAAATATTATTACATCCTAATAGATTAATTTGTAGAATTAATTTGTGAAATTAATTTTCAAATTAATATTGATATATCTTCATAAAAAAATCTATTAGAATATTTATTAGATTAATTGATAAATTATTTTAAAATATGAATGAAAGCCTAATTCATTAATTTATTTTTTCTTTGTTTGTTTATATATGTGTTTAGAAATTGAAGAAAGAAAATTGTTCAATGTTACTAATTATTTTTTAAAAGAAACAAACAATTGACAACTTGTTAAATTCTAGTAAATATTTTTTATTCGCTTTTCTCGAATATTAACAATATTACTTTCTTATTTAAAAGGTATTACATTCTTATTTAAAATGTAATACTACTTATTTTTAAAAGAAAAAAATACATGACTGCTTGTTAAATTATAGGATATATTTTATAGTGGGGGAGTGTTGTGTATTTGCTAATTTGAAGATGTGTAGGATTCTTGCTTTTGTCGAATATTAACAATATTATTTTCTTATTGAAAATGTATTACTTTCTTATTAAAAAGGTATTATTTTCTAATTCAAAATGTATTACTATTTATTTTTTAAAAGAAAAAATATATGATTGTTTGTTAAATTATAGGATATGTTTTATAGTGGGGGTGATGCATATTTGTTAATTTGGAGATGTTTAGTATTGTCGCTTTTGTCGAATATTAACAATATTACTTTTTATTGAAAATATATTACTTTCTTATTCAAAAGGTATTACTACTTATTTGTTAAATTGAAAAAAGTAATAATATTAATATTGAACAATTTTTTAGTTTAATTTGAATTGAATATACTACTATAATAATAAAGTACTCTAAAAGAAAATTTTATCATCTATTTACAGTAAATAAATAAAATTACCTGATAATTTCTTATAAAACTTATTAAAAATATAATTTTAATACAATTAATCATTTTACATTTGATATTAGTTTCAAATTAATATATTTTAAGAAAATGAGTAATACTGTTAGAAGATAAAGTCATATTATTTAAATATAATAATATTATTTGTTTAATTAATTTTTTTTTTTATCATAACGTGTGAAGTTTAGAATTTTAAGAGATAATAATTTATAGGAATGAATATGTATACCTATCTACAAATAATATATCAATTTTTTTTATGTAATAATTTTATTTTAATTATATTGAATTAAGAAAATATAAAATTTTATTTCTATTAGTGATTACAAATTTATCTACATTGTACAGTAATTGCAAATGATTCAAAAAATTAAATAGTAGAGTGGTAATTGTAGTAACAAAGTAGTGAAAAAAGTATTATTGGGTTAACTAAAGAGCATTACTCGTAATATTTATTTATTAACTTTAAATAAATGATAAATTCTTCTTTTAGACTACTTTGTCGTTATATTGGTATAGATTCAATCAAATTAAACAAAAAAAATTGTTTAATATTACTTGTTTAACTAAAATGTATTATTTGTTTTTCTAAAAAAATATTTTTGGATTAACTAAAAACTATAATTCACGCCCAATGATAATAACCTAAAATGTGATACTTATTTATTTGAAATATAATAGCATTATTTGTTTAATTAAAAAATTTATTTTAATAACGAGTAACTTTTTAAATTTTAAAATGAAAAATTATCAAAATGAAGCCTCAACATCAAAACCAAAAAAGCAATCATAAACATATTATTATTCTCAACATTTATTCTTTAATTTTAACTTAATTAAAATCAAAATAATGATAAAGTTCGAACAAGAAGCAAATGACGGACAAAATGATGAAATTAATTTAGATATTGAATGTCAACTTTTCACCACTCACACAACGTTAGACAATTTATATATTCTTTTTCAAGTTTTTCAATTACGATAAGAATTATTATAAATTTATAAAATTTGTTAAATTTAAATATTTCTAACATATGATATAATATAAAACAATTGTCTAAAAATTAACAAGATTTCATCGGTTTATTGATAAATGATAAAAAATTTAGGATCTACTTTTATAGAAATATGGATTTATATCCAACTTATTTTATATCTAATATTTTTTGAATATTTGACTAGGATATTAATATAAAATAATATATGTTTAAAGTTTTCATAAAATCTAATGGTTAGGAAAGGAGATAATATCTCCTTTCTTTAAGGAGTTCAGCGGTTTGAATCCAACTTCATTATTTAAAACGAAGCCCATCGCAAGAGTTCCACCAGCGTGGCCTGCCCAGGCCCACCAATCCAGCTCCAGTAGCGAGGCCCAATAAAAAGAAACCCAGCGCAAGAGCTCCAGCAGCGCGGCCCAGCGCCATGCCCAACAATCCAGCTCCAGTAGCGCGGCCCAGCGCCATGCCCAACAATCCAGCTCCAGTAGCGCGGCCTAATAATCTAGCAGCAGCCGAGTGCATTTTTTTAAATGTATTCGGGTCAGCGCGGCCCAATAATCTAGCAGCAACCCAACACACTTTTTTAATTGAATTGGGTTCAGCGCGGCCCAATAATCTAGCAGCAACCCAGTGCATTTTTTAAAATGAATTCGGTTCGGGTCGATCCAGTTACATGAATCTAGAATCTGTGCAACAGTTGTGCACAGTTTTACAAGTGACCAACTAAATCTTAAAATAATTACTGAAAGTGAAATATAATTTATACATTTGGTTTCAAAATTAATTTATAACTTAAAATAAACAATAAGAAATAACAAGTTCACATCGTCAGAAACAAACAAGAAACTAATACTACAAAAGAGTAATTAATAAAGATACAAAACATATGCAATCCATTATTCATAGTCATATCCATACTGATTGAGTTTATAGACTACTTATTTTTAAGCAGGTTATATTTTCTTTCATCCTTTCAAAATTTTCAAAGAGCTTTCTAGATTTGATTTTAAATTTGGAATAAGTTAATCAACTAAAACAATGTTACAAAAAATTCATATTTATAACTAATTTAGATAACATTAACCACTAAAGATGAGGACAATGAGATGTATGGGGTGAGTGCGGTTCGGAGATCTCGACATTTTTAGATTCGAACCAAAGTTTGGAGATTAAAAAATAACTCCAGAATCAAATCAAAAGTAAAAATCTCTAGAATTAATCGGACCAAAAATTCGGAGCGATTCAGTTCAGAGACTTAGAGTTTATCAATTTAAAACCAGAATTCATATTTGATTAAATCAATATTTTAAAATAAATTTCGAACAATATTTACATTTTATTATATTATTGATAAAGACATGTAAAATAAATAATTTTGTATACCAAATAACACATTTTTTCGTCTAAAAATAAGTGTTTTGTTTTTGTATTAAATTGATGAATCAATAATTCTCTTAAATAACTATTAGTTAATATTTATTTACATCCAAATCAAATACACAATAAAAATATTTATGAAATAAAAATAAAAGTAAAATTCAACTATTCAAAATCTAACACATCATTTTCTAAAAGTATTTCCACTTTAGATATTGAAAATAGGTTGAACAATTATCCTTACATTACCTTGCTTTTGTAATTTGTAAGATAATATAATTAATGATTTTATTTATAATTTACCTTTTTTTTTTTTTTTTGAAAAGATAAAAACGAGAGATTATGAATTTGAGGAATTTAATATAATCTTCTTCTTCTTCTTTATTTAAAAAAAGTTATTATATGTTTTTAAAAATTTGTGATTAAGTTGCATTGTAACATGTAAAGAAAACAAATCCACTTTTAGTAAAATTATCATTTGCCAATATAATAACAATAAGACCTACACATCAAACCAGAGCAAATTGTAAAATTAGTCTCATAATTATAGGTGACTTGCAATTTTAGTCCTGTACAAATGTAAATTTGCAATTATGTCCTATAAAAATTTTAATTTTGCAAATTTAGTCCTAAATCATGTCAAAATTAGGAATTTTGCTGGAATTTGACATGTGCGTCTCACATGCCTTTTTTCCGGCAAAATTTATCTAATGTAATATAATAGATTATATATATAAATATAATGACATAATGTAATAGATTATGTATATTTTGTAAGAAAATATATTATATCATGTGCATTACACGGGCTCCAACTAGTAATTATAAAAACATATCACATTCTTTTATATAATAGAAAGATATTTAATAGTTAATTTTTATTTATTTATTCATCAAACCAACCAATGCAAACTAAATTCAAATAGTTTTGTTTTGGATATTTCAATATTGGTTGTTTTGGATGCAAATTAAAATCTTTAATATTGTTTAATTTATTTCACATGATCCATTCTTCCATCATATATTGAATTTAAACACAAAACAGCCAAAAAAAAAAAAATATCTATATCATAATAGTAAAATTCAAAGTTAAGAACGTCGACTTAAACTTCCAAACGAAGAGATGTCTAACATAAGCATAAATTCTTCAACCCCATAAATGCAATACTAAGACAAAATATTAAAAAACATGAATAATTTAGACAAAATATTAAAAAACATGAATAATTTAGACAAAATCTTCAAAGAGAATTCCAATTTTAGGTATGCAAAAAGGAAACATAAGAGAGAGAAGTAATTAGTCGTTAATATGTATTTCATTTGTGTGGAAAAAGTATTTCAAATTGAATGACGCGATAGTTTTAAAAATATCATGTTTAGAGTTCTTAGAAGCTCGTACTAATCGGAGCTTCAATATCAAAGAGAGATGTCGATCCTTTAGAATATTATAGGGTGCATTTAAGAGAGAATCACTAGAAAAGAAATATATAAAAAATATGAATTATATAGATCTACACCTAACAAAAGCACTTTGATTTAGATCAAATAAATGACATAAAATCACATATTTGTATTTTAGGACTTTTGCTAATTATGTTTATGCAAATCTAAGAACCTCATGATATGATTATTTTTAGTGCTTGTTTATGCAGATATATATCCTATTTATTTAACACACAACTTTGGTCAAACATAATCGTAATTCATCTTATTTATTTACGATTACTTTATCTTTAAAATATCAATCAACAAATAATATTTTGAAAATATTGATGGACACCATCTGTTTATGCTAGCTTCAAAAATTAATATTTGGCTGCGAATTTGATAATTATTCAACAATTTTAATTTTTATGCACTGATCTATAACTATATTAATGACATTTTTCTGTTCAAAATTAGTTTTCTATTTTAAGAAATTGTGTTAACCAATCACATTTTACTCTAACTTTTAAATGCTTCTAAAATTTTTCGTCTCAACTCCGTTTTTTGTGAAAAATATATTAAATTAATTATTTTTTATGATCTACAATTTGATATCCATATAACATATATAATAATAAAATATTAATTTGAAATATAAAATACTATTTTCATACAATAATAGTGGTATATTTTAATATTTTATATATTTTTATATTGTTGGATATTTTATTTCAAACAATTTATATCAAAATATATTTTATATAATTATATATTTAATTGAAAATTATATTACTACTTTTATAATAATTTATTATATTATAAATCAAGCATTGAAGTATACTAGTTAGAGGTGGCAACTCTTACAATCTTGCATTCTCATTATACATAATAAATATTCACATTATATTGTTATTGTTGGCCCCCTACTTTATAACCTGGCTAAGTCCCTGCAAGATCAATTTATATATTCATGTGGTTAGCTTTTGCTATTTAGATTGGAGATTTCATTTATTATAGTGAATTAGTAATATTTCTGAAAGTTGAAGCATTGCCATAAAAGGTGGTGAAAGCTGGATGCTCGCAACATGTAGATATGGATAAGAACAAAAATTGAGAATAAGTAAAATAATTTTAAATTAATTGAAATAAAAGCATCAATTATATTACACGACCATCTTTTTTTATTTAGTCAACTGAATTGGAGATTCCACAATCCACAGACCAAGTGTTGGAAAAACTATTTTAAGTTAAATCCAGTTTGTCAAAGCATCGGACTTCATGGATCATGCCTTTTTTCCTTTCCCTTGATTGATTATTATACAAGACTTGTCAAAACTGAAACTGCATTTCAAGACAAGACAAGCATTTCTTGACGTGACTCGCTGCCTAAAAGCAAGACTACGTCAATTAAATCATTATCCTGGTAATTATACATCTGTAAAATATATATTAAAACTATATATATATATATATATATTTTTTTTTTTAAATAAGTCATAATTTTAAAAGTATCATTTTCTATATTTATTTATCTAGACTAAAGTTCTTAAATTCATAAATTTTCAGATGTAACTTGTTCATAAAATTATATTTTTTATAAATTTAATTTTGATGGATAAATTAATACTCCCAAAAGCTTATGAGCATCGGTTACCCCATGCAACCCAATTTACATTATTACTTATTCAACTAAAAAATATTACTTAATTACTTGAAAAATATTATTGCTGATTTGTTATATTAAAAAAATAGTATTATTTTAAAATAAATAAATAATATTTTTTAATTAAATAAATAATATTTTAAAATAGATCTACAATGCACCCACGCACAAAAAAATTTATTCATTATTCAACTTTTGAAAATAATTATGGTAGGGACAATAGGTCATAAACTACTCCTATGATTTAAGGGGATAATCACGTGCAAGGCACGGAGGCGTCAAATTAAAGGAGGCCGATACAAGGGTCTGCTTCCTCATCCCTTCGTATCTACGGAGGCATGTTTCGTGCTTTTGCAAACACCCCACCCCCACCCACTTCCTAAGAAATTCAGTTAATTTTATATTAATTTTTAAAATTATTGAGACGAGAAGTAGAGGGCTAGTAGGTTCTGGTTTCCTTTATATATAGTACGCCCACTTTCCTTTGTCCCATAAGAACCCAACTTTGTCTCATTTTCTGCGCTTTTCTTTCTTCCTCATTATTACAACCTTTTCAGCACACACACGACACTTAATTCTTCAACTATGGGTGTTTGTAAAGGGCTGTTACTAATCATGGCTGTGGTGATGTTAAGCAGCAGAGTTTCTGCGGATCCAGACATGCTTCAAGATATTTGTGTTGCTGATCTCACTTCTGGTACTTTTTTTTGTTATTTCTTATGTTTGGTTGTAATTTGAATTTGTAAGCTATGCTTGGGTTTGGTTCCTCTGTTCTTTCCTTTTACTTTTTGTCTTTCTTGGGCGCATTGTGATGTTGGATTCCCTGCCATGCCCAATAAGATATTGCTTTTTCTGGTGTAATAATTAATATGCACATAAATTGTTTGCATTATTGTTTTCCTGAATTGATCAAACACCATTTAGGTTAATAGTTGGGCGAAAATTGATTTTCAATAATTGGTTCTGCAACTGCAAGTAGCTCCTCCTCTAATCTCACTCACTCACTCACTCTTACTACAATAATACTGAAATTAGTAGTTGTTACAATTATGGACTTCCTTTTGATAATGTCCCTGCGTATTAAATGATAATAAAGTATTTTCATCAAATCTATTTTTCTTACTATTTCTTTTTATTTTCGTTGGGTATGTCTAGATGTGAAGGTGAACGGATACACTTGCAAGTCAAACGTGACGGCGGAAGACTTCTTCTTCCAGGGGCTAGCCAAAGCAGGCGCCACCAACAACACCTCCGGGGCCCTCGTCACCGGCGCCAACGTCCAGAAGATCCCAGGCCTCAACACGCTCGGCGTCTCCCTCGCACGAATCGACTACGCCCCCGGAGGCCTCAACCCCCCGCACACGCACCCACGCGCCACCGAGGTCGTGTTCGTCCTCGAGGGTGCTCTCGACGTCGGCTTCATCACCACCGCCAACGTCCTCATCTCCAAGTCCATCAAGAAGGGGGACGTATTCGTCTTCCCTAAGGGCCTCGTCCACTTCCAGAAGAACAACGGCGAAGTCCCCGCCGCCGTGCTCTCCGCTTTCAACAGCCAGCTGCCGGGCACGCAGTCCATAGCCGCCACATTGTTCGCGGCCACACCGCCGGTTCCGGATAATGTTTTGACCAAGGCATTCCAGGTTGGAACCAAGGAAGTGCAGAAGATCAAATCAAGGTTGGCACCCAAGAAATGATGGGATCCCTGTTTCCCTGCTTGTTCTTTCTTTTTTGTTGGGTTCATAATTTGATTTATTTTCTGGTTTTTTGCTGGTCCGGTGGCACACGTGTACGAGAATTTTCTTTCTTTGGATGTAACACAATAACACATAATCAAATTTGAATTGTCTTCAAATTAATAATGAATCATACTTTCTATTCTCAGAAACGCACATATCCAATCTATTTACCAATTATATATTATTTGTTTAAAACATGGCACAACCTTTTATTTCAATTCATATCGATTGTGCGGTGTAATTTAATTATAATATTAATTATTAAATTAAAAAATATTATTTATTTACATAAAAAAATTTCTATTAATTTAATATTTTAAAAATATAATAATATTTTCAAATAAATAAATAATATTTTTTATTTAAACAAATAAATTTATAAATCGAGTGAAAAGTGCATCTAGATATTCAATTTGAGTTACACTCAAGGATTAATTCAAATCATACCATCTTTGTATATCATTATGTAACTTCTTAAATATAATTAATATTAAATACATGGTATATTATTTATTAATATAAAAATGTCACAAATCATGAGATTTAAAAAAAAAAAATTAACCAACTTTAATATAATATATTTATTAAACCAGCAATACTATATATGTCGGCTATTTTCGGTTCATGTTTTTTAACATAGTCTACCCATCTAAATAATAGAAAACAATATTTAAAAGGTAAAAAATAAAAATAAAAAGTTTTGAAGGCCGACTCTGTTAACAATTCTTGCTGAAAGGCTGCGGCGAAAATTGGCGGCACCATCAACTACAATAGGCAGCCCTTTTCTAAATCTATGTGAGGCATCGAACCGAATCTCTCATGATTAGGAACAAAAAATTTATTTTTAAATATGTAAAATAGAATAGTAATGATATGTTATTTATTTCATAATATTTTAATTAAAGATATTACATAATTTAGTCATTAATATTAAATTTATAACAAATTTAATACGTTTTAAATTAATAATTAAATTTAAAAAAACTAATATTTAAATTTAGAACAAATTTAATGCGTTTAAAACCAAATAAAGAAAAATTAAAATTAATTTTTTTTATTTCAAATTTTTTTTGCTATAATTTAATCTTCAAATATGCTATGAAGTGTCCAAATATCTTCATATAAATGTAAACAAAAAAGTTAAAAAATTTAATTAATTTTGTTATATTAAATTTTATATATTAATTGTTGAATGAAACAATTCAGATATATAACTTTTAAATTATGATTTTATTAATCCGATATAACGATTCAATTTGAATTTGATTTTATGTAGATAAACTTAAATTCAATCCATAATTTGATGATATTTGACTTGAATTTTTTGAATAAATTCATAATTAAATATAAAAACTATTAACTTAGAATTACGTATAATAATTTTTTTACTAATATTTTTAATAATAAAAATATATATTTTTATTAATAAATACATCATTATTCTAGTTTATTAATATAAACAAGTGATAAAAAAATTGTTCTATAATTTGGAAACAATTGGCCATCTTGAATAGAATAAATTCATTTAATTAGCAATAATACATATGATAATATTAATTTGACTCATTTTTATAATTTTAAAATGCTAATTTTTTTAAGCATTATTTATTTGTGTCATATGTCATTAATATAATAGATTATTACAATTATAGTACAATAACCAAATTTACAGGTAACCAAAATTGAATTCTAATTTTATACTACTGTTAAATAAATTTTTAGTATTAATTAAATATCAATTCAAAAGGTTAGATCACAACGTACTTTTACAACATAATTTTTTTATTCTTTTTGGTTTATAGGTTACAACATCAATACTATTATTTGTTGTATATATATATATATATAACATTTTAGTTTATTTTGAGTGTAAATAATAATTATTAATACTTGAAAATCATAATATATTTATCATTTTTAACAATTGATCTATAATAAGATAAAAAAATTACCTTATAAAATATTTTGTAACACAATGCATGGATTTCACAAATTTTGCACTAATATATTTTTGCTTTTGGATTTAGTAGCTACCTGAACATCGACCACAATTTTATGTTGCCTTATAAATGCTACAATGATTTTTGGAATCAGATAAATTATAGTATTTGGTTGTATTGTTTTTAGTTTAGGTAAGTAATCTGAGATCGATTACCACCATTTTTTTTAAAGATTTTTATTTTAAAAAATTATTATAATAATTACGTTATGAGTGAGTCATTTATGCATCAAATGTATAATGCATCCGATTCACAATATTATCTGTTTAATTAAAAAATATTATTTATTTACTTAAAAAATATTATTATTTTTGTTAAAGTAATAATTATTAATAATATTTTTAAGTAAATAAATAATATTTTTTTAATTAAATAAATAATACTATATATCAAATTGTAGAATACACCCCGATGTATAAGTTTTTGGGTTATGTTATTTTAAAGAAGGGAGCAAGTGCTAATTAACAATGTGAGGAGACAATGACATGCCAACTTTATGATGATTTGCTCATTATTTATGTGAAGCCAAGAAAACATAAATGAATAAAAGTAAAGTGGAGGTGACCTGAGACCTTCCATGATTTTTGAATTGTTTAATAATCTGTATATATAACTTAATTAATTGAGAAGATAAACTATTTATTTAACGTCTATGCGTTACCACAGTTCATAAACAAAATAAGTTTATTAATTTTATTTTTAAATAATTTTCCAGGTCAAAAAGAAATTATTTTTATTGATATCATATATCAAATCATTATAGTTATAACATTTTTATTAACACACCTAATAGTTACTAATTAATTCATTTAGACAAATAAATAAATTACAATAAAAAAAAATTTGGGCTTTTGATTTTGGTGGTTGGAGTAATTTTTCTTCTTCTAAAAAGACTAAAACTAATTGAATTAACAAATTACTTTGACTAATATATCTTTCTTTTTTTCGATCAAGCATTAAAGTTTACCCCACGAATTTTTGTTATTTTTATAAATTTATCACAAAAAAATAATTAAAACAAACAAAAAACAATATTAATATATAAAATAACAAATTAAATAGTTTTATTTTTCAATAAATATGTTTTTCTCTAATAATCTTATATTTTTTTGATAAAAAAATTAAATATCAAAATATATTTTATATTATTTAAAATTTAATGTATTATTTAAAATATATGAAATATAAAGATAAAAAAATTTAATTGATTATATAAAATTGGAGTTGAAAAAAAAAAAAAAATATATATATATATATATATATATTATAAGCTTTTGGAATTAAATGGAAAGTAAAACAAAATAGTATAAAATATTCTGATTGGTTCTTTGTCCAGCTAAAAGCCTAAAACCAAGGTCACATCTACGCGGGAGCGTTTGACACACATCTAATTAATTCAATTGTTAGCGCTTTTTCCTTTCTTAATTCGTCCAAAATTTATGTTTAGGCAGCAAAATAAGATTCTTGTAGTTTGGTCCTAAGGACAAATTGTTATGTTGTCATCATTTTATTGATTTTTTTCTGCTATTTTTATTTTTTAAAAATATAAATATATTTTTATTTCTAAACCATTTTTATATATAATATTTTAAATTAATCCTTCTTTTATAATATTTAATTTAACACCTAAATCGTATATATTAAATTAGTTATTAAATTCAAAAAAATACAATTTGTTTTTATTATTTGAGTCAAATAATTATTTATTGTGGGTAGGGGTATTTATATATGCTTTGACCTATAAATAAAGTATAGGTAAAAAAGTTATAAGATTATAAAATAATTTGATTTTTTAAATGCGATATAATCAATTTATTTTACTTATTATTATATCTTATATTATTTGAAGTTGTATGTTATTTAGATATTTGTCGTTGTTAAATATTTATGATTGTTAATATTTGGTTCGGAAGGATGAGAACAACCACAAATATATTTGAGTTTCAAACTAAAATTAATCAAATTTAAAAATAGATATGTTTAATTTTTTATAATTAATATATTATCTTATAAAATCTATAAAATAAATTACTTAAAAAAAAAAGTATATAAATTCAATCCATTCATCACCCAAAATAAATACTTTTTTACTAGATAAGGTAAATTTATATGCATGATTTCATGCCATGAGCTTGGCTCTTTAATTTTCACAAACTACTTATTTTAACATGTTCATTTTCAAGCCTTGAGAGCCCGCACATTAGCATAAAGAGGACATAAATTAATTTTTATTTTTGACAGAAAATAAATTTTTTTTCAAATAATTTTAAGAAGAAATATTTTAAATTTATTAATTTCATATAAAAATTTCACAATTCAAGTTGTTTAATTCAATAGAAGTATAACAACATTACATCAGTTAGAGCTAGTCATTCTTTAAATCACTAATCTCAAAGTTCATCACAACCAGCCTAGCTATGAATTTTAGTTGTTTTTTAGTTGCTCCACTTTGGGTGCGACCACAATCTCATTAAAGATTGAGATATAGGTGGTCCGATCTTAGTTTAAATTTATAAATATAGATCCCAACCAATCTTAAATTTTGAGCTAACCCGTTGAGTTGCACCAAATTATGGGCTCTAATGTCTATGTCATATTTTGTTTTAGCATACATAAGTTTTTTAGGATATACTAGTTTATGGTTGGAATAAAGTGTGAAAAATTTCAGATTGTGAAAATAAGAATGAGTAATACAAATTATTATTTTTAGGGGATAGAGAATAACACCCAACTCAAAAAATAAATTCTTATATAAATATTATATGAACGGATGGACCACCATCTATAAATACATGATCTTAAATTAAGTTTGAGTCAGAATATCCGAACATAAATAATAAAAGATGAATTGCAAGATAATTGGAAAGTCCGAGGATAAGAGAAAGCGTGCATATATATAATAATATCTCAAAGAGAAAGAAGACTGATATGTAATACGGACATTAATATGGCTATGGCCATGCTATGGTTTGTTAATGTAATAATGTTAATATGGTGTTCCAAAGGAGCCCATGCTGGGATGCAGAACGCCTATTTTGATTTTCCAGTTATAACCAATGGCATTAAAGTAAAGTGACACCCAACCAGACAAAATTTAGGTGCCAACTAATACTAGAATCCAACAGTATATGTGTAACTAATTAATCTTGGAGTGATCGAAAGTGGAGTTGGAATAATATTATTATTAATCAAAAGCATTAGTTTAATATATCTCCATGATTTTAAAACGAACTTATGATTCCTGGGTTTTGTTACGGTCTATAGTGGATATGGTTCACCAACTCTCTTTCTATGCAGGGAATCTTAGTATGTTAAATAAATTTGAAATTTTGAAGTTTACAAGTGTTGTGTCACGAACCAACCCAATCATCACGCTAGATAAATTGCCCACATCATCATCTGTAGAAAATGACATGTGTCATCCAAAGAGTTTCATCTTAAAAGAAGAATATATAAATATGTTGACATAGCAAGTCAGCTAGATTGTTGGTCAGTAAATGTTCAATTTTTCATCTGAGCACTTAATCAGATAATTTAGGCCATCTAAAAATTTTGGAGTGCACACGTCATTTTTCTCAATTTTACGGGATTGCTTCGAAAAATGAGGTATAGGAGATCATATAATGCTGTTATTATTTTGTGATAAAGTACAAACACTCTATTTAAGGAGGTACTAACTTATATTTCATATTATTTGAGGATATCTGTTAACTAGCCCGACTTATTTATCAAAAAAATTTCTATTTCACTATGTCTGGTCAAATATGGGATTCTTGGAGATGTAAAGAACTCGAACTATTTCTCTAGTTCTCAATTTCCAAAGGATTTCAAATTGAAAAAAAAAAAAACCAAATAAAGAGTAAATCAAAAATAACCGAAGCTCTTTTTTTAATACAATATTTTCCCAAAATTCGTCCTGCAATTGGTTAATTTTCTCAAGACATTTATGGCTTGTTTGCTTCATCCAATAAGTGCTTGATAGATTGTGTATCATTCCAAATATCATGTTTGTTTTACAATATTAAGTCACTAAAGCCCTATTAATAGGTTGGCCCGGTACCTGTTATCCTTAAAACACATGATTATGGATCTCATCTCATAGGTGGGATTACATTTCCCATCATTTGACATCATATGAATTAGTTAAAAAATTTCCAAATTTGCCCTTAATTATTTCAAATTATAAAATAAAAAAATGGAGCAATTAACAAATAACTACATAAAATTAATTTGTATGCAAGACATATCCAAATTTATAAATATCTTAAAAACATTTATATTATAAATATATTTTTAAATTACAAATAATAATTATAAAAAGTCTAAAAATATGACAACTTATAAAATAATTGGTATTATGAAATGAAAAAAAATCTAAAAACTTGAAAGAAAAAATTGAAAATTTGTTATTTAAAAAAAAAAGAAACTGGAATTCTAGAAATTAAAATGTTAAATTTTAAATAATTTTCTAAAAATTAAATGTTGACAATAAAAACATGATACTCTTAAAATTATATTTAAATATGTAAAATAATATTAATATAAAATTTCAAAATTATATTAAAAAATGAAAATCACAAAATTAGTGGGTAGAATAGTCAACACATACATTTTACGTAATTTTACTGTCAACAAAATTAACCATGATTCAAGTATTAAAATTACATTGAATTTAATATTTATTTTGCTAAATTCAAAAATTGTTCTAAAATTATAAATGTTTTTTAAGTTCTTGATTTTACTTTATATTTTTCAAATTTTTAAATTTTTTTAATATTTTATATTTTTATTTTTGGTAAGAGACGTAGCGAAGGAAAATGCATTTGGCAGCTCTACAATCAATCTTTGTTGATATAGGACCAACTTTGGGGGCAAAAGCAAGACAACTGAATGGTCTAAGAAGTGGACAATCAGGATGAGAATTATGGAGAATGAAAAAGTAGATTTCCATCCAAGTGGTGCGTGCACTAGGAAGTCATTTTATGATGTGGGCAACTGCAAGAATGAAATAAGGCCAAATATTTCAAAGGTATCTGGGAATGAAACACAAGGATCTATCAATTTTCAAGAGGTGACCATGAAGGATTTCAACCATAGCGTATAAGTACATGTAGTTTGATGAATTATGTCAAGAGACTGGAAAAATTGGGAGCAATCTTTACTTAGAAATTCTAGAAACCATCTCGATAAATCATCGAAGAAAATTGGAGGTTTGGCTCTTATAAGTCATTAGAAATACCCAGAACCCTTGATTAGGATCATCAACAATACTCAGAATAAAAGGTGTATTAATTAATGATTGATCTTTGCAAGGACCCGTATATCAAAACAAAATAATTCAAAGCAACAAGAAGTTTGGATTGAACTATGTGGAAAAGGTATTATGTATTGTTTAGCTTTGTGACAAGAATGACATTCTTTTATTTTATTTACAGCATCAACATCAGTACGATAAATGTGTAAGAAAAGTTAAATATTATAATGTAGAAAAAGAAGCATGGCCAAGGGCATGATGCCACTGTACTAAGGCTAAATTGCAAGAGTACGATACCAAATTTGTGTTGGGATAGGCATGATTTTGTGAGGTAGGAGGAATGGTAAAAGGTTTCAGCACATACAATTTGCCAGTCAAAAGTCATGTAGCCACAACATGTTATTCTTTAAGTCATGAACAAAAAAAGCAGTAGATGTGTCACATTACTGTAGTGGAATTGATAATAGTTGTATTTGAAGAAGTGCACAAATAAAAACATTTGTAAGGAAAAGATTAGCATGTAGATGAGTTTATCTTGTGTGGGAAACTGATTTTGAAGAATCATCGGGAAGAATAATGGAAATAGAAGTAGAAAACAAGGCTGAATTATTGCACACGATCCTACTAGCACCTGCGTCCAATATTCATATCTTTTTTCAATATGTTCCCATAATTCATGTGCATTCTTCACATATATATGAGGGATTCAACAATTTCACGTGATAATATATTGAAAATCCAAAATATGTAACTAAATAAAAATTAAACCAGAATGATCGGATGATTCAAGATGCATCGGATCCTCAAATCGTATTATTAATTTGCTTCGAAGAACTGATTCTTTTAAGTGTTGGCCATTGATTATTCAATGGTCCTATGATAGCTAATAGCTCATCATATTCACATAGAGAAGAAGATACTTTTAAAAAAAAAAAAAAAATTATTGTACATGTGTGCACTTAACGAATATCCGCCTCTTAGCCTCACCCGTAACCGGCGCGCGGCACATCTAATCAGCTAAAAACCATTATTCATTCACGAGGTCCCCTTCGGCCTCACTTTATTTTGCTTTGGATCTTTACAAGAAAATTCTCTCCCAATTAGTTGGTACACTATATTATCGTTTTATTTAATATAATAGAAACATCATATAATTAGTTTATTAATAAACCAGTTGAACCAATTCAATATAGGTTAAAAACGCAACACTACGGATCCATCTATGCAAATTCTAGCAAAATCACACATAGCTGAGCTTATTGTACCAATACAATGGATGACACGGTCGCCCAACTAAAGTCAAGAGAAACCAATAATAACTTCAAATTTTACATCTCCCGGAAAATACGAAAGTGTTAAGCTACCAAACCAACTCTAGACCCTACCAAAGATATAGAAAGGACACTGAAATTTTTTGCATGCTTCCTGCTAAAGACATTATCTAAGAACACGTGCAGGCACATGTTTGGGCAGAAACCGGGCAACCAAACACAGATATAGTATGGTTGAAAGAAAAGATTATACTGTTACATTAGACCTCAACAAAATATAAGCACATAAAATTCAATGTATTTGAGACATGCTGCGAACATTTTTTTCTTCAGCCAAACAACCAGTTGGTCTTACTTTGCTACAGTTTGCTGCTTGCCATCTGGAATCGCAAACAGGACAATGGGCTTCGAAGGTCGAATCAAAGGAGCATCACATCTGTAATACCCTTTCCGCTCCAGCTGTATTACATCACCTCGCTTCAAGTTATGCATATCAGACTCTCCAAGTGCCAATGTCTCTGTTCTCGTACAGGGGTTGACCACATCAATGAAATCTTCATCTTCCTCAAGCTGTAAATATCAGATATTAAATAAGCTATTTAATCAAAAAGCATTACTTAAAAGAAATTCCAGCTCGTAAAATTAAATATAAACAAATTGAAATATACTTGTACCCACAAAACAAAATCATTACCTTCTTCTTTGTGATAAGATAATCAAAGTCAACCAGTACCAGTCTCACGAGCTCATTAGTATCTGGAAGCCAGGTAAGCTTCAATTTTGTCATCTTAACACTTCCTTCAAGATGCAACACTCCCTCCAGCTGAGTGATGGTTCCGCTTTCATCCTTCTTGATATCCTTCACAATTGCATTACCCCAATCCTTTAAAGTTACCTCCTCATTGACAGAGATCAATTCGGCATCAGCATAATCTATCCACAATCTGTTGGAATATGTCACAGCTTTTTTGCCAGCACCTTCATATTTTTTGTGCTTTGGTAATATGCGCACAAAAGAATTCTTGGGCCCATCAGTTAGAATTAGTAATACACGACGTTCCTCAAGAACAGCAGTATGCCTAGGACACACTGGATCTATAATCTTCTTATTGATGGCCCACAGTTTATCCCACTCCATCAGATTGAGATTCTTTGATGCACCCTAACCAATTCAGCGAAGATGATATATTAGACACTATAAGCACAAATGAATATAAATTGTACACTATAACAAAAAATAAAGCACTACAACAAAAAACAAATACAATTACATATACAGATAAAATAAAGATAAAAATTGAACCATTTGTTCTTTAATAAATGCATGCTACCACACATATTAAGGAATTTCACGTGTTGCAACTTACTTGCTCCAAAATGAACTGGATTAGTGCTTCAATTTTTAGACCCCTTCGCACTATTCCTTGGACAGTAGGGAAGCGTGGATCATCCCAGCCTTCAACCTTTCCATTCTGAACAAACCACAGCAGCTTGCGCTTGCTAAGAAGCGTATATACCATATTCAAACGGCTAAATTCATAAATATAGACCTTTCTGAATCCCATATCTTGCTGTATTCTGTAATATTGATCATTACGATCATGATACTCACTTGATCGGAGAGCATGTGTTATACCTTCCACAGCATCAACAAATGGACAACAAAAGTCATATGTTGGGTACACTTTATATTTAGCTCCAATCCTATGGTGAGGAGTCAAATTGCATCGGTAGTATACAGGATCCCTAAGTGATTTGTTCAGATCCTGCATGTCCAACTTGCCACGGAGACAGCACATCAAACCCCTCTCTGAACCAGCAATCATTTCTTTCCACAACTTCAAGTTCTCCTCTACACTGTTATTTCTGCACCTTGACTCAATGCCTTCCATCCTCTCATGCTGCATTTTCTCACGTGGCGTATCATCAACATAGGCTTTACCCTCATGAATCAATTTTTCTGCCATTTCCATGAGCTGCGGAAAGTAATCTGATGTGTATGTGGAAGCATTATATTTAATCCCAAGTGTCTCAATATCTTTCAAAAGATTATCAACAAACTCGCTACTTTCCTTGTCTGGATTTGTGTCATCAAATCGCACAATCAGCTGACCTTTGTACCGGTCCGCAAAATACTGGTTCAACAGTGCAGCTTTTGAATGACCGATATGAAGGAAACCACTGGGCTCTGGTGCAAAACGTAGCTTCACTTTTCCATACTCAGCATCAGGGAGATCTACCTCAAAGGCCCGTGTTCCAGCTGTTTCCGTTGCTTCAACACCATTCTCTACTGCTTTTGATCGAGAATTTGAAGATTGAGGCTCTTTTGACTTAGAAGTTGTAGCCTTTGTAGAAACTCTCTTTCCAAGATAAGCTGAAGCAAATTCACTCAAAACAGCATCATATTCAGCTGATATTGAGTTGAACCACCGTACCAGGTTTTGGTACTTCTTAGATTTCCTTAAACTTTCCCATCTCATACCAGCACCTGAAAGAGAAAAATCAGCCAAAATAAACAATAAAGAAATCCAACATCCTCAAAGAATTAGAATTTAGAATCCTTGCTAGGAATGGAATACATCAACTAGACATGGCAATCAGTGAAAAATCATAATGCACATAGAAAACATAAGTAGAAACCATATCTGTCAGAAAAAAGTCCATTCCAAACATTATAAGGCAGTAACCAAATTACTACTGTCCGATCTCCATTTACTTGAAATCAGACATTCAATTTCATAAATGCTGAAACTTTACCTGCAAGACCAGTCCAGACAGCGATGTCTGCTATTGACAGGCTATTACCAACTAGAAAAGTATTTTGAAGTAAATACTCATCCACAAAGCTGCATGCTCTCTCAAACTCAGATCCAGAACCAAAGACTGGTGCATAATCAAGCCATTCATCAATCTGTAAGGCCAAAAGCATCAAGAGCAAGTTTAGAATTAAAAGGAAGAAAAAGAAAGGGGACAAAAAAAGAACAGCAGCCAAGATGAGCAAAACACGTAATAGTCTAATGCATACATATCTGAATGACTTCATTTAAATTGTAAAAAGAAATGAACATTAACTTAAAAGAGTTCAGTAAAAGGTACCTACCTGGCTTGTTTGATAAGCATCCCGTCCATAGAACTCAGGAATGCTTGAAATTCTACCAATATATCTAAGAATCACATTTGCACCCTGCAGACTCTGCCTGATAATTGAGTTGTCATTGAAAATACAAGTTACTTTCATTCTCCACACAGCCAAGATTAGAAGAAAGGAAATATCAAATCAATATTAAAGAACAGAAATTTGTAGAGAGTCATCCTTTCTAGGCATACACAAATCCATCAAAAGGTATCCCTTGTTATATCGTTAGTATCATTGAGTATCCGCAAATGTCATAGCAAAGACTTTCTAAGTCCAACCCTAATTTCTTCCAGTGGAAAATCATGGTTTTTTGAATTGTTTCATCTCTGAGGAAAACAGGTTGATAATTTTGGCCTCGGTTCTACCATTAAACAAAATCGACTTCCCAGTTAAGATCATTATTTCCAGAACTTCGAAAGTCCATAATTTGAAAAAAAAAAAAGAAACTTACCCCCTTCCAGCATAAACATCAATTTGGTTGAAACTAGCATAATGATTATATAAATCTCAATACAAAACTCAAACGTAGATGGTTGGCAAAACAATAATGCAAAAGTAAATGAGAGGCACGCACTAGGATATGACTTAATAATCACTAAAGTCAAAAGAAAAGCGAGAATTGAAAGAGAAGTCACCCGCTCTCTAGAACAAGAACTGGCGGCGAGCCAGGAGGCAGAGTTTCTTCGATTTTGATAGGAATGACGGAGATTTTAGCGGCGGCAATGGCATGAAGTGGTGTAGAATCGGCCGGAAAGATGAGTTTCATCGCTGCAGTTGAGCCGCCGCTTGCTGCCCTAATAGCTGAGGAGGGTTTCGGCAATTCTGAAGGATGTGATGCGTCTTGATCTCGCGGAACGCCGACTGTTAATCGCGAACCTCTTTGAGGCTGACAGTTACCGAGTCGGAGCGCCGTCGAACCTTGTGGACGTCGGAGTATGCGCCCGAGGCCAAACGCCCCAATATTTCGTACTCGGAGGTGATCTGGCGGCGTGTGTGAAAGCTCCTGCTCTTGAATGATGGCTGCTGCTGCTCATCCATGTTTACAGCTTGATACACATTAGTGTTGGCCCAATAAGCACTAAAGGTAAATGGGCTAGGCTGGTGTCACATATTGGGCTTTTTTATGTTCTATAAAATACATAGAAAACATATTGTTAGTTAATGATATTAAAACGAAATATAGAAATAAAGATATTAAATGAAATGAAATGCATAAATTTTTTTGACATTCCCGAAATACTTATATGTCAATAGTATTTAAAGGTATACATTAACCCTTAATATATTTATATAGGAGTTTATTTCTTATTATATATTATAATTAACTTCATAACATTAAGAGGTCAAGAAAAACTATTAATTGTTATTATATTTTTAATAAACATACACCATGAGTACTCGATTTCAGTCGAAGTAATCATGTATGCCAAGAAAATCAAATCAACATATATAATAGATCGACGAAGATATGAGAAATTGAATATAATCGTCATTTCTCGTCCTTCAAAATATTCAGATCCCATTAAAAAATAGTATATCAATTTATAATTAAAAAATCTGAAGTTAAATACAAAAATAATGCAAAGTTATGAATACGACTGCCGTAGAATTATAGTGTTAATGAAACTCATATCCTCAGAGAATGAATCATGGCCTCTAAGAGAAGACAAACAAATAATTTCATCATTTGTGAACTATATTTTTATGAGAGAATAGAGGTGAAGATGAAGATAGAGTGAGATCCTTAAAAATTAATAATAAATCTGCAGGCGTTGATGTATAGAATAAACAATTAAGCAGATAAGGACCATTAGAGTAGAATAGGTCTAATTTTATATATTTTGCTTTTATTACATTAAATATGTTCGTTTTTTGATTACATTAAATACAATTATCTATATTAACTACAATTTTATTAATATGTGAATACTTAAATGTACATTATCATAAAAGTATATATATTATACAATCTACTTAATGATAATTTGTAAATTGTATTTATCATCATTTTTTTGTGTGAACCAACATATTATCAAAATTTCCATATATGAATTGTATAGTAGTACCAAAAAATATCATTAATAATATAAACTAAAAAAACAATTAGAACTTTACATTTAGTTATTGTCTACGAATTTCTTCTCTCAGCCATCACAACATTTAACTGAAATTACTAATGATAAATTAAATAGTTGTTAATCAGCACTCCCTTTTTAATATATAAAGAAATTTTTGTTTTTAATAGTTTTATAAATTTTATTTTCTTAATTTTACAAATACTTATAAATTGTTTTGCTAGCAATGTCGTACCCAACAGTGACTTTGGTTGTTGTTACGGAATTGTGTTTAAACTAACTAATAATAAATATATTGGTAATAGTAAAATTTAATGTTGATTAAATTTTTATGGATATTTTTGTCTGTTACAACTCACTAATCTAAATGCAATTGAATACTATTTTATGGGAATACTGTACTGATATGTTTTGTTTGTTTATTTGTTTCATTGGTTTTCAGAAAATCATTATCCTTATACAAGTAATTCAACAGAAATTGGGCGTCATAGTGCATTACGAACCATATTTTTCTTTCAACCATTCCAACAATTGAGTAAGTTTATTGATGGTAAATAGTTATTAATGAGGACTCATTTTTTATATAAATAAAAAATTTGTTTTTAATAGTTTTTTTAATTTTTTCCCCCTAATTTTCCAAATGTTGATAGTTGCTCTACTATCAATGTCAGACCCAACAATGATTTTATTTACGGTCAACATAATTATATTTAAACCAATTAATAATAAATATGTTAGTAATAGTTAACTTTAATGTTGATTTAAATAATTTGGATTTTCTTTTGTTACAATTCACTAATATAAATGCTATTGCATACTTATTTCATGAAAATATTGTATTGATACGCTTTCTTTGTTTTTTTGTCTTATTGTTTGTACATAAACCAACATCCTTACACAATTCAGTAGAAATTGGGTGCCACAGTTCATTACAAACCACATTGTTCTCTTAACCACTACAACGTTTAAGTGAAACTACTAAAGGTAATAGTTATTAACGAGCACTCTTTTTTTAATATATAAAGAAATATTTGTTTTTAATTTCCCAAAATGTATATAGTTAGCTCTGCTAGCAATGTCGGACCCAACAATGATTTTGCTAATAATGTCACCCGAAATGCAATATGTAATCCATTTGCAGGGATTTATACAAGTGAATTTACACCAATTGACTTAACTGGTTATCGGCGTTTACTCGATACTACTACTTCTTTATTTCGATCATCAAGAGCAGAAAGTCCAGTTGTTGATGAGAAATCATATTATTAATGATAATGACAATGGTATGGATTATGAAGGAGGTATAAAATCACATGTTAATGACTTAAAACTTATTTTAAGGTAGTGTTATATATACTAAACCTCATCCTATTACTTTTTTTATTTAATAATATTATTAATTTTAGCTTATTCGGATGCTGGTGATCCAACATATAAATGTCATCACTGTGGCATATTTTTCTGGTATGAGGAACGGTTGTTGCCGTATTTTTACACCTGAAATTTTCTTCGTGTTGTAGTCAAAGGAAAGTGCAACTTCCACCAATGAAAGAGCCACCACAAGTTTTACACAATCTACTTCATGGCATAGACGAGAGAAGCAAACACTTTTTGGAGAATGTAAGATCATACAATAACATGTTCTGCTTCACATCAATAGGAGGAAAAATTGACCTTCGACCAACCAAGGAAATTCTCCACCAATATTTAAATTGTATGGACACAATTATCACTTGATTGGAAGTCTATTACCCTTTGAAAGAGCCACTCCAAAGTTTGCTCAACTTTATATTTACGACACTGAAAATGAAGTCTATAATATATCAAATTGTGTTCAGTATGTGATTTTTGTTTTATGATTTTGAGGTAATTCCAACATTATTTAAGTTTGTTGTTGGTTTGTGAACTTATTAACAAATCTATCATTTCTTATGTGCAGGAAGCAAGAAAACATAAATACTCTTCATGTTGAAATTGTATTTGATTTGAAAGATATGCTCGATGAACATAATATTCTGGTGCAATAATTTAGAATGGTAAGAGAGAATATGGTGCATGGTGGAAATTCAAATGTGAGGTTGAGACTTATTGGTAGAAGAGGATGAGATGCAAGAAGATATAATCTCCCTTCTGTGTATGAGATTGCGGCTCTAATAGTTGGAGATTTTGATAAGTCTCTGGGAGATCGGGATATTATAGTTGAAACACAATCAGAAACATTGAAAAGAATAAATGAATTAAATGATGCGTACCTTACCCTACAATATCCTCTATTATTTCCTTATGGGGGAAGACAGTTATAGGGAAGACATATCTTTCTCTAATTCTAGAAACAATGAAGGTGGAGGAAGACATAAAATCAGTATTAGAGAATGGTTTTACCATCGATTGCATGAGAGAGATGAACAACCTTCATCAATTCTATGTGCAAGGTGCTTAACACAACAATTTATCGTAGACGCATACACCATGGTCGAGTAAGCTAGGTTAACGTATGTTCGTACCCACCAGAAACAACTACGATCTGAAATGCATAAAGGCCTTGCTAAAACATTGTTCCATGGAGAAACAGATCCATGTCTTTTAGGAAGACAAATTATATTGCCATCGTCCTTTATAGGTGGAGCTCGATATGGCGATTTGTTGATGGGTCAGTTACCCAGATCTTTTCTTAAGTTTCACCTATAATCCAAAGTGGGAAAAACGGGGGTTAAAACTTGAAGATCGTCCAGATGTGGTGTGTCGAATTTTTAAAATGAAGTTGGATGGTTTGATAAAGGATCTAAGGAAAAAACAAAATATTTGGTTCAGTTCGATCATGTAAGTGTTTCATGTTATACTATACATTGTTGGTATTTATTTTTAGTTTATGATAAAGTGTTCGTTCCATTTAAAAATATCTATTGCTACCAAATTTTTTTCCAGTGATTTACATAATTGAATTTCAGAAACGTGGTCTGCCACACACGCATATTTTGTTGTTTCTTGATCAACAATATAAGTATCCAACATCTAATGACATTGATAGGATAATTTCAGTTGAGATTCCGAATCCAAAGGAAGATCCTAAATAATAAAATGCAGTTTGCGAGTTTATGATTCATGGTCTATGTGGTTTTGCTCGCCCAAAATCCCCCTGCATGTCGGATGACGCATCACAAAATGTAGATGAACTTAGCATGTACTATGATTGTAGATATGTATCGCTGTGTGAAGCTATGTGGAGAATCCTAGGATATGAGATTCAATATAAGAACCCATCAGTAGAGCGGTTGAGTTTCGATCTGCCAGATCAACAATCTATAGTTTTCTCGGATTCAGATATGATAGATGTTGTCATAGGTCATCCTACAGTAACTTATAACATGTTTTTGGCCTGGTTTGAAGCGAATAAATTATATGATGAGGCACGTGAGCTAAACTATGTGGAATTTCCCCAAAATGTTTTGTAGAAACGAGATAAAATGATATGGACAAAAAAGGAGACGTGATTTTTCATTAGGCAACATTTTTTATGCGCCTCCTGGCAGTCGTGAAATTTATTATTGGAGATGCTTACTCAACATTTTCTAGGGTCCTACATCATTTGAAGAAATAAAAATAGTAGGAAATGTGACATATGATACATTTTGTGAAGCGTGTTATGCTCATGGCATATTGGATGATGATCGAGAATACATTGATGGTATAATCGAAGCAAGTTAGTTTGCATCCGGCCATTCATTAAGGTATCTATTTCAAACTCTTCTTTCATCTAACAACTTGACTCGACCAGAAGATGTGTGGGAAAAGTGTTGGACATATTTGGTTGATGATATTTTACACAGACAAAGTCGTATACTTAATGATCAAGGTGCACTAACATTTAGTTTTCTTTGTCATCTTTTATTAAAATTTAATTATATATTTAGTATATTATAATTGCTTAAATTGATTTATTTTTTAGATTCAAATATGACTGAGGAAGAAATAAAGAATCTTACGTTGGTAGAGATTGAGAAAATCATGCGTACATTTGGCGAGAGCTTGAGATTATATAATACAATGTCATATGACTCACTTATCAAGCATGTATAATAGATTGGTGCATGAGGAGTTGTGGTGAAATTGAAGTGCTTTGGCTAAGGAACACACTGCATTGGTTGCAAAATTGACAAACAAACAACGTAATGTATACGATACTATCATAGATGATGTTCGGGCAGACAAGGGTGGTGTTTTCTTTGTTTATGGCTATGAAGGCACTGAAAAAACATATGTTTGGATAACATTGTCTGCAACACTTAGATCGAAGGGGGACATTGTTCTTAACATGGCCTCGAGTGGTATTGCTTCACTTCTGCTGCCAGGTGGAAAAACTGCGCACTCAAGATTTTCCATTACTCTCAACCCCATTGAAAACGCAACTTGTTTTATAAATCAAGGAAGCCACTTAGTAGAGCTTATCGTGAGGGACAAACTTATAATATGGGACGAAGCACCCATGATGCATCGACATTGTTTTGAAATGCTAAACAACAATCTTAAAGATATCATGCAAATAACTAATCCACAAAAACAAACACAAACCCTTTGGTGGTAAGACTATTGTGTTTGGTGGAGATTTCCATTAGATTTTGCTGGTAATACCAAAAGATACACGATAAGACATTGTTCATGTGACCATCAATTCATCTAGCAGCTGGAAACATTATAGAGTACTGAGGTTGACAAAAAAACATGAGGCTTGCAAATCCATCTTCTACTGGCCCAAAATTGAGTGAATTGAAAGAATTCTCTGATTGGATTGCAAAGATAGGAGACAGACCAAATGGAGTTGAACATGATGTTTATTCAGATTACAGATTCATAGATCTTCTTGTACCTTCATCTTCAAATACAATCGCAACTATTGTGCATGATACATATACTTCAATGCCAATTTTTGATGAGGACCCAAGTTGTTTGAAAGATCGAGCCATACTAGCCCCTACTCTGGATGTTGTTGATTCTGTGAATGATTATATGACTTCTTTGAATTCAGGTAATTCAATCATGTATTGAAGTTCTGACAGTACATGTAAATCTGATTAAAATATTGATGTGTTGGCTGATGTGTACCCTACTGAATTTCTAAACGGAATTAAATTCTCAGTGGTTCCGAATCATGAGTTTAAATTGAAGGTTGGCAGGCCCATAATGTTACTATAAAACATTGATCATTCACTTGGACTATGCAATGGCACTCAAATGGTTATAACGAAGCTTGGAACACATATCCTAGAAGCTGAGATACTAAGTGGAACAAACGCAAGGCACAAGGTCTTCATCTTCGACATAGCCAAGATTAGAAGAAAGAAAATAACAAAACTATATTAAAGATAGAACATAAATTTGTAGTGAGTCATCCTTTCTCGACATACACGATTCCATCAAAAGATATCCGTTGTTATATCATCAGTATCACTGAGTATCCACAAATGTCATAGCAAGGAGTTTCTAACTCCAACCCTAATTTCTTCTAGAGGAAAATCATGGTTATTTGAATTGTTTCATCTCTGAGGAAAACATGCATATAATTATGGCTACTGGTTTTACCATGAAACAAAATCGACTTCTTAGTTAAGATCATTATTTCCAGAACTTCGAAAGTCCATAATTTGGAAAAAAGAAAAAGAAAAAAGAAACTTACCCCCTTCTAGCATAAACATCAATTTAGTTGAAACTAGCATAAGGATTATATAAATCTCAATACAAAACTCAAACATAGATGGTCGACAAAACAATAAAGCGAAAGAAAATGAGAGACATGAACTAGGCTATGACTTAACAATCACTACAGTAAAAAAGAAAAGCGACAGTAAGACGAGAAATCACCCATTCTTTAAAACACGAGTTGGCGGCCAACCAAGAGGCAGAGTTTCTCCAGGTTTGATAGGAATGACGGAGATTTTAGTGGCAACAATGGCATGGAGTGGTTTAGAATCGGCCAGAAAGATGAGTTTCATCCCTGTAGTTGAGTCGCCGCTTACTACCCTAATAGCTGAGGAGGAGAAGGGTCTGCTTAGAGAAGGGGAATTACATGAAAAGGTCAGGCACACTGAGAAATTTTGATCAACCTCCCTAATGTGTCAAAGACAAATCTACCCTTTTGAAATCAAGAAAAATGCTTAAAATTTGATTTTCAATGCATATAATTATTATAGTTATTTTAAAATTTAAATTATAGAGAATTATTTTGCATGTGTTACTAGCACTAAGTCTGAAATTAGTTCCTCCAATTCAAAGTGTTTTTTGTTCTTTCTAATTGTTGGTAATAAGGGTAGAATAATTCTTATGTTTGATCCTCCAAAAGCTTATGATAAGGTTGAATAGAAAGAGTAATTTATAAAATTTTGTATTTGTTTGGCTTTACTATTTGTTCATTAAGTATATATCCAACATTATCAAAAAAATTTAGTTTTCTATTTTTGATTAATGGAACCTTATCTACTTTTTTAAATCTTGCAAAAGCACTAGAGAAGGGGATTATCCCCTAGTCTTTTTGCTATTTTTTCGATAGTTTGAATTATTTTTATAATCCATTTCCATGAAATATTAGCATATTCTTTGTTGATAACACTATGATTTTCTCCTCCACCAATCTACTAAAATTTTCTATCTGATTTTTATTAGACTTAGTAAAATTCCTCAACTTGATCATTATTTTCTTTAGGATTCTATCTAATTTTTTAAACCCTTTTAAGTAATTTTGCTATTTCATGCCACATTTCTTTGGAGAGTCATCATTAATTTTCTTCCCCTTGATAATATCTCACTAACAAAGGATTTGAGGTTGTTTCTATGTGTCATTTGTGCATTGTCATTTTTCCTAACACTTATAATTTTCTTTGTCTTTTTTTTTTTTTTAGTTTCAAATTCCTTGTGATTGTGTCATTCATAAGCTTGTTTCTTCTTTGATTCCAAAACTTTATAATTCTAATTGTTCAGACTTTTCTCTCTTTGTTAATATGTTGGCAAATATAGTGTGCTAGAAATACTTGTTAATATAATATAAAGTAACTTATGCTAATCAATTGAAATAGTGTAGTCTTGGAAAAGTAGAATTTCTTCCATTGCTCATATGTTGCTTGTTGGTTTTTGGAAATCTCATTGGCATATTGTGAGATATCACCCCAATCCTAAAAAAAAATTGCTAGCACTTTGTGTTAACTAGTTTGAGCTTTTTATATGTATTAAACCCTAGATGGAGTTGTTTATACACATAAGAGCTTGAGCCCCAATGATTGTATTTTACATCCTTTGTTAACTGCAATATGGGGAGCCTTTTCGGGGTTCATCACCCGAATAAGCAAAACGCAGGAGTGTTTTATAGTAGCTAGGCACGCAAATTTAGATATTGAGACAGCAAATCATGTAAGAGAGCGAATGCATCCTACCATTTGAGACATAGCTAGAATGGTCTATGATAGACTATCGGAGCTATACTCTCACTGCATACCTAAAATGGACTTTAGGGCCTACTACAAACGCTTGGCCATAATGGTAGAGCATCATGAGGCTTTCATTTGTAAGTCATTATATTTGACATTACTACTACTAATTATGCCATGAGGGTAGCCACATGGGAGGTCCAAGTAGAATTTTTATGAGAGTAGTTAGTGGCAACCACTCACGAGGTCCAACCATTTGAGGGCTCGCAAGGAAGAGGCATGGGATAAGGTAAAGATGTGTCGAGAGGAGGCAGTGTTGGAGTGGGTCTAGATAGATGGATGGATCACATGGCCCCGAACATAGGTTCTCGAGGTGTGCTATGACCTTACATGATGAGACCCTACCTATACTATAATAAGGACAAAGTGACATAAAATAAATTTCGATGGTTGAGATTATAAATGTTACATGTCAAAGAATCTACAAGAATGAATATTGTAGGATTCATATAAACTTGCATTGAGTGTTGCATCACTCGGGGAGTGGATATTCTATTTCATGGATATCAATGTTGAGATACCATGTAGGTTAGCTGATGTAATGTTGGTCCGAGACGATCACATTGAACTGGTCCTGCATCAGAACTCAAGCCATAGTGACAACGAAGAAATTGAGACTGTATGCGTACATGTGGTCTTGCATAAGGGGAGTCGTGTATTTGACTGGTTTTTTAAACCTCTCTTGATCAAATAGGGGCCCGTTGGTTACAGTGGAACTATGCCTAAGTTTAATGTAATGGCAAGACAAAATTCGCTAGCCTCCAGAGTAATCTATTGGTATTGATTATCTATATTTCCTAAATTCATTGTATCTAAGAAGACCTTGAATACAGGATCAATAGAGAATTCGTAATCATTTCTGGAAAGATTGGTGTTTTTTCCAATGGGGTATTAGGAGCTTTACATCCTTAAAATTCAAATATTTTGATCATGTTCCTTGAATGCTTCCCTTGGTATGTCAAAATCCATTCTTGCTTTGTTTTACTTGCAAAGTCGGAAAAAAAGGTGAGCTCTCCATCCATACTCATTTCAAACTATCAGACATTACCTTGACAAATTCATTAACTTTTGATTTGGATGTGAATACAAAGATAATATCATCGATATAGATCTGTCCAATAATGACATCCTTGTTAGTATATTGTATGAATATGTTTTTATCCACTCCTCCATGTTTGTATACTTTATCTTGTAGTATGTTTAAGCATATATTGAGCCTTTTTTCAATTTATACACGTGGTCGGGAAAAAGAGGATCTTTAAATCCCTTTGGTTGTTCAACATAAGCTTCATTCTTTGATTAACCATTCATGAAGAAACTATTTACAATTTTTTATATTAAACTAGTTTGAGACCTATGTGATGCACAAAAGATATGTTTTTATTTTTATTTTATATTTTGTAATATAAGTATATATTCAAGTTATATAATATATTGTAAAATGTGTGGATTTGTGATTCAGTTCTCGTTCATAAATTGATAAGCATGATATCCACAATTTATAGAAGGTTGAATGATATTATTTTTTTAAATAGAGATGTGAGCAGTGTAAAGAAAATAAAGATTTGTACATATATCGTAAAAATTGTCAATTACACAGTCATATTAGGGATACAAATATTAAGCAAATCACCAATTAAATATAATAATATCATAAAATTTGAAATTAGATAGAAACAAATACTTAGAAAGTTAATGAATAATCGCACAATGGTTATACGTCAAATAATTAGCAGATCTCAACAGAAAATCACAAGAACATTCAAACAAAAAATGAAAGAGATGGACGAACTTTTCATTTAAAAATAAGAAAGAAAAATAGTTAAGAAAATAAAATATGTTTATAATAAATTGAAAGCAACATATGAATAAAAAATCTAAAAATAAAATAAACCTGAAAATAATATTTTGAAGAGTGTAGGCTTTGGCGACAACTGAAATAGGGCCCATATTGTTATACTTATCTTACCATTTATTATCTTGATAAATATATATAGAAAGAAGAAAGAGACAAAAATGAGAAATAATTTTGAATTACGGTAAGATCGGTGAAAGTTTAATGACTTTCCACAATATAATGAAACTACAATGATTTACGGTTCCTAACAAATATTCCAATTTTTATTTCTTATTTTGAATATATTATGAGTTAACAAAATTTCCTTAAAATTGGAATTTGTTTATGTTGAACAACATAAATTAAGCAAATCTCGAAGATTTTTATATTAATCTATCCAATTAAATTGAAATAATTTATCTTAAAAGAGTTCCACAAATAAATATCATTTTACATTTATAGGGTGGAAATTTAGGTCGGAAAACAAAATTTTAATTTTTTTTACTTTTATGTATATATATAGATTATTGTTTCGTAGATTTTATAAGATCGTGTGATTTTAATTGGTTTGATAAAATAATTCAAGAAGATCGAATAATATATTTATTAGATTTCATATATTTCTTGAATTTTAGAATTTAGTGATTTGATTAATATTCGATAAAATATCTAGATTTCAAATCATATATTAAATGCAGTAGTATATTCATCTTGATATCATTTTATTTTGAAACACCTAAATTTGTGGAAAATTTTAGATTTCAAAATCGAATCAAAATTTTTAGAATAAAAACGTTCAAATTTAATTTAATAACAATATATTTATTCTACATTAAGTAATAAAGTTTATGCAGGAAAAAAATGGAAACAAATCATTTTGTTTATATATATATATAGATGAACATTTTTTATATAAGCAAAGGTAGGATTCTTACAAATTCAAGGCGATAATGTTGTGAAGGTGTCTTCAAAATGAATCCCTTCAACTTGTGTATACCATTATGTTACATCAACTTGTGTATACCATTATGTTACATGAAGTGCCTTATTTCTTGCAGTGTTCCTTACTTCACTAGTCTTGTTCTTTTATGATCCATTTTGTACCTATCACAATTGATTTCTTTGGTCTAGGAGCCATAATTTAGACATCATTCCTTGCAAATTGCTCCAACTCTTCTTATATCGGAAGAATCCAACAATCATGCTTTACAACTTTCTTAACACTCCTTGGTTTCACTATCGAGGTATAACAAACATAATAAGTCAATCCCTGCATTTTCTTGTAATCTTTCTTGGGATTGCCTCTTGTCTTATTGTCTTCATCTATCTCACCAATCTAAAGCTCTTTGAGATGATATTTCTAAATATGGTGGACCTATTCTTCGTAGATGTATTTTCTCTATATGTTCAAGGTTTTCTTCATATTCTTCATTTGTTTGTTCATCAGAACCAATTGTTTTGATATCATGAAAATGAATGTCAGTTAGGACATCAAAAGAACTTGTAGAATCATAATAACAACACTTTATACTTTCAATAATAGTAGAAGTTTATAGATCGTAAACTCTAAAAACACTATTGTATCCTAAGAACATGCATGTATCACTTTTGGAATCATAACTTACCAATCTCATCTCGATCAAAGGTAACACTTACACCTGAAAACATGAATATGATTGAGATTTGGTGTTCTTCCCTTCTAGATCAAGTTTGAAGTTATTCCAAGACCCTTTCAAAGATACACATGATTAATGATGTAATTGGTTGTGTTGACAACTTTAGCTCACTACTTCTTGTAAAGTTTTATTCTTTTTTTCCTCTACTCTGTTCTGCTTGAGTGTCCGAGGTGTTGAAAACTCATGAAAAATATCACGTGAGACACATAAATTAATAAAAGAAACTTTCAAACTCTTCACCATGGTCATTTTGAACTCTTACAATTCTATATTTTGATTCATTTTCAATAAAAAGAACAAGAGTATTAAAAGCCAAATGTTTCTGTTTCTCTCTAAGAAAATTGACCTATATAAATCTTGAGAAATTATCAACACACCTAAACATGTACTACTTACCTCCATTACTTTCGACTTTTGTTGGCCCCATTAGGTGCATGTGAATCAAATCAAGTACCTTTTTTGGTAATAACTTCATTCAAATATTTGTGAGTACTCTTCTCTCGCTAACCAAATTGATATGGTCCACAAACATCTTGTCATTTATTGTACAACTTTGGTAAACCTAGAACATTATCTGACTTTGATAAACTGATTAAGTGTGAAAAATTGATGTCACCAAGCTTCTCATGCTAGATCTCTATTTTGTTATTGTAGTTTGACAAACCATGCTTCTTTCGTGATATCTATAATTTCTGTAAAAACATTGCAATTATTTTTATCAAGAACATCACATTTTTTCTGAGTAATTGGATATGAAGTCTTTCATCACAGATTTGACTAATGGTCTGCAAGTTTGCTTTCAAATTATCAATAAGACGAATATCTATAAAGCATAAAGTCCTTCAACATTGAGCACGCTCACCAATAACTTTGTTATTGCCTCCGCTGAACATAACATATCTATCATTAATTTAAACAACATTAGTCGGATTAGTTGAATATCTAATATATGACATGAGCAACCATGAGCAAAGTAACTTCCTTCATAGCTAGACCTTAAAGCAAGTAATTATGAAAAATGTGTTACCTCCTTCTGAACATTCTATTGAGTATGATTAATCAAGTCAATTTTCTTTTGGGAGCATAAGATGGAGAACCTTGAGTTTTGAGAGGAATAATACTAATATTTCATTAAATAATATTTTTAGAAGAGAGAAAATATTTGACCTTATAGCATTTTGAAGGAATATGATCATCTATTCCATAGTAGTGGCGTACAAGAATGCATTTCCAAGAGTTGTTCCTAAAATTATTAAATTCTATTAGAACTTCATGTGTAGAAGTTGATAGTACAAAAACTCTACTTGAGGATTGATTTTCTTCAATGATACCAACTCGACCAATATATTATACTAAATATTAATAATACCATACGGTGTACTATTTAAAAGTACATATTAATTATAATTTTGAAGAAATTATCCAATTACGCATTACATATTAGTTTCCTCGTTAATGAGATTAAAAAACATTATTTATAATTACAAACTTTAAAATAATATTAAATACACACCATTTGAATTTTGTATAATAAAAAATATGTATAACATCCTTTGTTGGAAACACAACAACCCAACAACTAAAAAGGGTCCTGAAAAGAAAGATACTTTAAAAATACAAAGGATATACGGGTAAATAAAAAGTTTAATAACCTAAATATGTAATATTCAATTCATGTCTATAAATGTAGAAAACGTCCATATATAATTAATCATTTCTCAAGTTAATATGACTACCATAATATTATGGAAAAAAATATATAAGAGATTCAATTATTAGAAATTCTCCGAGTAACCATATCCAAGAATTTGAATGAAATTGCCTGAATAGAAAAACATAATAAAGACATTTTTTACTAAACGAGAAATATTTTTAAATTATATAAAAAGTAGAATATTAATCACCATTTCATGGCTGGTGAGGAAGGAAAGACATGGCAAGACTGTCTCATACCATGGACCCAGATATTACAGTCTTTTCTGCCAGGAGTTCATATCCAATTGCTACATATCATAAAATACACAGTTACAAATCCGAAAATGAAAATTTTATATCATCTAAAACAAAATAAATTGAAAATATATAAATCTTATAAAAAACTACAATGGACAAATATTATTCTTTTTTTGGTCGAAAATGCAAAAATTAGATAAAAAAAAAAAAAGAGGTAATCACACAGTACTCGAGCATACCCGAAAAAAATTATAGCCTCAATGCACAAGTGCCAATCGTGGGGAGGGATCCTCAAATTATTCCAAACATTTTAAGTGTGTAATTCGCCTTACAATACAAAAACTAAAATGAAATCCTATGTTGTTAGAAAAAGTCGTACCCCCAATTGGATTGAGGGTGGACCTCACTAAAAACTTGGCGACCATTCGAGGAAAATAGACCATTGTAACATTAATCATGTAAGTGTTACAAATCTGCACACCCCAAACACACACACAATTCACTAATTCAATGAAATTACACGGGAGAACCAACCAAATTTGTTCGGGGATATGAGATTACAAACAATGTTCCAATCTATACAATCTACCTTTGGTGCCCTGGTAGCCAATTGTTGCTATAAAATATTTGAAATCACATAATCAAACAAAAGGATAATGTAATACATATTAAGCATATAGCACATTATATCATATAGATGAAAAAAGACTAATGTGCTAAGAAATTAAATTATTAACGCAAAACCTGTATAAATTAAGTTATTCCACGTTATTTATCCATATTTTTCCTATTTTTTTCTAATTATAATATTTAACTGATCTAATTAATTATTTTTTGTTGTAGAAAAAGAATTAATTGCATTAGAAAAAAATTAGTTAAAAAATATGTTTTTGGGCTGAATTTTGAAGATATGGGCCAAGTGAGGTGAAGAGAAGAAGAGAAGAGTTGGGCTTTGATATGACAAAGTCCAAATTTATAAGGAAACCAGGAAGAATGTAATTCTTAACTAAACTCTTATACATTCTTTTGTGATTATTAGCTATAAATTTCCTTTTAAAATGAGATTGGAAGGGGATTTATTCCCATAGCACTGCAGAGATTTTGGTAGGGCAACAAATACTTTTTTTTGATCAAATTTGTGAGGACTTGGTTCCACAATCAAGGGTTACGGTTATTTTTTTATTTAAGGGTTGATTATTTTTCAATTACATTATTGAAGATGTCATTTTTTATATTTTTATATATGTAATATAAATATCAAATTAAAGATTATAAAAAATAATTAATTTAATATATTTTTCATAAAATATGGAGTTGAGATGAAATATTTATATACCTTTAAAAATTGAAGTGAAAAAAAAAAACAACAAGACAAAATTTTATAGGTATTTTGAAGCCCTTTTTTTTTTTTTTTTTTTTTTTTTTTTTTGTTAGTTGTTGTTCTATTATTATTATATATGTATATTCATATAGTATTTGTGCGTGCGTTGGCATAAAATTAGTTTTCTTATTCATAGAACTAGTAATTTATCTCATGCATGGCTATCTATTTTTTTATTAATAATTAATTTAATTTTTTATAATTTTAGTAATTTTGAGAATTTAGAGTTTATAAATTTAAAATGAGGAGGTATTAAACAAGGGTGTGGCTATTCATACCCCAAAAAACATATTCCATAATAATTATAATAAATAAGTTGACTAGAATATTTTTATATTTTTATATATTTAAAATAATTTAATTTTATTCTTTTTTATTTTCTTTTTATTCTCAACATTTTCTTCTTCTTCTTCTTCTTCTTCATCATGTTTCTTCAGTATAGAAATACAAAACTAAAATTGCAAATTCATTCATAGCTTTTTTGATACTCGGCCCAAATCTGAAGCCTTTCACCGCAAAGGCCAAATATGATAAGCAAAACAAACTTAACACTATTCTCTAAACGCTATTTCCCAAACTTAATTTGGTTAAAAATTGTGTGCATAAGGATATATATATATATATATATATATCAGGAAAACGTTTTTCAGAGGAAGGGTATATAGACTTGAAAAACACTCTAAACAACTTTTCCACCATTTTCTCTTCATCATCAGTCTTCAAGTCCTTAAACTTATACATGATTATAGCCTGCAACAAGTGTCAACCCATTCATCTGACCAAACCTATTCTGATTTGCCGCACTATTCTCCAATATATATATATATATTGTTTTAAAATGTGATGGAATATTTTATAAGAAACATAATTTTTCATGCTAATCTTCTTGTAATCTACTAATATTTTTTAGAAAATACTGATTTGAGCATCAGAACAGAGATACGTGTATGGTAGAGAAAAGTGAAAGAAATATAATTTTTTTTCTTTCTTTTGAGTTTTGGGTAGAGAAGGGAGGAGGTGGAGGTTAAAGGGAGATACATGTATGGTAGATTAAAGGATAGAAAAACTCCAAAGAGAATTTTTTTGCGGGGTTTTTTGGGGAAGGAAGGAAAATTTTCTATTTTAATTTATGAATTTATGTTGGGAATTGCGGGTTGGGCAGGTTTGAGATACTTTTTTGTTTTTTAATTTTATTTTTTATTTTTAATAAAAAAGGGTATAATATGTATAAATGAGGTATATTTAGTAAAAAAAAGAGAATTATTAATTTAATTTGGGTGTATTTAGACTTTGGGGTATGCTTAGAAGTCCTGGAGGTATGAATAGTCGCACCCATTAAACACATAGGATTATGATTCTCAACTGGAACCAATCCAAATGTTTCTTTATGATTTAAGTTGAAATGTTATATATTTTTGTAAAATATGAAGTACTATATTTGTTGAAAGAATAAAATTATGTTTTAAAATCATATTTTACTTTGATATATTAACTAATGACGCACTCAGATGTAGTTTGACTTAAATTTTCTTAAAAATAAAACAAATATTTATAAAATGACCTATTAGCTTGTACTTCTCTTTATATATATATATATATATATATATATATATCCCAAAAGACATGCAAGATATAATATTTTCTTCTTTTTTGTATCAATTTTTCTGTTAAAAAAGAATTTTAATTTTTGTGGTCGTTTAAAATTTTTAAAAGTAAAATATTAATTTTTTATTCTTTTTAACATTAAATTTGATAAAAATAAAATTATACTTATTAATCTTACTCTGTTATGTAAATATTAATTATTTTTATTTTTAGATCAAACCCATTGTAATCTAACTTATATATACATATATATTGGTTATCTATATCCCAAAATTGATAGAATTATAGGATTTAAACTGAAATACAATTTATATTTACAAAATATAAGTTTATTATGATATACTTTCATGATAAAATAACTAAAAAAAATATAAATAATAATATAATTATTTTTTATTGCAATATTTAGTAACCATTAAATCATGACTCTATCGATCACATTATTTTATTTTATCTTATATATAGATACATATTGATATATATTTCTATAACAAATAGATATCATAGTTAAAAATAATTTAAGAAGCAATTTTTTTTTTGAATTTTTGTATATATATATCACAATTAACTTAAGAAATTTTTTATATTTAATAATTCAATTTTAATGTATGTATGTGTGTATATATATGTGCAATGTGGATGTCAAATTAAAGATCATAAAAAGAGAATTAAATAGATATATTTTTTTAAAAAATTGAATTTGAAACAAAAAGTTATAAACTTTTGAAGTTTTTAGTGAAAAATAAAAAATAATAGAAAAGATAATCAAATAAACATATTTTGATAGATAATAACTTAAAAATTAATCAATTAAGTTTTATCAATCAAATATATATAAATAGATATTGATATGAATTTGTATAGAATAATAGATACCATAATATACATATATATATTGATATAGAGTTACATAGAAAAATAATTCTATAATTAAAAAGTAGTTTATGCGGAAAATTTTATTACTTTCTATTTAAGAAGGTATTTCATATATATATATATATATATATATATATATATAGAATGCGTACATTAATAAATCCAGTTGTCATTATTTAATGACTTAATCATTGAACATTATTGCAATGCATATACTTAATAGTTCATTGGTAAATGAAAAGTGGCAGGAAAATTCCGACTTCAGAAATGTGAATCATTCCTTGTAATAATATAATGTAGCCTTCAGAAAAATGAATTTACAGAGTCATCAACTTTAACAGGAAGTCTCCCGGAACCAAAAGACATGCACCTAACCCTTCATAAAGTAGACTTTTATTTAGTTTATCTTGTCCAGGATACCATAATAATTTGCATAATTTATTAATTCCAGTTCTGGTTGAAAAGAAAATAAAATTGTTTTTTAATTAATAGAAATGCTTTAAAAAAAAAAAAAAAAAAAAAGCTTGTTATGATGAGGTCAAGTTGTAAAGAGAAAAGGCATAGGCCTTAAAAGTAGTAGTCCATGGCCCTATCCTACCTGCTTCATCTCATAACATGTACAGAATATATAGGGCAATTAACATATAGAAAGTGATCAAGATTGCCTTGCAATTGAAGGGGTTTTGATATCAGGTATATTTCATACAGAATGAGAAAAGGGGGCCGAAAAATGTGGTGGGTGGTGCCAAGCAGGAAGAAGAAAAGTTGGAGAGCAGAATCAAGGATGGAGATTGAAGAAATCCTGAAGATGAAGCTTGAACCGATCATGGAAGAACCGGAGACGAACGACGAAAATGCGGCTCTAACGAAGCATAGAAGCGTCTCAAAGAAGGTGAAGAAGATTCAGTTGAAGCTTTTTATGTCTCAGTTGAGTCTCAAAGAGTCTTATGTCATCTTCATGACTGGATTTGCATCCAAAGGTTGCCTAAGCGGACTTCCCAGATACTAATTGCATCACACATCCAACTCCCATGTACATATATACATATATATATATTTTCATTTCACTTGCCATAATGTGATTGTATTTACTGTAATTAATGTTGCCCCTTTCTGAGCAAGTCTCTCTATTTGATGCTCATATCTAACAGCTGCAGAATTCATTTTTAGAAATGATTCAACTTGACATGGATGCTCTACTTACTTTAGTCGTTGTCTGGGTCGTGCCGTGTGTGTTTGAGGCAAAGAGGGCACCAGTAAAATTTGTAGATTGTTTAGGGTCTGTTGATATCAGTTGCAAACCTAGTTTCAAAGGTTAACAAAATTAATTAAGATTAACAGGTGTTTAAGATATGAAAGGAGTTGAAATCAAATTAAATGATGCAACTGTAATTTGTTTTTGGTTATTTTTTTTCCCTCCTTTTTTTGTTTCATTTCTTTTTTGGCGCGAGCTGCTCATTAAAACATTTACAGCGTGCTTGGTTGGTTAAGTAAAGGCTCGCCAACTTTACAATTAGCATATTCTTGCTACTAATATATCAATAACATTACACATCGAGTAGATATTTGCTACTAATTCATCAACTAAACACACTATCCACCTGGTAGGTGCTTGACCACGTGGCTTTCTTGGATGTTGCCATGTTGCAACAACTTAATTGATAATAACCGAACCCTTGGGATGCCGGATCGAATTGATTTTCATGTCATGACTTACTAGTTAAGTGTCTTAACTCGATTGTGGATCTGCATTGACTTATTTTAGTTCGTTTGACTCTTTATCTATTCTTGTATACTTCTTGACTTGATTTTTTTATATCACTATTTTTATTAGATTATTAACTTATGATATATGAGTGCAGTCCCACACACAAAATAATAGAGCTACATGAAAATTATTGTTTGGAACAAGAATGAAAAATTGCACGAAACAAGAATGAAAAATTAAATTTAGAATTGAATTACATGAATTATAATTTGATACTATTAGGATATCATTTAAATTTTAATTGCAATGAGATATATATATATATATATATATATATAGATATATATAGATCCTCAATACTTAATTATTTATTACATATACTAATAAAATCAATCAATAATTAAGAAATATTATATTAAAAAATGTTACATGTAATACACGGATATTATACTAGAAAAAAACTGTTGAAAATACGAAGTGTAGGGTCAAAATCTATTATAAAAAAGAACTCACCGAAAACTATCATTAATTTACTATTCTTAATTTCACACTAATATAAGTTCTCAAATTCAAATGCTTTAATAGGCAAGACTACGTTATTATTTTTTTAAGGATTTTTATTTAGTCTGTTAATAGTCTATGCATAGATGTTTTTTATTTTTTTAATTTTTTTTGAAGGCAGGAAATTTTATTTTTCTTGTTCAATATATAGTGTTAAAAATGAATCATAGATTCTGGCGGGCTGGATTGTACTGATCAAATCTAATCCAACTTTTTATTTAATACTAATTGAACGTATGTTGCTGGCATGTAATTTTAACTTTATGCATCTAACAATTCTTTATTATTTGCATATGTCATCTACGTATTAGTATAATAAAAAAATAGTTTAAAACTTGTAATTTCCCCTTATTTTTAGTTTTTAAATATGATTTTTTAATGACATCTAGGCTTTGATTAGTTGATTTTTTTCTTTTTAAAAAAAATATTTTTTCAATTTCTTAAAACGCAAATAGATTTTTTGTTTTTAATTTTTTTATTGTATAATGTATCAAATTAATTATTTTTTTACGATCTTTAATTTTACACCATATACCTATATTAAAATGAGATATTAGAAAAAAACTTATTAAGTAAATTTAATTCTTAATACCATTAATCAGTTATTATAGATACAAGACTCTAATTTTGATACGAGTGAATAATTGTTCTTATACAAAGTTATATATTATACACATTTTTATTAATAAAATAACAATATTTGTTGAATATTTATTTATGCATAGTAATTTACTCAAAATTGTAATATTAATTTTTTCTTGAATAATATATAACAAATCGTCCATTGAAGGGGAGCATACTAGTTATCCTAGTGGTAAGGAGAAGGTTCCAAATTGTTAGGGATCTTGAATTCTAATGGAACAAAAAACTTGTGGATTTTCTTTAAGAAATTAAATAGTCAGATATATATTTAGTGGAGATTGGCAGGACAATAGAAAAACATTGCTTCCATACAGATTACCTATATGCTATTTCATTGAAAATATTAAATTAATAACTTTGAGGTTATATCAAATTTATTAATTAGAAGAATCATTAACTTATTAATTTGCTAATTTACAGAACAAATGCATACACCTTTATCAATAATTATAGTCATTATGTTAGTATTGTAAATATAATATGCCTCTAATCAAGGTGATTTTGAAATCTATATTATATCATTAAGTTAATACTATTATTGAAATTATATAGTTATATAAAATTTATTTTTAAAAGTTATACTTTATTATTATACTAAAAACATTAATTTTGCCTATAGGTCCCCAGTCAAAATTGAAAGATTTATGAAATTGCAGAAATTATTAATTTAAGATTCCATCATTAGAAAGAAACCATATGTGAAAATGAGTAATTATATAGCTAGATTTGCAGGAGTAAGCATTAAGATGAGGACAGGCAGAGTATAATGAGAAGCTGCATTTAAGGAAACGAGATACTACAAGCAGGAGAAGGTCCTGTAAGAAGCGACAGCAGCAGATGTGTTTCGAGAGGAATGAGAAAGGACAGGAAGACCCCATTGACAAGAGAAGATAATGGCCGGACAAGCTTCTTCCACCTTCATTCTTTCGACAATACCGGAACACATCTTACCAATCTTCCTTGACAACATAAACATGGTTGATAATGGCTTCCAATTCAGGTTTCTAGAACGCGAAAGCTTGACACCTTTCACTCTTCCATTCCCGCGAACCTTCTTCATCCACACCTGCCTTGTTGTCGTCCTCCTAACCGGCTTCGGATCACCGCGGATGAGCCTATGGTATCGGCCGCTCCCAATCCAATCTTGAAAATCCATTTGCATATATATAAAAAAATTGAAACTTGCATGAGAGGAACTGACTGATCAAGAAATGAGGATGAATAACTTGTGTGTGTGTGTCTATATATATATATATATATATATAGAGAGAGAGAGAGAGAGAGAGAGGGAGGGAGGGAGAGAATAGGAGATATATTACAAGGTAGGTAGGTATTATAGCACATGGAGATGGAATCGGCTTTCGCATTATTATTTGAACCACGCAGAGTAGTTAATGGAAAGAAGTGAAATTTGACAGGTCTGGATTCCTCAAACACATGGGTTAACACAATGTAGCTATATACAGAGCATCCATAGGATATATACATATATTTGAAGTAGTAAGCTGGCTTTTTGCTTAAAGTTGGAGATGGATGATAGTACGCACACACGCCTAATGTGTTGCAGCATGATGATTCCTGGATGTGTGTAAGAATATGCAGAATGATATGGAGCTACAGATGTTAATTACCAGAGGGCGGGAGTTATATATATATATATATATATATATATATATATATATCTTCAAGAATAGACCTTTTAGGTATCTTCTTGAACTTTAATTTCTAAAATTAATTCCTAAGCCCAAAAGAATTCTCCCAATTAATTATTTAATTCTCTAGTATTATTCAGACCTAATTAATTATTTGTCCAATAAATAAAATTAGCTCAATAATTAATTATCTCTATGATCATTTAATTACTTAGGCCCAAATAATTTACTTTGTCCATAAAATATTATTTAGCCTAATAATAAATTGATCAATGATTAATTAATTATTTTTCTCTATTCGAGCGCATCAAAATCTAGTTATGCATGTGACCCATTTGGTTCATCACTTCACCTAGTACAAGAACAAGCAATACAATGGCAATATTAATTAATTCAATTAATTAATCACCTTTGAAATTTCTCAATCCTTAAGTACTCAAAACATCTATTCGTTCATGTCCAACCAACAATACTAGATGGACTCCTAAGTAAAAGGTGAATTCAATATATGAACCTTTCATTCGTAGTTACCGTGCAGATACAGTCCCTTCGCTCAGTGGTGTCTCGACATCAATATTCATAGAATAGGATATTGACTCCCCGAGTGGCGTACCATTCAGTGCAAGCCTATCTGAATCTTATAATATCTCTTTTTGTAGATTCTATGACCTGAGACATTTATGATCACAACCATTGATATTTATTCCATGACTACCAACTTGTGCATGACCAAGTCTCATAGTTACTGAGTTAATAGGATTTCAATATCAGATAACATATAAACATAAATGAATACGATAAAAAAGAAATGTCTTAAACTTTTATTTACATTCATAAAGATTGTATTTGAAATACGTATTTTATACTAGCTTAAGAGTTGTCTGCTGGGCACATCTTCCTACAGTACAAGTGTCAACAAATGGGTGACGTGCATAGAGAGACTGCTGAGATGGCTAGGTCGGTTCCAACATCACCATTAACAATATCATCATCAACATTGATCTCATCCTATGTTTAGGCAGCTCTTCTCTTTCTCTTCCGAGGCCTTTCATGGATTGAGACAGATCTACTACGATGTATTCCTTTCGCTATTGAATTTGTATGTCTAATGGGGTAGTCATGATGAAGATATGTAATCCAAATAGTTAGATCCATTTGAATGCCCACTATATAATGTGATGTAGCAGAGCATATGAATATACGCGAGTACCTTTTCTTGGCGTTGAGAATGCCAAAGCAAAATACTAGCAAGACAAAAGCAAGGAAAACCCTATGTTAATCTCATAAAATTCGACCTCCAAAAATAACAACGGAAGTCCTATAAATAACAGCTCACAAACAAAAATAATTAAGGCCAGTAAACAATGGGCTAAACCAAAAGAGACTAAAATAAAGCCTAACCATCAATAAAAACAATGCAGAAATAAAGAACAAACCAAACAACTATTCATTTTTCACCATTCATTAACTTTGCAGCTTTGTCTCCATAATTCTCATCATTTTTGAAACGATTCTCCCATGAATCGGTAACAACTTTGTCTCGGGAAGAATTTTCACCATAGAACGGGACCAAGTGCTTGACATTAAACACATCAGAGGTACGGATGTGACTTGGAAGACGCAAATGATACGCATTGGGATTAATGACCTCGACCACCTCTATGGGGCCAATTTTTTGAGCCGCAAGCTTATTGTATTCATGCACGGGGAATCTGTCTTTAGTCCAGATAGCTCAAACAAGGTCACCAACAACAAAAGTTACCTCACACCGACAGGCATCGACCGCACATTTATACATCATATTGGCAGCTTCAAGGTTCAATTGGGCAGTGGTGTGGATCCATTGAAGATCTTCTAATATGTCAGCCGCCCGACCATCCTCAAAAGATGAAGCTAGGCGAGGTGTAAAGTCCACAGCTGTGCGAGGAATGAACCCATAAACCACCTGAAACGGGCACTATCCCAAACTCCGATTAATATCAATATTATGGGCGAACTCAGCTGCACTTAATTTTTGGTCCCCTGATTTCAAATTGTCATCTATGAGACACCGTAACATATTCCCCAAAGAGCGATTGAAAACTTTAGTTTAGTCATCGGTTTGTGAGTGATATGCACTGCTGAATTCTAGAGAGGTATTAGCCATACGCCACAACGATTGCCAAAAATGACTAAGAAATCTCGTATCACAATCAGAGACAATGGAAGAATAGAGCCCATGTAGCTGAAAAATATCCCAAAAGAATAAGCTAGCAATATTAACGGCATCAGGCGTGCATTTACACAGGATTAAATGAACCATCTTGGAGAACCTATCCATGACCACAAATATCGAGTCATTACCATGTTGGGTATGAGGTAAACCCAAGATGAAATCCATACTGATTGCTAACCATGGACGTGAAGGCACAGGTAAAGGAGATATATCCCATTGTTAGTAGCAACGCCCTTAGACAACTGACAAATCCAACAACGCGCCACATAACGGGGGACTTTCTTGCATACTAAAGGCCAGATAAACACCTTAACAACAGCTCAGATCTCACCATACATGACCAGGGTCATGATCCATAATAAATTTGAGGCGTAAACTGCAACTTGGAACACAAAGTTGGTTATTTTTAAAAAGGAAACCCTTAACCAAAGAAGAATCCGAAGTCGTATCATGCAACAATTTGTCGAGGACCAAACTAAAAAAAAGGATTAGCAGAATAAAGTTCACAGAAATTCTCGAACCCAACAATATCAACATAGAGTTCGGTGAGCAGACAGGGCCAATGGCTTCAAGCATCGACAACACAATTGAGGATCACGGATTTATGGCGAATGACAAAAATAAATTGTTGTAAAAATAAGGACCATTTAGCATGCCTGGCAGAGAGGTTATCTTGTGACGACAAATGCTTCAAAGCCTCGTTATCTGTATACAAGAGAAACTTATGATGAAACAAATAATGACGCCAATGCTCTATGGTGCGAACAACGGCATAAAACTCCAGTCATATGTGCTATAATGAGTGCAGGTGCCTGTTAGTTTTTCACTAGAGTATGCAATGGGGCGAGAGGCTTGACTGAGAACAACTCCGATGCCAACTTTTGAGGCATCGCAATGAAGCGCGAATGGGGATGTGAAGTCCGGTAACATTAAAACTAGGGCATGAGTTAATTTATGTTTGATAGTCAGAAAGGCAGCTTTGGTGGCTGGGCTCCAACAGAAATGTATGCCCTACATTGTGTTGTGATCGACATCATAATGGTGCTGAAATGCGGAATAAAACAACGATAAAAAGATGCCAACCCATGAAAACTCCTAGCAGTTGTCATAGAGACAAGAGTTGGCCAATCGTGGATAGTGATTATTTTAGCATAGTCCACCTATGTACCTTTCAAAGATATGCAATACCCAAGAAAGATGACCGAAGGAACACAAAAAGCACACTTGGATGGAGTCACGTAAATCTGCTCAGTACGAAGAATAAGAAATACCTCCCGAATGTGTGCAAGATGATCATAATTGGATTTGCTGCAAATAAGTATATCGTCGAAATAAACAACTACACACAAGCCAATCAAAGGATGTAAGGCCCGATTCATGACACGCATAAAATTTGCCGGGTGCGTTAGATAAGTCGAAGGGCAAGACTAACCATTCAAGTAAACCCTCACATATTTTAAATGCAGTCTTCCACTCATCACCCGGGCGAATGCGAATTTGGTGATATCCGCTTTTCAGGTCAAGCTTAGTAAATATTGTGGTGCCGCTAAGTTGATCCAATAGATCATCGAGCTGAGGAATGGGAAACTGATACCGTAATGTAATTTTGTTTATAGCACAACTATCAACACATATGCGCCAATTACCAGTCTTCTTTGGAATAAGGAGGGCGGGTACTGTACAATGGGTTACGCTCTCGCGAATAAGATATTTGCTAAGTAATTCTTCGATCTAGCGGCAGAGCTCTTCGTGTTCTTTTGGGATCATCCAATAATGCGGTCGACTCAGAAGCGGTGCACTAGGAATAATGTTGATCTGATGTTGTATGTCCTGCAGTGGCGGGAGGCCAGAAGGGAGATCCTTTGGAAACACGTCGAAAAATCCCTGTAACAAAGAGGACATAGCTGGGGGAACAACCAAAACAACACTGATGTCGTGGGCCAATAGTAATATAGTAAACGGTTCTACAAACATTTCATGGATAAAGTCCTCGTGAGAGAGGAGGATGACCTGAGCAGTGGGTGGTGGAGTTGGTGTGACAGGGAGAGATGGCAAGAGTGTAATTTTGAGATTTGCAAAGTTAAAACTGTATGTATTGCGTTTCCCCTCATGAGTGACGCTATGATCGAATTGCTGAGGATGGCCCAATAACAAGAGGCATGCGTCCATCGGGACAACGTCCCACCAAACATAATCCACATACTTAGCACCAATCAAAAAATTAATAAGTACGTGATGATCCACACTAATAGAATTGTCCTGTTCCAACCAAGAAAGATTATACGGGCGGGGATGGAGTTCAAATGTGAGAGAAAGCTTACGAACAACATCTGCAGTGATGATGTTCTCACAAAATGCCAGAGTCAATATTGAAACGACAAATCTGCCATTAATAGTGTATGTAGATTCAAATAAAGCATGCCGTTGATGATCATTAGCTGACTGTTTTGGGGCGAGGTAGGCGTGGTGCAAAATTAAAGTTGTGCCCATGTCACCATAAAGAATTTTCTCCTGAGGGTCTATAGTGGGATCAACATCATAGATCGGAGGATCATCAGGCATCATACCAGCGGGGTCGTTCAATAACAAACCACGTATACCCCTGTTCTTGTGGCAATTCGCAATACGATGGCCTGGGTCATTGCAGACAAAGCACCTAAGTGGCCGAGTTGTAGATGTATTGTCAGCAGGTGGTGTGGTAGTAGGAAGGGCCGAAGATAGAGCAGGTCATGCGGGAGGAGCAGTGTTAGCCTGTCGGGAATAAATATGGAGGATGGACGTCACTGTAATTGTTGTTCATAAGTGATTGCTCATTGATGTGCTTCAGACACATATTTTGGGGCAAACGTATTCAACATATCCTAAAATTGAGGGCGAAGGCCCCCGATATAACGAGAAAAGGTGACTCATATAAATCCAGACGCAGCAAGAGCTGATAAAATAGTTAGTAGTCGAGAGAATAGAAAGTGAACCAGAGATTCTGATATCAAGTATATAGTAATCGGTCGTAATTGTAGTGCAAGAATTTCGACCACATAAGAGCTTTGAATCGATCCCACAAAATAAAGGGATGAAGTCCCTGACGGGAGTACATATTCTTTTGTTGACACCACCAAGAGACGGTGCGTCCCCAAAAACACGTGGTGACAAGAAAAATTCAACGATCAGGGGGTACGTTGCGATAGGCCAATAATTCTTTGAATGTGAGTAGCCAATCGACAAAATCCTTAGGTTCCAAAACGCCTTCAAACTCCAAAAAATATCTAGGTGGATACCCGACTCCCAATTGTTGTTTTCACCTGTAGGTCGATGATCATGAACCCCCAAGGGAGCAAATGAGTTGTCAATTGTTATCTCATCATCCAACAAATCATCAGCAGCAATGTTGTCATTGGGCTGATTGAGATTGCACGAGGGACCTTGAGGGACGGGTGGCGCGGGGGTAGCAACAAGATCGATAGTAGGTGTCACAACAGTTGCTTGGGCAGTAAGTCATTGCAGAATTTCATTCATCTGGGTGGCTAAGGCATCAATACTGGCGATAAGATTGCCATCATGGTTTTGATCGCGACGTGGCGGCATATTAGGAGCGTGCATGGCAACTAGATACAACTAATGCAACAGAGCATATGAATATACGCGAGTACCTGTTCTTGGCATTGAGAATGCATAAGCAAAATACAGAAAATATGGAAAGTAGGGAAAACCTCAAGTTTTTCTCTTAAAATTCCACCTCCAAGAATAACAATGGAAGTCCTATAATTAATAGTTCACAAACATAAAAATAATTAAAGGCCCATAAACAATGGGCTAAACCAAAATAGACTAAAATGAAGCCTAAACATCAATAAAAACAATGTAGAAATAAAGAACAAACCAAACAACTATTCATTTTCACCATTCATTAACTTCGCAGCTTCATCTCCATCATAATGTCTCTCCACACAGGCAAGTGGGTAACATATCAACTTTTAAAACCTACCAAAATAAAAAATACAATAATTTCATTAACTTTTAATAGAAAATATCAAAATGAATATATACTTACATAAGGTTGTGTAGGATCCCAAGAATATTTAGGTATTATTGCATGCTGCAGGAAAAAATGTTGGAAACTTTCTTCCCATAATTATACGCTCTCAGGTAAGCACTCCAATGCCCAAATTTGTTACAAGTAAATTATAAAATATAAGTTATTATCATAGTTACAATTAAGAAAAACTTTAATAAAATAAAAATAACAACTAACTTGTATTGTTAATGAATATCCATAAATATGGTAGATATTCTTTAGTGGTATTTTTGAAAAGGATTACAATACATGATTCAAGTAGTAGATGAAGCGTTGGAAGACATAAGAACCCCACGAAAAGTTATGAAATAAAGTAGGTTGTCCAACCAGAGTCCAAATCCATGGAAAAACAATCACCCTCTCATCAACTACAAACAGATATGTGGTCACAACTAGGATGCATGCCACATTTAGTGAATCCTTTAGAATCGATTCTGAAAGCTCCATCAATAAATAACTTGCCACATATTGTCTACGCAAACGCTTCATGTAAATACCACTCTTTGATGGATTCGAAGAAACCTCAAGATATGTTACATGTAAAGTGTTACATATTATGTATTGAATAAGATCAATTATATTGTAGTGTTGCCTAAAAAAATTCTAAAATATATTACTTAAATTTTTTTACTTATTCTAAAGTGTTACATGTAAAATGTTACATATTTGAAAGTGTTATATTTGTTAAATCAGAATTCGTGCACGTGTGTATTAGTCCAATAGATGTTCGAACCTTAATTGAAAGTGCGGAAGCTAAAACAGGAATTGTAATGGTTATGAGGAAGAATTCCTTCTTCCTCTCAAGTATACAGATTAGAAGGACTATTTATCCTGCAAACATTACATATAGAACTTACACATATTTAGACCCCCCTAAATACTTGTCTACTCTATAAATACATCTTCTAATACCTTACTTGACCTTCTAGTCCACTAGAAGAATTTTGTTGCCGACTCCCGTCTACAATAGGCTAGACTCTTCCGAGCGCAACATGTGATGCGTCAATGTAATTAAGCTGTCTCTATGTTGTTCTCTTAAAGTTCATCTTCAAAAATATCTTATGCTATTGTATTCTTCTGAATCAAATAGCTTCGATCTAAAACACCTCACAGATCTCTAATTAGCTGATTTTCACTTCCTTGAATATTTCGTAATTTGTTTATCCTTTGACTTCCCTTGATTTGTATATCGATGCAAGATCATGTAGACAATTTATATTTAAGTTAGATTTTTGAATATGTGCCAATATTTTTTCCTCATCAATTTAGCCCTTTGGCATTTGGTTCGAAAATCTATGGGCCTGAAATGTTTTGTATCACTGCAAGAAAGGGCAAGACACAAGGATAACAATATGATGCATAAAAAATGAACTTGATCAAAACCATCATTAAAAAGGTGAATATCAGGTTCAATGTTTCAACAGTTAACAAAACAAAATAGATCAAGTAATTGATATAACATCCCATGACACATGGTAAAATGGAACCGGATCAATCAATTGTCTTTAACATTCTAAAAAGAAAAAAAGGAAAATTCAACAAACTGTCAGCCATTTTCATTTCTCCCTCTCAGTCTGAACTGGCCTCATTTGCCCAGTCCTCATTCTCCTCAAATTTGACTCTATAGTCGAACTCGTTCTCTTCACTTTCATCCACCAACCTCTTCCTCTTCCTTTTCTCAGTTTTCTTCCTTTTCTTTTTACCCTTCTCAGCTGCTCTTGCACCTGCACTGGATGTCTCCCCCATTTTCGAGCCACTTGCCAAAGGATTGACAGTTCTTGAGGGACTTACATTGAGAGGGACATCAAGGGGTTTAAGTATGTTAGAGAGATATAGTTTTTGAGTTTACACATCCACAGCAAGAGTGTCTAAAATTTCCATTTGTAGGTGCGAAAATAGGGATAGATTTTCGGCAAATTCAAAAGGTTTGAGTGTGGATTCGACAGTTCGGGGCTTTGAGTACACATTAACTTCTTTTGAAGCCATCTTCAAAGATGGTGCAGCTTTAAAGAGAACATTAGAGTCCCCAACTTGAACCCTTTGGAAGGACAGAAGGCCCCAAATTAGGCTGGGAAAGGGGAGTTTCTTTCTAGTATCAGGTCTTTCAGCAAAACTTACAACCGTATCAAAGACCACTTTCCCAAAATTAATTGGTGTAGTGGTTAACACCTTATAGATGAACAAACACTGAGTGGAATTCAAATGGGACTTGTTTGAGGTGGGTGTCCAATTATGGCATCCAATCTTGTCAAGAAGATTGCTATTTAGTGTCAAAACTGACGGAGAAAGACCAGGTTTGGTCCATTTAGTCAGTTTTCCATCACTTAGGTAGTTGGCAACTTTTTCCAAATCAAACTCCTCTTCCTCCTCTTCATTGACACCATTTAGCTCAAGGTAGTCATTAATGGAATCCACACTGAAGTTGACTATTTCCTTACGAACAAAAATCTTCCCAAACTAAGAGAAATTAGAACATTGAATCCCCATCACTAAGTTCACACAAAATTCATGAACAATTTATCCATAGAATCAACCCAACATTTTTACTATACACTTTAGTCCATAGTTCCTAATACAAACCATAACTGGGGTTTTCTCAAAACATTTCAAATCTAGGTTTCGTTCAGGCCAGAAGTCCATGAACTGAAATAATTGAAATCGGTCATAAGCAGCTTTTGAGTAGAAGGATTTTGATAAAGCATTACCTCGACTCATAAGGTCGTTTACATCTTTAGTTCGCTTCGAGTAGTTGTGGTCGCTGCAATAGGTGAGGAAGTTCTTCTTCTGTGCGTTCTTCGTGAAGGGGAATTAGAGATTTCTTTATCTGAAGAGGAATCAACTATGATATTCTTTGATTTTGGTTGTTGTGTAGATTTTGGAGGTCGTGTGCTAGACTTTGTCATGTGTTTTGTACTTGATTTTGTTTTTCGACTGACTGGTTCTGAGGGTTGAGTGAGAATGAACTAGGTGTTTCCTTTGAATTGACTACCGAAGTTTCTTTGGGTAGAGCTGGAGAACTAGAAGGTGAAGCCGCGCTGGTCACTGGTGATTCGGTAGTTTTGGGAGAGTAAGGATGTTGTTGTTTTAATTGTTTGGGCGATGGAGGATTATTTTTATTGGGATCAGAGTGAACAGAAGAAGTTTATTCATCAGGAACAATAGGAGAATGTGGGTTTTCTTCGTCAGGTACATTTGAGAAAGGGGGATTACATTCTATATATGAGTGCAGTGGGGTAAGATTTCTAGCGGTTCAGGGTCGAGAAATGGTACCAAGGCCTAGCTGGGACGTCTTCCACTAGAATCATCATCTGAGTTTGCCATGGATACCCTGCAAGGAAGAGATGCTTTTCTTCTTTGATGCTCGAAGGATGAAAATAGTTAGTAGTCGAAGAATAGAAAGTGAACCAGAGATTGAGACTATTGATCTACCTTGGTCAGGTGATTTTTCGTTTCTGTGTGCAGATGATAATTAAGACATGCAAACAAATATTTAAATAACCCCGCCTAAGACCACTCCTGACCTAGTTATTTGACACGTACCCACGTCTATAAGGAATAGTGAATGCAGGCCTTTTGAGGTACTAGCCCATGTCCAAGTCCATTAATCCACGTTCACGTATAACTCTCACATCCTTTTTTCTTCGTCAAAGATCCCGACTTTCTAAGGAAAAATTGATGAACGTCTTTTGCTCAATTTTGACTAGTTCAAGTATGTTGTATTATAGTTTTTAGTAGGAGAGATGATACAAACTTGACATCTTTTCGCAAGAAATTAGGTTTGAAGATACACCAGGATAAATCCTTAGTCTTTATTCAAGTATGTAATAAAGAATCTTTGAAAAACAGCCTAAAGATTTGATTACTTATCACTCCTTCTGCCGAATCATTGTATAGCAGCTTGCAAATGACACAATCAATTACCACACTTAGAAAACCTTGTGTGATGAGCTCAAACTACCCTCATAACCCCTTTTGTGTGAACCATATGAGAACATAGATTGGTAGCTTTCACAGACCTATCATTTTTTGCGCATGATGCTCAATTATACTGCTGATAGCTTAACACAGCATTATTTCAAGGTTATAGCTCTTTCCAAATTATTGAAGTCAGACATATGGAATTCAAAGTTCAAAACAAACCTAATTTTAAACCTTTACATAACTCCAAAACATGAATGGAACCCCTTTTTTTTAATTTCATTTTATTATTGAGAACAACAAATTCCTAGAGATTTTCATCGAGATATGAACCATTGAGAATCTAAGGACTTGGTGAAAATGTCCGTGAGTTGATTAGTGTTAGAAACATGTTATAGTACAATGATGCCCTCTTTAACCAATTCTCTAATGTAGTGATTTCTAATGTCAATGTACTTTGTTCGGGAGCGTTGTATGGGGTTTTTGCACATATTTATTGCACTCATGTTATCACAAAACAAAGTTATAGAATTCAAGTTCATACCATAGTCGCAAAACATGTGCATCATCCTGACAAGTTGCGAGCATGAGCTTTCGGCAACAATGTTTTCTGCCTCAGCTGTAGATAAGGATATGTTGTTCTACTTCTTACTAAGCCATGATACTAGGTTATTGCCTATAAAGAAGTACCCTCCAGACGTGCTTTTGCTATCATCTACATCATCGGCCTAGTTTGCATTACAATAACCTGCAAGAATAGGCTTAATGTCAAATGAGTATTTAAGTCCGTAATTCGGGGTACATGCTACATAACGGATGATTCGTTTCACAGCCTTGAGGTGTGATTCTTTTTCATTGTATTGATATCTTGCACAAAGTCTTACGCTAAAACTAATATCTGGTCTGCTTGCAGTAAGGTATAAGAGACTTCCTATCATGCTTCTATACAAAGTTGGGTCCCTTGTTCCACTTTCGACTTTTGACCATTTGGAGTTAGTACCCATGGGTGTATGATCAATCTTGCAACCTTCAAGACCAAATTTCTTCACCTCATTTCCAGCATATTTCCCTTAATGTATCATTATTCCATTTTTTCTTTGTTTAACCTGCAATCCAAGAATATACAACAATTGACCAACTATGCTCATTTCAAATCCTTGTGACATTACCTTGATGAAGTTGTTCACTTTGTCTTTAGATGTTGAGCCGAATATGATATCATCGACATAAATTTGTTCAATATTGATGTCCTTGTTCGACCAGTGGATGAACAATGTTTGATCTACTCCCCCTCACTTGTATCCTTGTGCAAGCTGGAATTTTTTCAGTCTTTTGTACCAAGCTCTCGGGGCTTGCTTCAGCCCATACAATGCCTTTTTCAGTTTGTACACATGTGTTGGGTAGAGTGGATCTTCAAATCCCTTAGGTTGCCCTACATAAGTTTCATCTTTCAAAAAACCATCTAAAAAGGAACTTTTTACATCCATTTGATAAATAATGAATTTCTTAATGTAAGTAAATGAAAGCCAAATTCTTACAGACTCCAGTCTGGAAACTGGAGCAAATGTTTCTTCAAAGTCAATTCCTTCCACTTGAGTGTAACCCTGAGCAACCAATCTGGCTTTATTCCTAGTAATGTTTCCCTGTTCATCATTTTTGAAGATCCATTTGGTTCTAATGATGTTCGTAGTGTCAGGGCGTGAAACAAGTGTCCAAACATCATTTCTAGCAAATTGCTCTAATTCTTCTTGCATGGCCATTATCCAGCTGTCATCTTTAAGTGCCTCTTTAATGTTCTTGGGTTCGATTAGTAAAGTGTAGCATGTGTGATGCACCAATCCTTCCATTTTACGTTAATTGAGTTTTGGATTACCACGTGTTTTTATCCCTTCATCTAGATTTCCAATAATAAGTTCTTTGGGGTGCTCCTTTTGGACTCTTGTGAAGGTTTCATGGTTTCTAGATTCTTGATTTCTCAAGGTCTGACCAGTTTCTTCTGTGGTATCACTTTTTGCATCAAACTTACCCAATTGTTCTCAGTCGTTATATACGTAGCATTTGCAGCCAAACAGGTGAAGATGGATAAGATTTGGAGTCTTGTGTTTCTAGATTTGATAAGATATCATCCCTAATTTTTTTCTTAGGTATACACGATTTGAAACATAGCACGCAGTATTTACAGCTTCAGCCCACCATTTTTATGCTACATTCTTCCCTAGCATAATGGCCCTGGCATTTTATTGTAGAGTTTGATTCTTTCTTTCAACAACTCTATTTTGTTGAGGTGTCTTAGGGGCTGAAAACTCATGAGAAATACCACGTGAGATGCAAAAATCAGTGAATGCATTATTTTCGAATTCTCTGCCATGGTCACTTCGTATTCGAACAACAGAGCTATGTTTTTCAATTTCAAGTAGTGTGATCATCTTTTCAAATTCCCAAAGGTGTCTTATTTTTCTCTAAGAAACCTTACCCAAGTATATCTTGATAAGTCATCAACATACACAAAAATATACTTTTCACCTCCAATGCTTTCGGTCTGAACAGGCCCCATCAAATTCATATGTAGTAATGCTAGAATTTGTTGGGTATAGGCTTTTCTAGTTCCTTTGTAAGAGCTTTTACTTGTTTGCCGAATTGACAGGGACCACATATTCCTTGATCTTTGTTTGAAAGCTTTGGTAAGCCCCTAACACATTGAGACTTTGACAAAGCAATGAGGTGATTGTAGCCGATATGACCCAGTTTTTTATGCCAGACTTCTGTTACCCAGTACTTACATTGTGACACACATGATTTCCTATCAAGAAGATAATAGTTGTTAATGCATCTAGTTCTTGTAATTATGCATCATTTGCTATTGTCAATAACCGTGCATTTGTCATGGGTGAAATTTACTTGCATTCTTTGATCACATATTTGACTAATACTTAACACATTTTCCTTAAGATTTTCAACTAGAAACACATTTGATAGTTTAGGAATACCAGTTACATTAAGAGTACTCTGTTCTATGACATGTTCACTCTTACTATCAAAAGTAATAGATTCTCCCTCAATCTGAGTGACATCAGATATATAAGTAATCTTATCCGTCATGTGGCAAGAACAACCACTATTGAAGTACCAAGTTCCAGTACTGTTTGCACCAAGGGAGATTATTGAAGATATGAGATACATGTTTTTCTTAAAGACCCATATCCTTTTTTTTTTTTTGTGATTTATTTTTGGGGTTATTTTCGCCATCATGAACAGTTCTTGATGAGGTAGAATTTTTTACTGGTACTCCATAAATGTTCCAATTAGAGATGTTACTTGACCGCAGGTCATATTGCATCCTGTAGCACCTATGTTAAATGTGTCCAGGTGGTTCATAGTAGTGGCTTATAGGAATGAATTTTTTCGTACCTTTGGTATTTCCTTTACCTCTTTCACAAATCGAGTTTGAATTGGTTGTATGAATAGTTGAAGAATTAGTTGTCAGAAATGTTATCTTTCCAGGTGACTTCTCTTCAGTATATCCAATTCTAGTCTTGTTGATCTGTGGTCTTCCATTGCCATGATTTCATCAAATTTTGCCTTTTCTTTGTTCAGTTCTTGTATAGTTCGCATTGCTTTGTCCAACCTAGCTCATAGTGAAGTCATTTCATACTCTTTGTCCTGCAATTTTGACACATTGTTAGTTAGTTTGCCTGTTAATGAAGATATTACCTGGTGATTGTCATAAATAGACTCCTAAGCTCTTTTGGGATCAGTCTCGAGGGTTGACATTCCTGTTTTTTGAACATGAACCTGATGTTCTAGACTTCTCCCGTTTTTCTAGGATCTAGTTAGTTCATCATTCAATTATTCATTGATTTCTCTTGAGATTTGAAGTTCATACTTCACCCGACTCAAATCTTGGTGTTCCATGGCAATGGTTCCCGTACTTTTGTATTCCCAGACTTTGTTTTCTAGTTTTCGAATAACCTCAATAGCTTTATTGCATCTGGCTATGACTTGTATGTACATTTTTTTCAGGTCTTCCAGTGTTGGATCATCAAAATTAGGTTCTTTAGAGGATTTTAGTTCCTCTTTAGTTCGTACTACAGAGGTGAGACAGATCAGGTCTTTTGACAAGGTGTACGCAGCAAAATTGCTAGGGTATTTTTTTCTTCATCATCACGTTCTTCATCTCCTTCAGATTGAGATTCACTCCATGTGGCTTTTAGTGCTTTATTTTTCCTAAGAAAATTTGGACTTTCAGCCTGATAATATCCATAACCTTTGTACTCCCTGTATTGATCTGATTTTTTTCGATTACCTTGTTTGAAGTTTCGAGTCTTAGTACCTCCTCTTTTGACATTTTCCCATGAGTTCGAACTTTTACTGAATGACTGCCTGTTGTTGTATTTTTTATGAGCTTGCTGTAATTCTTCATTATTAGTGCCATTTTGTTAGCAAGTTCAGTTACTTCGTTCTCAATCACCTTAGTGGAGGACTCGGCCTTGAGTGCCATCCCTTTGTTCCTGAGAACATCCATTTCATTGTTTATTTCAAAGGTTATAAGTTCTCCCATCAGATCATCCAAGTTCATTGGAGTGACTCTCATAAAGGATTCTAACACAATAATTTTCTCCCTGAATCTTGGAGCTAAAGTTCTCATAATTTTCATAATTTGAACTCTTTCTTCAATTTCATCACCGAGAGTGTAACATTGATTCACAATGTCACTAAACCATCAAACTGTGTGGCTAATCATTGTAGTTTTGATTTTCTGACTGATTTGTTCCCTTTAAACTATTTTTGAAATGCCTCCCACGCATCTTTGGCAGTTTGACAGTGAATGATCAATTTGTGCCTCATTGAATCCACAGAAGTGAGTATTGCACACAGTGTTGTGTAGTTTGCATCTTATGCACATCTCTTATCTTTGTTACATCTTCTGGGCTTGTCAACAATTTTTGTTACATCATTGCCATCAATCATTTTTTGTCATGTCCGCTTAGTTTGAATAGACTCCCCACAATGCTTGGACCTCAGATAGATGGTCATAATTGATTTCCAGAATGGATAATTTTGTCTAACAAGAGATGGAGGTCGCAGTGAAGCTCCTTCATAAGGTCCCATGTTTATGTCCCTAAATCAACCCATTTTTAATTAAAAAAAAAATGGAACCTGCTCTAGTGCCAAGTGTTAGATCAGAATTCGTGCGCGTATGTATTAGTTCAGTAGATGTTCGAACTTTAATTGAAAGTACGGAAGCTAAAACAAGAATTTTAATGGTTACGAGGGATAATCCCTTCTTCCTCTCAAGTGTATAGATTAAACGAACTATTTGTTCCCACAAACATTATAGATAGAACTTAGACGTATTTAGACTCCCCCTAAATACTTGTTTACTCTATAAATACATCTTCTAATACCTTACTTGACCTTCTAGTCTACTAGAAGGATTTTGTTACAAACTCCCGTCTACAAGAGGCTGGACTCTCCCAAGCGCAGCATGTGGCATCAATGTAATTAAGTTGTGTCTATGTTATTCTCTGACAGTTCGCCTTCAAAAATCTCTTATGTTATTGTGTTCTTCCGAATCAAATAGTTTCGATCTAAAACACCTCACAGATCTCTGCATATAACCTCTTTAATCAAATTGAACAGAGATAACTCATCTCTCTCGACCTCAACTACTTATGTTAGTTGACTTCCACATCAATCACCAATGATCTTCATGTGTGATTCCATCAACCGTCTTTCTTAATTTCAGCAAGTCGGATCCTGCCATATCTTCATGATATCCTTTCCTTCTTTATCTCTAATTAGTTGATTTTCACTGTCTTGAATATCTCCTAATTTGTTTATCCTTTGACTTCTCTTGATTTGCATATCCATGCAAGATCCTAGAGGCAATTTATATTTAAGTTAGATTTTCGGATATGTGCCAATATTTTACCTCATCAATATGTAAGCATTACATATTCATAAGGTATTACTTATTAAAAAGCGTTACATGCAAGTGTTTACAAAAATATTATATAAATATTAAAATTACAAAAATATGCAAAGTAATCAATATGAAAATATTACAATTACGTGTTGAATGAGAGCAATTATATTGTAGTTTAGTTTAATGATCATCAGTCAATACTCAATAGTCCCCAGTGGAAACCAGCCTAAAGAACTGTAAGATTTCTATTTATTAGCTAAGAATATATGCATAATATTTTGTCTCGCACAATTTGAAAATTGATCTTTATGAGCTACATATTATAAGCAAGTAGTATATACTATTTTCTTTGGAACGAAATATTATCATACCATCGTTGGATGGAAAAGCCACACCTGCAAATTAATTGAGATTCTAATAATAATTCAATCTCTGATTAATTGAGAATTCGATGGATTTAAAACGTCATTGGTCCGAGTAGATTGGGTCAAATCTGAAGTTTAGTTCAATCTGTTCAAACTCCTAAGCCCATAATTATCTACTCTCTACCATATTAATAATGTAATAGAATTTATATTGTTCAAAAATTATATCTATCAAATATATGAATCTTCTTACATATAATAAGTAAGATTCTACTCTAAAAAAGAGTAAAAATACAAGTATTTTAGCCATCCAAAACACATTAACGGAAAACACATAAATTTGGCACGTGTTATGTGCGTGCGTGTGCTTGTTTTAGATTTAATATTTTTTAAAGAAAAATAATGTGTTTTGGGCATAAAGTAATATTTTTTTAGATTGTTAAAAAAATATTATATTTTCAAGATAAAAAATTATTTATTTTCTAAAAAATATTATTATTTTAACTATAAATTTTGTAAGTAGTAAAATAATAGTAATATATTTATATTAATTTATAGTAAAATAATAGTAATATATTTATATTAATTTATACTAACATCTTAGTAGCTTTCAGGATCTATGTAGAAAACTTCCAGTTTGGGAATAATTGATTAAGTATTAGCATTTAGATAATTTATTTCAATTTAAAGAACTCAGAATCTAGAGAAATGAATTGCTGGTGCAGATGGTATTTAGATTTGTTCGTCCAAATGAAGATTTATTTGGTATTCCAATCTTGAATTATGATCATCTATAAATAATTATGATCATCTATTAAAAAAAAAATAGAGAAGTGAGTGTAGATCTACGTAATAATGTTCTAGATAATATATGGGATTAGATCTAAAACTTAAAAGTATTCAGCAGCACTTCACTTATGGTGTGTGTGTGATATATATATATATATATATATATATATATATATATGAATTGGCCGGTGACTTCATTTTCCATGACATTGTTACTCTATTACACTTCACCTAACTTGCATTACTATATTTCTCTATTATTCCATCTACATATGAGACAAAATTATACTGTTCATACTTCTATATCTATTTCAACTATGACACTATTTTTAAAATAAATAAAGTATTGTTTCTGTGTTGTGTGTGTGCTTGTTTGTAGTAATAATAATAATAATAATAATAATAATAATAATAATAATAATAATAATAATATATTATTATTATTATTATTATTATTATTATTATTATTATTATTATTATTATTATTATTACTATTCATATTTTAATAAACATCATTATAATGATAATAAATAATAATAAAATTAATAACCATAATAATAATAATAATAATAATAATAATAATAATAATAATAATAATAATAATAATAATAATAATAATAATAATAATAATAATAAGAAATACTTCAAATCAAGTTATCGATCACAATTCAATTCATCCCCGATTTTATTTCCTCAATCGGGCACCACTTCAAGCATAATGCATGATAATGTGATTTCGAGGACTAAATAATCATCATCATCAGGTCGTCCAACCTTTAGTTTGAATATTACGACAGATGATAACGAATCAGATGGTGAATCTGATCCAAAAGAAGATTGAGGTAGAAGCAAAAGAAAAAAACCCGTTGTTTTACTGGACTACATTATGATTATTAATTTATTCTCTCTGTAAAGTAACAAATTACTTAATTTCAAGTAATTATTATTATTGTTGTTGTTATTATACCATTCAAGGGCAGGACCCAAACCAACCAAACAGACTAAGATCAATGATAGGAAAGTGAGGAACAAATAGATCAAAGATCTTTTTTACTGAATTCATGATTTATTACTGAGGACCCCCTTAGTAATATAAGCTGACAAGAAAAACCCCACAAACGCCTGCGCCTTCATTCGGCATTACGGCAACAAGGGCACGAAATCGGCTTATACACCTTAGGTTAACTCAAACCTGATTCAAACCTCACAAATTCTATTATTGATTTTAGTTATTTGATTTAAATCATGTTTCCAGAACCTTAAAGGTCTGGATCCATGTTAGTAGGAATATGAATAGCCATACTATGATCTAACACAGAGAACTAGCCAGCCATATCAGGCGGCTGAAAAATCAAAATAAAAATAAAAATAAAAATAATACAGAAATTAAAATTTTAACTTACACTTATGTTGTGCTCAGAAGGAAAATTTATTAAAAGGCTAAAATATTACAAAGGGAGAGAGTGATTGGAGAGAGAGAAGAGAGAGGCGGTAAACACCAGCGTACTCTTCAAATGAAAAACAAACCTATTTATAAAGAAGGAAGAGCCGGACATGAAACCCCGGATTCCAAAAATAAAAATGAATAGTAAAAACTTTACAAAAGTCAAAAAGAAAACAGTAAAGCTGCTTTATAAAAGCATAAAATGACAAATATGTCTGAATCCTTGTCTGGTGACTAATATGTCACTGTTGATCTTCGTCTTTAATTTTCTTCAGAATCTGATTCTTCTGGAGAGAGATGTTCTCTTCTAAATCCAATATTATGGAATCTGAGCTTCCAAAAACCCAGAAGGAAAGAATCAGAAAAACATTCTGATGATGAAGACGAATATTTCTCCATACATCTTTTAAATTTATTGTCTTGGAATTCCATCATCTTCCAAGCATGGCTATGAAATCTCATAACTTTTGAGCAATTTTTATCAAGTTGCTGATCGCTGCTGAAATCTTCAACAAGGAGAGAAATAGATTTCTTTCTGCATTGCTTCCAAATGTCATCAATATTATGCTTCCATTCAGAATAACAGAAACATCTTGGACAATTAAAATAATGATCCACACTCATTTTGAATCTTTTGGAAAAGAGTCTTTGAGCTCTTCAAGGGCTTCAAATAAAGCCGGGTCAGGGATATCATCCTCTGGATCCTGAGCATCCTGTAAAAGACTAGTGAATTGATTTTCACTAGTTTCCAACCTCATAGAGGAATCAGATTTTGAATCTGATGCAAGATTTTTCGAAATATGTTTTTTCATTTCGGAAACAAACAAATCAATCATCTGTTTCTGTGATAAAATCCCAGCATATTTCTGGGTAAGAATCTTGAAAGGACTAATATGATCCTCTTCTTTTTCTTTTTCTTTTTCTTTAAGATCTTGCTTATAAGCTTTGATCTTTTTATTAATTTTTTCAAATGTTTCTTCCGAGTATAATTTCCCGATTTCTGGGTCCATTCTCATCATTTTATCCCAGAATTTACAATGGCTGATACGCCATAAACAAGGTGCACCATAGTTGGTATAACCTACTATTGGTGTCCACTTCCATATCCATGGAATACCAAATTCAATAAAGAAAAGACACGTTGTCTTCCCTTCAATAAAATTTTCAGAAGATTTTCCCTGTATAACAGGGGAGATTGATATCCAGTCTTTCATAAGACCATGAAACAATTCTGGCAAAATTTTTGCCGAAGGTCCAAAAGTTCTCCACCATGTAAAGAACCAATTTGGAATTGGTCTGTGAAAAATATTTTCACAAACTTTTACAAACCAAGAGTGTTTATGCCTCTTGTTCTCATATAAGAGAGTTTTTTCAAAACTTTCGATATAATCGAAGTAATTGAATTTGAAATTCATATTATGAAGCTGAGAATAAAATTCTTTCTCTGCTAATGGAGATATACCCCATTCTTCAAAGGATATAACCTTTTTGATAATAATCTTGGAAAAATTATAATCTTTTCCTTTTTCACCAGAGGCGAAATGATTTATCTCAACACTATTAGTGGAGAGAAGGAGAGTTTCAAAATAACCTCTCTGTTTATAAGACCCAGACACGTATGACGTGTTAGAAAGATATCTTTCCATAATGGTCCAAGGACTATCAGCCCATTGAGTATCTCTTTCTTCTATTAGAAGAATAAGTTGTCGATTAATATTTTCGACAAACATTTTTTCATTTTCATCTTCTTTTGCTATATTAGCATAAGAAGTCTGAGTATCATCAGGAGAGATATTACTCTCTTTTCCTTTTTGTTTTTGTTTCAAGAATTCTTGAAACTCTTTATTAAGATCAGAGGTATTACCTCCATAGGAACTTGCTGTATTAGCAATGTTCTGGGCAATCAATTTTTGTTTGCCATGTTGAACTATAGTCCTAGGTTGAGTTTGAGGGATATAACCCCTTCCTCCTCTACCTCTATAAGAGGTATTGTTTCCTCCACTTGTACTTCCTCTTCCTCTATTAGAGGAATAGAAATTGTGATCAGGGAAACTCATTCCTGCAAGAATTCACGAGTAAGAAAATCAGGCAAATAATTATCAATGCCTTTTTTATGAATAATAACAAAATCAAAAGGAGCAAGATGTGCTTGCCATCTGGCAAACATCTGCTTTGAAACATCATGTTTAAAATCCTTATTAAACATGAATTTTGCTGCATTGCAGTCTGTTTTAATTATAAATTTCTGATTATATAAATCATCTTGAAATTTTAAAACACATTTAACAATGGCAAGAATCTCTTTAGCCACTGTAGAATAATTTTTCTGAGCATTATTCCATTTTCCAGAATAAAATCGAACAAGATATTCTTGTTTTTTATGGGGATCAACCTGTTTAAGGATTCCTCCATAACCAATGTCAGAAGCATCAGTTTCAACAATTTTCTCCCATAAGGGATTTGCAAGCATAAGACAGGGAAGGTTTTTAACCTTCTCTTTAATCCTTTTAACAGCCTTGGTATGATTATCATTCCAAGGAGAAGGATTCTTTTTCAATCTATCATATAAAATAGCAGTATCTTCATTAAGATTTTTAATATAAGAAGAAATATAATTAAGACTTCCCAAAAACCTTTGTAATTGGGTTTTATCAGTAATGATATCTGGAAATTTATTTCCAAATTCAATACTTCTTTGAATAGGAATAATATTTCCTTTGTCAATTATATGACCAAGAAATCTAATAGAAGATTGAAATAAAAGCATTTTTGGCTTTGAAATAACAAGGCCATTTTTAATAACAATATCCTTAAACATATTTAAATGTTTAAAGTGTGTTTCAATGTCTTTAGAAAAGACAAGAATATCATCAATATATACGATGATAAAATTGCTAAATGGATAAAAAATGTCAATCATAATTTGTTGAAATTCTGAAGGAGCATTTTTTAATCCAAATGGCATAACTGTCCATTCATAATGTCCAAATGGAACATTGAAAGCAGTTTTATATCTGTCAGATTCATTAATTTGAATCTGCCAAAATCCTGATTTTAAATCAAATTTAGAAAAGACTAATGCATTAACAAGTCTATCAAGAAGATCCTCCTTGTTAGGAATAGGATGTCTAATCCATTTTAAAACTTTATTAAGAGGCTTATAATTAATAACAAGCCTAGGAACTCCTCGTTCCTGCTCTGAATGTTTATTAACATAAAATGCAGTACATGACCAAGGAGAATCAGAAGAAGTTATTAACTTCTTTTGAAGTAAAGACTCAATCTCTTTTTTACACAATTCTAAATATTCAGAATTCATTTGACAAGGTCTAGCCTTGGTAGGAATATCTTTTTCACAGAAATTTTCTTCGTATGGAAGAGAAATAATATGCTTTTTTCTATCCCAAAAAGCATTTGGCAAATCATTACAAATATCAATAGAAAACTTATTATGAATGAGTTTAATTTTTTCCTGTAATTTAGAATTTTTGAGTTTTTCTTCAATAGTAAGAAAACTGACTTCTTCTTTTAAAGAATTTATTTGAAAGGTTTTTCTTTCAATCTGTTCTTGAAGTTCATTCAAAACTCTATTAATGGGTTTTGTAATAAAATCAAAAGATATAGGTTTTCCTTCAAAGGTTCCAATTAAACCTTTTTCATTGACAACAGTCAAAGGATAAATTTTATAAATAAAAGGTAAGCCAAGTATAAGCTGGCTTGAAATATTTTTTGCAAGAAGAAAGCTTGTTGAAATGCAATTTCCATTTTTGCAAACAAAAGCTTTTGGAATTTTAAAATTTATTTCAAGACGTTCACCCCCAGCATGAGAAAATGAATGTTTGGTTTTATGAAAATACCTAGTAGGAATTAATCCTTCCTGGATGACATTTAAGTCAGCACCACTATCAATCATAGCAATAAAATCAAATTTTTGATTTTTTATAAGAAGAGTAATTTTTGTATACCATTTTTGTGATATAACCATAGAAATAGTAGATAAATAATTTTTTTCTAATGGCATAAAATGCTCAATAGAATCATCAGGAATATTATCAATATCCTTATCTTTATTTTCTAAAAAACAAAGTCTTTGATGAGAATCTTTATTAATATGATAAAGATTTTTAATCTCACTCTTGAGATTATCAATTTCATAAACTAAATCCTGAGTAGAAACATGATTTTTCTTTTCATACTTCTGTCTAAGAAGTTTATTAACTTCGGACATGGAGTATGTATTCTCAGTATTTTGAGAAACAACATTACTAGTATTACTAGTAGAAGGAGTATCTTCCATTTGATCAATAATACTAGTTCTTAAAAGAGGATCTTTAATTCTTTTAAGAAATTCTAGTAAATTATCATTAGTCAAGACACTTAAATTAAGATCTTGAAACTGAGACATGAGTTTATAAAACTCATCAGTATTATCAGTATTACTGATATCTTTTGAAGAACGAATACAAGGTTGTCCTTGTGTACATGCTCCACAATCTTCACTTTCTGATAATAAAGATTCATTATCAAGAAAATGAAGATCTTCAGAATCATTTGATTCTGAATACTCAGTAACTGAGCTTTCTGATTTATTATTATCAGAATCTAAAACTATTTTACAAATTTTTTCTTTTAAATCATTATCAATATCAAGGGCTTTGATTCTATCCTTTGCCCAACACTGGTTAGCATAATGACCAGGTTTTTTGCATTTTCTACATATTATAGAAAACTCTTTTTTCTTTCTTTTATCTTTTTTATACAAATCTGATCTAGATTTTTTCAATTCTTTTCTTCTATCAGAATAGTGCCTTTTCTTTCTTTTAGAAAGTTTTCCTTCCCTAAAATCTTTAGAAGGACGTTTTTTCCCTTTATAAGGATTTTCCATACCAAATTGACCACAAAATTGGCCAAGTTGTTTTTTCTCAAGCAAATTTTGCTTTCTTATCTGGTTATTTAATTTCAACTCATTGCATAGGGCTAAACCCTCTTGAATACAAGTTGATATTATTAAATTACCATAAGTATAATTATCATAAGGTATAGAAATATTATCTTGCTTAAGAACTCTACGAATTCTTTCAGCAAAAAGACTAGGAAGGCCATCAATAAATTTGGCTTTCCAATAACTGTTATTACAGTCTGGTAATTCAAAGATACGAGTAAGAAATGTATCTTTGTACCATCTGAAATCAGACAGTGTTTTGCATCTAAGGTTACTGAGAAGAGTTCTAATATTCTCTCCATTATCAGTAAACCTTCCAGTAAAATGATCAATAATAGTGAGAACTAAAGAATATACAGCGTTCTCAGCAGGAATATTATTCTCTTCCTTAATAGAATTAAGGATAGTAGATTTTTGTTCATGAGACAAATAATTATCCCACCAACCTTTTAGTTGGCCTGTAAAACCAGCAGTAATCATACCAGCAATATTTTTATCTGTATTACCAGATACTTTACACACAGTACTATACATCATCATACGGTGTGCAAGATTATAGATGTGCCTATCAGTGCAACCATCTAAGTTCCATTCATAAATACTTTTTCCATTATAATTATTGGAAATATAGTATTCTTGTTCTTCATGAAGAATATCAACAGGAGAAGGTCTATTATAATAGTACCTGCTCTGAGTAGGTCTATCTGCCCACTTCATTTTATTTATTTCTTCTGTAATATTAACAGAAGTAGAAGAAGAAGGATTTTGAAATTCTTTTTGAAATTCTTCTTCATTATCTAAAGCTGAAATATTAAAAGCTTTAAATTTTTCTTCTAATAATTTTTCCAAATCGGAAACTGAAGATTTAAGTTTAAAATCCTTTATCAAAGGAGGAGATTGAATTGAATAAGAAACAATGGACGTAATATTCTTTTTCTTTTCAATATGAACATCAGGTTTAATTTGATTAATAGCTGAAATAATTCTTTCAACTCTATCATGTAAAGAAATCATTTCTTCACCAAGAATAGTTAAATACAAATTTGTATAATTTTGATTTTCAATTAATTGATTTATATGCTTCGTAGTAATAGGAAGCATATCTGTTTCAAATATTTTTGAAAAAGCTGTAAAATTAAAAAATTTATCATTCTTTTCAATTTGAAAAGGTTGTTGAGGTGGATATACAGATTTTTGAATCTGTCCAGAAGTAAGTTTATAACTTCTTTCAATAACTGAAATATAATCAGTAATAAAGGTTTTAAAAAACCAAGGAATGAAATATATAATTTCATTTTTTTCTTCACAGAACTCATAAAATTTTTCTAAAAAGAAATCATATTCTTTTTTAGTAAAGCTTTTAAAATACCATTTTCTAAATGGTTCCCATTTGGGTAAATAAAATTCATCATTAATCTGCTTTCTTACAGCAGATCCTTTTGTAAAATCTAGTTTGGTTGTACTATTCATATTAAATAGTAAAATTCATTTGTGATACTGTATCAGTATCTTTAATGTTATAAACATTTTCATGTAAAATCTTGTTTTTATCAATAACAATATTTTCATTATGATCTTCTCGAGATTTATCATCTTCTTGAAAATAAGAAGACGTTGATGCTCTAGAAGTCTGTGGTAGTTCCACATCATAATGAAAAGGAGAAATATATGAATGATTAGATTGAGATCTAGATATTGATCTTGAAGAAGATATCAACTTCCTTTGGTCAGGAGCAAATTAATTTGCACTGATCCTTCATTATTCTGTGTAATCTGTTGTAATCTATTATTAACAACAGGAATCTTAGGCATGGCCTGAGTAAGAGTCCAATGTTCTGGAAACTTAATTTCTTCCCATTTAATGGCTCTTCTGGTAGTAATATTGGATTTTCCAAAATTTGTTTCAATCAAAATAGTCTCATTAGACTTTTTATCTACTCTTTTACACATAGGATTAAGAGTATATAATGGTTTAAAATATATGCGATAACAGATGCATATGACTTCTGTTCCAGAAACATAATTATAATTTTCTGTACAGACATTTAATGTCAAGGTATCCAAAATATTTCTATCAGTTAATGAAACTGAAAGATTTGGATATACATCAAAATAGACTGGACCATGTGCCAGACTAGATTGAATCATTCCCATAATAGAATGGGTAAAATCCAGATTTCTAGCATCTCTAAGAGTTGCCATAAACATTTCTGGAAGACCTTCTAAAGTTAAAGGTCTAAATGCAATTTGAATGCATCCTATGTGAATAAAATTATGAGTATCAATAAAAGGTTGAATATCTCTTTCATTCAAGAGACGAATAGTCATCTCTTTATCATTAAGAGATATTGCAGACTCAGTAGTTTTAACTACTTGTTTGAGACCTAATTTCTCAAAAGTACCTAATTCATAAACCATATTTGGTTTTATCTTAGGAATAGTCCATTTATTTAATAAATCTAAATTATCAGGAATATCAAATTCCTCAATTCTAGTGTTTTTAACACTAGATTTCTTATGAAATATATTCATAAGGATAAGTTGTGTTAGATCATAGACGAACTCAAACATATTTCCACAAATAGATCAAAGATCTTTTTTACTGAATTCAGGATTTATTACTGAGGACCCCCTTAGTAATATAAGCTGACAAGAAAAACCCCACAAACGCCTGCGCCTTCATTCGGCATTACGGCAACAAGGGCACGAAATCGGCTTATACACCTTAGGTTAACTCAAACCTGATTCAAACCTCACAAATTCTATTATTGATTTTAGTTATTTGATTTAAATCATGTTTCCAGAACCTTAAAGGTCTGGATCCATGTTAGTAGGAATATGAATAGCCATACTATGATCTAACACAGAGAACTAGCCAGCCATATTAGGCGGCTGAAAAATCAAAATAAAAATAAAAATAAAAATAATACAGAAATTAAAATTTTAACTTACACTTATGTTGTGCTCAGAAGGAAAATTTATTAAAAGGCTAAAATATTACAAAGGGAGAGAGTGATTGGAGAGAGAGAAGAGAGAGGCGGTAAACACCAGCGTACTCTTCAAATGAAAAACAAACCTATTTATAAAGAAGGAAGAGCCGGACATGAAACCCCGGATTCCAAAAATAAAAATGAATAGTAAAAACTTTACAAAAGTCAAAAAGAAAACAGTAAAGCTGCTTTATAAAAGCATAAAATGACAAATATGTCTGAATCCTTGTCTGGTGACTAATATGTCACTGTTGATCTTCGTCTTTAATTTTCTTCAGAATCTGATTCTTCTGGAGAGAGATGTTCTCTTCTAAATCCAATATTATGGAATCTGAGCTTCCAAAAACCCAGAAGGAAAGAATCAGAAAAACATTCTGATGATGAAGACGAATATTTCTCCATACATCTTTTAAATTTATTGTCTTGGAATTCCATCATCTTCCAAGCATGGCTATGAAATCTCATAACTTTTGAGCAATTTTTATCAAGTTGCTGATCGCTGCTGAAATCTTCAACAAGGAGAGAAATAGATTTCTTTCTGCATTGCTTCCAAATGTCATCAATATTATGCTTCCATTGAGAATAACAGAAACATCTTGGACAATTAAAATAATGATCCACACTCATTTTGAATCTTTTGAAAAAGAGTCTTTGAGCTCTTCAAGGGCTTCAAATAAAGCCGGGTCAGGGATATCATCCTCTGGATCCTGAGCATCCTGTAAAAGACTAGTGAATTGATTTTCACTAGTTTCCGACCTCATAGAGGAATCAGATTTTGAATCTGATGCAAGATTTTTCGAAATATGTTTTTTCATTTCGGAAACAAACAAATCAATCATCTGTTTCTGTGATAAAATCCCAGCATATTTCTGGGTAAGAATCTTGAAAGGACTAATATGATCCTCTTCTTTTTCTTTTTCTTTTTCTTTAAGATCTTGCTTATAAGCGTTGATCTTTTCATTAATTTTTTCAAATGTTTCTTCCGAGTATAATTTCCCGGTTTCTGGGTCCATTCTCATCATTTTATCCCAGAATTTACAATGGCTGATACGCCATAAACAAGGTGCACCATAGTTGGTATAACCTACTATTGGTGTCCACTTCCATATCCATGGAATACCAAATTCAATAAAGAAAAGACAAGTTGTCTTCCCTTCAATAAAATTTTCAGAAGATTTTCCCTGTATAACAGGGGAGACTGATATCCAGTCTTTCATAAGACCATGAAACAATTCTGGCAAAATTTTTGCCGAAGGTCCAAAAGTTCTCCACCATGTAAAGAACCAATTTTGGAATTGGTCTGTGAAAAATATTTTCACAAACTTTTATAAACCAAGAGTGTTTATGCCTCTTGTTCTCATATAAGAGAGTTTTTTCAAAACTTTCGATATAATCGAAGTAATTGAATTTGAAATTCATATTATGAAGCTGAGAATAAAATTCTTTCTCTGCTAATGGAGATATACCCCATTCTTCAAAGGATATAACCTTTTTGATAATAATCTTGGAAAAATTATAATCTTTTCCTTTTTCACCAGAGGCGAAATGATTTATCTCAACACTATTAGTGGAGAGAAGGAGAGTTTCAAAATAACCTCTCTGTTTATAAGACCCAGACACGTATGACGTGTTAGAAAGATATCTTTCCATAATGGTCCAAGGACTATCAGCCCATTGAGTATCTCTTTCTTCTATTAGAAGAATAAGTTGTCGATTAATATTTTCGACAAACATTTTTTCATTTTCATCTTCTTTTGCTATATTAGCATAAGAAGTCTGAGTATCATCAGGAGAGATATTACTCTCTTTTCCTTTTTGTTTTTGTTTCAAGAATTCTTGAAACTCTTTATTAAGATCAGAGGTATTACCTCCATAGGAACTTGCTGTATTAGCAATGTTCTGGGCAATCAATTTTTGTTTGCCATGTTGAACTATAGTCCTAGGTTGAGTTTGAGGGATATAACCCCTTCCTCCTCTACCTCTATAAGAGGTATTGTTTCCTCCACTTGTACTTCCTCTTCCTCTATTAGAGGAATAGAAATTGTGATCAGGGAAACTCATTCCTGCAAGAATTCACGAGTAAGAAAATCAGGCAAATAATTATCAATGCCTTTTTTATGAATAATAACAAAATCAAAAGGAGCAAGATGTGCTTGCCATCTGGCAAACATCTGCTTTGAAACATCATGTTTAAAATCCTTATTAAACATGAATTTTGCTGCATTGCAGTCTGTTTTAATTATAAATTTCTGATTATATAAATCATCTTGAAATTTTAAAACACATTTAACAATGGCAAGAATCTCTTTAGCCACTGTAGAATAATTTTTCTGAGCATTATTCCATTTTCCAGAATAAAATCGAACAAGATATTCTTGTTTTTTATGGGGATCAACCTGTTTAAGGATTTCTCCATAACCAATGTCAGAAGCATCAGTTTCAACAATTTTCTCCCATAAGGGATTTGCAAGCATAAGACAGGGAAGGTTTTTAACCTTCTCTTTAATCCTTTTAACAGCCTTGGTATGATTATCATTCCAAGGAGAAGGATTCTTTTTCAATCTATCATATAAAATAGCAGTATCTTCATTAAGATTTTTAATATAAGAAGAAATATAATTAAGACTTCCCAAAAACCTTTGTAATTGGGTTTTATCAGTAATGATATCTGGAAATTTATTTCCAAATTCAATACTTTTTTGAATAGGAATAATATTTCCTTTGTCAATTATATGACCAAGAAATCTAATAGAAGATTGAAATAAAAGCATTTTTGGCTTTGAAATAACAAGGTCATTTTTAATAACAATATCCTTAAACATATTTAAATGTTTAAAGTGTGTTTCAATGTCTTTAGAAAAGACAAGAATATCATCAATATATACGATGATAAAATTTCTAAATGGATAAAAAATGTCATTCATAATTTGTTGAAATTCTGAAGGAGCATTTTTTAATCCAAATGGCATAACTGTCCATTCATAATGTCCAAATGGAACATTGAATGCAGTTTTATATCTGTCAGATTCATTAATTTGAATCTGCCAAAATCCTGATTTTAAATCAAATTTAGAAAAGACTAATGCATTAACAAGTCTATCAAGAAGATCCTCCTTGTTAGGAATAGGATGTCTAATCCATTTTAAAACTTTATTAAGAGGCTTATAATTAATAACAAGCCTAGGAACTCCTCGTTCCTGCTCTGAATGTTTATTAACATAAAATGCAGTACATGACCAAGGAGAATCAGAAGAAGTTATTAACTTCTTTTGAAGTAAAGACTCAATCTCTTTTTTACACAATTCTAAATATTCAGAATTCATTTGACAAGGTCTAGCCTTGGTAGGAATATCTTTTTCACAGAAATTTTCTTCGTATGGAAGAGAAATAATATGCTTTTTTCTATCCCAAAAAGCATTTGGCAAATCATTACAAATATCAATAGAAAACTTATTATGAATGAGTTTAATTTTTTCCTGTAATTTAGAATTTTTGAGTTTTTCTTCAATAGTAAGAAAACTGACTTCTTCTTTTAAAGAATTTATTTGAAAGGTTTTTCTTTCAATCTGTTCTTGAAGTTCATTCAAAACTCTATTAATGGGTTTTGTAATAAAATCAAAAGATATAGGTTTTCCTTCAAAGGTTCCAATTAAACCTTTTTCATTGACAACAGTCAAAGGATAAATTTTATAAATAAAAGGTAAGCCAAGTATAAGCTGGCTTGAAATATTTTTTGCAAGAAGAAAGCTTGTTGAAATGCAATTTCCATTTTTGCAAACAAAAGCTTTTGGAATTTTAAAATTTATTTCAAGACGTTCACCCCTAGCATGAGAAAGTGAATGTTTGGTTTTATGAAAATACCTAGTAGGAATTAATCCTTCCTGGATGACATTTAAGTCAGCACCACTATCAATCATAGCAATAAAATCAAATTTTTGATTTTTTATAAGAAGAGTAATTTTTGTATACCATTTTTGTGATATAACCATAGAAATAGTAGATAAATAATTTTTTTCTAATGGCATAAAATGCTCAATAGAATCATCAGGAATATTATCAATATCCTTATCTTTATTTTCTAAAACACAAAGTCTTTGATGAAAATCTTTATTAATATGATAAAGATTTTTAATCTCACTCTTGAGATTATCAATTTCATAAACTAAATCCTGAGTAGAAACAGTATTTTTCTTTTCATACTTCTGTCTAAGAAGTTTATTAACTTCGGACATGGAGTATGTATTCTCAGTATTTTGAGAAACAACATTACTAGTATTACTAGTAGAAGGAGTATCTTCCATTTGATCAATAATACTAGTTCTTAAAAGAGGATCTTTAATTCTTTTAAGAAATTCTAGTAAATTATCATTAGTCAAGACACTTAAATTAAGATCTTGAAACTGAGACATGAGTTTATAAAACTCATCAGTATTATCAGTATTACTGATATCTTTTGAAGAACGAATACAAGGTTGTCCTTGTATACATGCTCCACAATCTTCACTTTCTGATAATAAAGATTCATTATCAAGAAAATGAAGATCTTCAGAATCATTTGATTCTGAATACTCAGTAACTGAGCTTTCTGATTTATTATTATCAGAATCTAAAACTATTTTACAAATTTTTTTTTTAAATCATTATCAATATCAAGGGCTTTAATTCTATCCTTTGCCCAACACTGGTTAGCATAATGACCAGGTTTTTTGCATTTTCTACATATTATAGAAAACTCTTTTTTCTTTCTTTTATCTTTTTTATACAAATCTGATCTAGATTTTTTCAATTCTTTTCTTCTATCAGAATAATGCCTTTTCTTTCTTTTAGAAAGTTTTCCTTCCCTAAAATCTTTAGAAGGACGTTTTTTCCCTTTATAAGGATTTTCCATACCAAATTGACCACAAAATTGGCCAAGTTGTTTTTTCTCAAGCAAATTTTGCTTTCTTATCTGGTTATTTAATTTCAACTCATTGCGTAGGGCTAAACCCTCTTGAATGCAAGTTGATATTATTAAATTACCATAAGTATAATTATCATAAGGTATAGAAATATTATCTTGCCTAAGAACTCTACGAATTCTTTCATCAAAAAGACTAGGAAGGCCATCAATAAATTTGGCTTTCCAATAACTGTTATTACAGTCTGGTAATTCAAAGATACGAGTAAGAAATGTATCTTTGTACCATCTGAAATCAGACAGTGTTTTACATCTAAGGTTACTGAGAAGAGTTCTAATATTCTCTCCATTATCAGTAAACCTTCCAGTAAAATGATCAATAATTGTGAGAACTAAAGAATATACAGCGTTCTCAACAGGAATATTATTCTCTTCCTTAATAGAATTAAGGATAGTAGATTTTTGTTCATGAGACAAATAATTATCCCACCAACCTTTTAGTTGGCCTGTAAAACCAGCAGTAATCATACCAGCAATATTTTTATCTGTATTACCAGATACTTTACACACAGTACTATACATCATCATACGGTGTGCAAGATTATAGATGTGCCTATCAGTGCAACCATCTAAGTTCCATTCATAAATACTTTTTCCATTATAATTATTGGAAATATAGTATTCTTGTTCTTCATGAAGAATATCAACAGGAGAAGGTCTATTATAATAGTACCTGCTCTGAGTAGGTCTATCTGCCCACTTCATTTTATTTATTTCTTCTGTAATATTAACAGAAGTAGAAGAAGAAGGATTTTGAAATTCTTCTTCATTATCTAAAGCTGAAATATTAAAAGCTTTAAATTTTTCTTCTAATAATTTTTCCAAATCGGAAACTGAAGATTTAAGTTTAAAATCCTTTATCAAAGGAGGAGATTGAATTGAAGAAGAAACAATGGATGTAATATTCTTTTTCTTTTCAATATGAACATCAGGTTTAATTTGATTAATAGCTGAAATAATTCTTTCAACTCTATCATGTAAAGAAATCATTTCTTCACCAAGAATAGTTAAATACAAATTTGTATAATTTTGATTTTCAATTAATTGATTTATATGCTTCGTAGTAATAGGAAGCATATTTGTTTCAAATATTTTTGAAAAAGCTGTAAAATTAAAAAATTTATCATTCTTTTCAATTTGAAAAGGTTGTTGAGGTGGATATACAGATTTTTGAATCTGTCCAAAAGTAAGTTTATAACTTCTTTCAATAACTGAAATATAATCAGTAATAAAGGTTTTAAAAAACCAAGGAATGAAATATATAATTTCATTTTTTTCTTCACAGAATTCATAAAATTTTTCTAAAAAGAAATCATATTCTTTTTTAGTAAAGCTTTTAAAATACCATTTTCTAAATGGTTCCCATTTGGGTAAATAAAATTCATCATTAATCTGCTTTCTTACAGCAGATCCTTTTGTAAAATGTAGTTTGGTTGTACTATTCATATTAAATAGTAAAATTCATTTGTGATACTGTATCAGTATCTTTAATGTTATAAACATTTTCATGTAAAATCTTGTTTTTATCAATAACAATATTTTCATTATGATCTTCTCGAGATTTATCATCTTCTTGAAAATAAGAAGACGTTGATGCTCTAGAAGTCTGTGGTAGTTCCACATCATAATGAAAAGGAGAAATATATGAATGATTAGATTGAGATCTAGATATTGATCTCGAAGAAGATATCAACTTCCTTTGGTCAGGAGCAAATTTAATTTGCACTGATCCTTCATTATTCTGTGTAATCTGTTGTAATCTATTATTAACAACAGGAATCTTAGGCATGGCCTGAGTAAGAGTCCAATGTTCTGGAAACTTAATTTCTTCCCATTTAATGGCTCTTCTGGTAGTAATATTGGATTTTCCAAAATTTGTTTCAATCAAAATAGTCTCATTAGACTTTTTATCTACTCTTTTACACATAGGATTAAGAGTATATAATGGTTTAAAATATATGCGATAACAGATGCATATGACTTCTGTTCCAGAAACATAATTATAATTTTCTGTACAGACATTTAATGTCAAGGTATCCAAAATATTTCTATCAGTTAATGAAACTGAAAGATTTGGATATACATCAAAATAGACTGGACCATGTGCCAGACCAGATTGAATCATTCCCATAATAGAATGGGTAAAATCCAGATTTCTAGCATCTCTAAGAGTTGCCATAAACATTTCTGGAAGACCTTCTAAAGTTAAAGGTCTAAATGCAATTTGAATGCATCCTATGTGAATAAAATTATGAGTATCAATAAAAGGTTGAATATCTCTTTCATTCAAGAGACGAATAGTCATCTCTTTATCATTAAGAGATATTGCAGACTCAGTAGTTTTAACTACTTGTTTGAGACCTAATTTCTCAAAAGTACCTAATTCATAAACCAGATTTGGTTTTATCTTAGGAATAGTCCATTTATTTAATAAATCTAAATTATCAGGAATATCAAATTCCTCAATTCTAGTGTTTTTAACACTAGATTTCTTATGAAATATATTCATAAGGATAAGTTGTGTTAGATCATAGACGAACTCAAACATATTTCCACAAATAGATCAAAGATCTTTTTTACTGAATTCAGGATTTATTACTGAGGACCCCCTTAGTAATATAAGCTGACAAGAAAAACCCCACAAACGCCTGCGCCTTCATTCGGCATTACGGCAACAAGGGCACGAAATCGGCTTATACACCTTAGGTTAACTCAAACCTGATTCAAACCTCACAAATTCTATTATTGATTTTAGTTATTTGATTTAAATCATGTTTCCAGAACCTTAAAGGTCTGGATCCATGTTAGTAGGAATATGAATAGCCATACTATGATCTAACACAGAGAACTAGCCAGCCATATCAGGCGGCTGAAAAATCAAAATAAAAATAAAAATAAAAATAATACAGAAATTAAAATTTTAACTTACACTTATGTTGTGCTCAGAAGGAAAATTTATTAAAAGGCTAAAATATTACAAAGGGAGAGAGTGATTGGAGAGAGAGAAGAGAGAGGCGGTAAACACCAGCGTACTCTTCAAATGAAAAACAAACCTATTTATAAAGAAGGAAGAGCCGGACATGAAACCCCGGATTCCAAAAATAAAAATGAATAGTAAAAACTTTACAAAAGTCAAAAAGAAAACAGTAAAGCTGCTTTATAAAAGCATAAAATGACAAATATGTCTGAATCCTTGTCTGGTGACTAATATGTCACTGTTGATCTTCGTCTTTAATTTTCTTCAGAATCTGATTCTTCTGGAGAGAGATGTTCTCTTCTAAATCCAATATTATGGAATCTGAGCTTCCAAAAACCCAGAAGGAAAGAATCAGAAAAACATTCTGATGATGAAGACGAATATTTCTCCATACATCTTTTAAATTTATTGTCTTGGAATTCCATCATCTTCCAAGCATGGCTATGAAATCTCATAACTTTTGAGCAATTTTTATCAAGTTGCTGATCGCTGCTGAAATCTTCAACAAGGAGAGAAATAGATTTCTTTCTGCATTGCTTCCAAATGTCATCAATATTATGCTTCCATTGAGAATAACAGAAACATCTTGGACAATTAAAATAATGATCCACACTCATTTTGAATCTTTTGAAAAAGAGTCTTTGAGCTCTTCAAGGGCTTCAAATAAAGCCGGGTCAGGGATATCATCCTCTGGATCCTGAGCATCCTGTAAAAGACTAGTGAATTGATTTTCACTAGTTTCCGACCTCATAGAGGAATCAGATTTTGAATCTGATGCAAGATTTTTCGAAATATGTTTTTTCATTTCGGAAACAAACAAATCAATCATCTGTTTCTGTGATAAAATCCCAGCATATTTCTGGGTAAGAATCTTGAAAGGACTAATATGATCCTCTTCTTTTTCTTTTTCTTTTTCTTTAAGATCTTGCTTATAAGCGTTGATCTTTTCATTAATTTTTTCAAATGTTTCTTCCGAGTATAATTTCCCGGTTTCTGGGTCCATTCTCATCATTTTATCCCAGAATTTACAATGGCTGATACGCCATAAACAAGGTGCACCATAGTTGGTATAACCTACTATTGGTGTCCACTTCCATATCCATGGAATACCAAATTCAATAAAGAAAAGACAAGTTGTCTTCCCTTCAATAAAATTTTCAGAAGATTTTCCCTGTATAACAGGGGAGACTGATATCCAGTCTTTCATAAGACCATGAAACAATTCTGGCAAAATTTTTGCCGAAGGTCCAAAAGTTCTCCACCATGTAAAGAACCAATTTGGAATTGGTCTGTGAAAAATATTTTCACAAACTTTTATAAACCAAGAGTGTTTATGCCTCTTGTTCTCATATAAGAGAGTTTTTTCAAAACTTTCGATATAATCGAAGTAATTGAATTTGAAATTCATATTATGAAGCTGAGAATAAAATTCTTTCTCTGCTAATGGAGATATACCCCATTCTTCAAAGGATATAACCTTTTTGATAATAATCTTGGAAAAATTATAATCTTTTCCTTTTTCACCAGAGGCGAGATGATTTATCTCAACACTATTAGTGGAGAGAAGGAGAGTTTCAAAATAACCTCTCTGTTTATAAGACCCAGACACGTATGACGTGTTAGAAAGATATCTTTCCATAATGGTCCAAGGACTATCAGCCCATTGAGTATCTCTTTCTTCTATTAGAAGAATAAGTTGTCGATTAATATTTTCGACAAACATTTTTTCATTTTCATCTTCTTTTGCTATATTAGCATAAGAAGTCTGAGTATCATCAGGAGAGATATTACTCTCTTTTCCTTTTTGTTTTTGTTTCAAGAATTCTTGAAACTCTTTATTAAGATCAGAGGTATTACCTCCATAGAAACTTGCTGTATTAGCAATGTTCTGGGCAATCAATTTTTGTTTGCCATGTTGAACTATAGTCCTAGGTTGAGTTTGAGGGATATAACCCCTTCCTTCTCTACCTCTATAAGAGGTATTGTTTCCTCCACTTGTACTTCCTCTTCCTCTATTAGAGGAATAGAAATTGTGATCAGGGAAACTCATTCCTGCAAGAATTCACGAGTAAGAAAATCAGGCAAATAATTATCAATGCTTTTTTTATGAATAATAACAAAATCAAAAGGAGCAAGATGTGCTTGCCATCTGGCAAACATCTGCTTTGAAACATCATGTTTAAAATCCTTATTAAACATGAATTTTGCTGCATTGCAGTCTGTTTTAATTATAAATTTCTGATTATATAAATCATCTTGAAATTTTAAAACACATTTAACAATGGCAAGAATCTCTTTAGCCACTGTAGAATAATTTTTCTGAGCATTATTCCATTTTCCAGAATAAAATCGAACAAGATATTCTTGTTTTTTATGGGGATCAACCTGTTTAAGGATTCCTCCATAACCAATGTCAGAAGCATCAGTTTCAACAATTTTCTCCCATAAGGGATTTGCAAGCATAAGACAGGGAAGGTTTTTAACCTTCTCTTTAATCCTTTTAACAGCCTTGGTATGATTATCATTCCAAGGAGAAGGATTCTTTTTCAATCTATTTAATTTAACAATAATAATAATAATATATTTAATTATTATTATTATTATTATTATTATTATTATTATTATTACTATTATTATTATTATTATTATTATTATTATTATTATTATTATTATTATTATTATTATTATTATTATTATTATTATTATTATTATTATTACAAACAAGCACATACAACACAAACACACACAACACACACAAACAAGCACACATAAAGAAAAACACAACACACACGCAGTACACACTGAGAACACAAACACTCCACAAGTATTAAAAAAAAGGGAAAGTCGTCCTTGTATGGCGACATAAAAAAATAAAATCGCCTATACAATAGAAAACATTACAGCACTATATTTTATTAAATTCTTTTTGAAAATTACAGTATATTGTCAAATTCTCCCAAATTTGATATGTTGTGCACACAAATTTTTTGAATCAAATACTTTTTCAGAAAAAAAAAAAGTAATAATTTTTTGTAAGGAGTATTAATTTAATTAGAATGTTATAAAAATATTATTTTTGATAAAAAATTTTTTTTATGATTTTAACTAAAAAAATTATAATTAGTTTAATAGAAGAATAAATATATAAAATTAATATATTTTGAACATTCTAAAAAATATTAATTTTTATCTTAAAATTATTATTTTGTTTTAAAAAAGTATCAATTTTTATTTGCGCAGGACAAATCTGTCGTAAGGTGGCACCTTAAATCAAATTTACGCATTTCAAAATTTTATGATGTTTGACTAGATGCAAGAAAGAATAGAAAACTGAAGTAAAGAATGAACACAGAGAATTACGCGATTCATCAATACTGTGTTGGTTACAGTCACAGAAAGAGAAGGAGAAAAGTTTTATACCTTTGAGGGTATTCAGAGGTAAGATTGCAACTATGTTACTGAGTGAATATTATATTTATATTACTATCGAGAAGGAGCTATACATTCACTCAAACCAGACTTCTTCAATTAATATAATATTGGTTCAGAATATACTATTTTACTTAATATAATATTGAACCAAGACAAGCTTCTTCAGCAAAGGGCTTCTAAAATTCAAGACATATTCTAATAAATTTTTAATTTAACTTGAATTTTTTCAAAAAATAGATGTACTAGATGCATCATAATAATGTCAAATGAACAATCAACTCATCTGCCTCAATTACAACTTGACTATATTTTCTAGCATCAAATACAATGTCACCACCATTAATAGAAACTTCTTAACGATGTTATCCCAAATTCAACATTAGACTTATCATATGTTGCTACCATCATTGTGATAAAGTATAAAAATTTATATTTATTGCATTATTTACCATCAATTCATAACAAAGCATCGTGGTGATGTAGCAATTTGATGCTTTGTAATTGAAAAAGTTTGTAACCATAACAACATTATTATTATTTAAAAATTTGTATTGAAATTAACAATTGACCTAAAAATACATCACATATTAAATATCAAATATTCAGAAGAATAGTAGATTAGTCCATTATGCAGACGGCTGCTGGCATACATATTTAACTAATCCTCATTACATAATCAATCAAGTCAGTGTTGAATATTTTTATGAAACATCAAATCCAGGTTTCTTTTGACTTTGGGCTTAAACAATCCACATATCAAATAGTCAACTCATTTCGGGAAGTCTCAATTTTTTAATTTTGGAAGCATCAAAGTATTCACAGCATTTTCACACATTTTAGGAAGGATTTGAATCTTCTAGAGTTCCTTCATGATAAAATTAAAAAAAAAAAAAAAAAATGTAATACTATAAAATATATATATATATATATATATACATATATATATATATAATAACATGGATCCTACATACTTTTTATATTTATCCGAACTTTACAAAAAATTCACAAAAGGATGTAGAGAATTCATTCCATTATCAGTACATAGTATTGTAAAATAACAGTCTAGTACATCTCATAATTTGCATTAAATAAGTTTACTCAAACACTCTAACATAGTGTTCGAGATTTTAATTCTAAACACTTCATCTGAACTAAGGAATTTTGCTATGAATTTAGGGGATAGATCTAAATCCACAATAAAAGCTACATAATTTGTTAAATCAATAAATCTTAATTTCTTCCAAATTTTTAGTTATATTTGTAATAGAGAAAACTAGTAATTTAAAATCCATTCTTGCTCTCCCCTATGTTAAATAATGAATATTATGTGGTGTGGGCTCGCTATTATATGATTAACTATATTGGAAATTATGCTAAGTTAGTTGAAAAAAATTAAAGTCCATAAAAATTTAATTAGAAATTTAGAAGGGGTTAACATATATTACTTTTAGCTTTCAAAAATAATTTAGTTGATTTAATTGTGGATTTCAAATTCATCTCTCAATTACATAATCTAATACCTACATCCAATGACCCTCAAGGTAAAATATTATAAACTTATGAACTGTTTTATTTTATAAAATATATTCTAAAATTGGATATGATAATAATATCATGAAATAACTTAACTTACCCTGAAGGTATTAAATATATAATTAAATCTACTATATATCTAACATATATTTTATGTAAAAAAATAATTGCAATATATAAATTAATTTTATTTTCTATAAATTCATTGGTTTTAAATAATTTAAAAAAAAAAGATAAATGAAAAAATGCAAATTATTTCAATATTATTTTTATTGTAATTAAGATGTCATTAATATTATTTCCATTAATAAACTGTAAAAACTAATGATTTTAAATGGTCAAACTTTCCATGCATTATGCGATGAATATATATGTATATATAGCTAATATTTACCTTTATTTATATATCAGATAAAATAATTACACTATAATATTTTTTATTAAAATAGCTTATAAGAGAAACCAAATCTATACAAATTCATGTATTTCACAATATAGTTAAATTTCTTATCATTGACAAATATTTGCAAATAATTATATGCTTCAATTGAAAAATGAAATAGTAAAATATAAATTCACTATTATACACAAAAACTTATATGCATCGGGTGCACCATGCAACCCAATGTAGAGTGTTACTTATTTATTAAAAAGTATTATTTATTTATTTGGAAAATATTATTACTAATTTATTACTTGAAAAAAATAGTGATATGTTTTAGTTAAACAAGTAATATTCTGGATCGGGTGCACCCAATGCACAAGAGACTCATTTTTTGGTCAATGAGTATACTAGTTACATATTTGCTATATTAATAATAAGCTAAGGCAATTTTTAAAAAAATCATAATAAAATCCACCTTAAAAAATACATAAAATCCACCTTCAAATATATTGTTTTGTATGTCAAAAGATAACTTTTATAGTTATAAATTTTATTACACGTTTCTACGCATATATTAAACTGTTTCTTTATTGCCAACTAATTATCAGAAATTGTCATTAATAATAATATATACAGGTAACATCTATTTATCTAAGTAGTATAAATTTATAATATTGCACATAAAAATATTTACTTAAAATAGATTATAACCATTTTCTTGTATGTAGCTACACCTTTAAATAAATGCATAAAATTCTGTAAAAATTAAAATTGATTCAATTACTATAGGTAACGGCCTTAAATATCATTCTTAATAATGAAGTTACTAAATGACTATAATTAAAAAATGGGTGTTTCTATTTACACCACAATAACCTCTTTTCATACCACAAATATTTTTTAAACAAAAATAATTTTATATTAAATGTCTAATTTATCCTTCTTCTCAAATCAGGAGAATTCTCCATTTTTTCATTAACCTTCTTCTTTACCCAGCGACTTTTTTTCATTAACCTTCTTCTTTATCTAGCCACTGTTCTACATTTGTTTTCTCAATCTTCTTCCGCACAAATTTGCTATTAACATAACCTTCACCAATCCATGAAATTACGAAATCTTACCCTTGAACAAACACAAAAAGTCGAAATAATTTCTTCTATTAAAAACCCATTTGCTCCCAAATCCTAACTTGTGAATCTGAAATTCTTTTCTTTTATTATTTGTTGCTAAAAATTTTCAAATTCATATATTTAGCCTGAGATACAAGAACGAAGAAGAAGAACCGCAGAAAATATATTTTAAATATGATTTTGAATAATTTTGAATTTGCAGAAAAAGAAGGAAGAAGAAGAACCGCAGAAAATTTATGATATCATCTTCACCAATCCATGAAATTACGAAATCTCACCCTTGAACAAACACAAAAAGTCGAAAAAATTTCTTCTATTAAAAACCCATTTGCTCCCAAATCCTAACTTGTGAATTTGAATTTCTTTTCTTTTATTATTTGTTGCTAAGAATTTTCAAATTCATATATTTAGCATGAGATAAAAGAGGAAGAAGAAGAACCGCAAGAAATATATTTTAAATATGATTTTGAATAATTTTGAATTTGTAGAAAAAAAAGGAAGAAGAAGAACAGAAAATTTATGATAACTTTTTGTTAAGAGTTGTTCGTAATTTCATGGATTGGTGAAGGTGATGTTGGCAGCAAATTTGTGCGGAAGAAGATTGAGAAAACAAATATAGAACAGTCGCTGGGTAAAGAAGTGATTTGAGAAGAAGATAAATTAGACATTTAATATAAGATTATTTTTATTTAAAAATTATTTGTGGTGTGAAAAGAGATTATTGTGGTGTAAATAGAAACACCCTTAAAAAATTCAAATATCCAAAATCTAATCAAATGAATCAACATTTAAATAGATCGATAATATACGTAATGTTGAAATTAACAAAAAAGAACAAAACCAAAACCTAGGGAATGAAATTTGTACTAATTGAAATTAATTGGAACTCTTGACCTTTGGAAAATAATGATAATATTCTAGAATTTTGCGAGATATGGTGTGACAATTTATATGGTCAAACTTTCCATGCATGTATTAGAAAATAATGAATGTAAACTGCTAGTTATTTTGATAATATTTTATTTTATTTTTGTGACTTTTTTAATTAAGATATCATTAATATTATTCTCATTAATAAACTTAATATATATATATAGCTAATATTACCTTTATTTATGTATCAGTTTAAAAAATTAAATAGGGTATATAGAGAAACCACATCTATGCAAAATTAATGTGTTTCACAATATGGTTAAATTTCTTATAATTGATAAATATTTGAAAATAATTATGTTACGTTATGCATGATGTTTTGATTACTCGAATATCATGAATTATATATTCCAACTCTTAACTATTGTTAGATTAAATAATTGTGAACTATTTATATGTTCGTATCACCACTTTTTTAATATTTTTTTTTTAATTAAAGGTTTTTTTTTTTTTTTTTTTTAACAAATATACCCTGTTGACTTAATTATTTTATTTAATTAATTTTTAGATCCAAATTATTCAGTTTCTTTGAAGATGGATGATTTCTCAACTTACCGACTTTAAAGAAACCTAAAAAAATGGGTTTAGGTGTCTGCATTCTGATGTATCCTTAAAGATTGATAGACCAGAAGATAAGACACACGTGGGTATATTTTTTATGCATTTAGTATAATCTTTTAAAAACATATTTTAGTATATAAATGCTGCATATCCCTTACCCTTAAAGATATGTTATTGTTTATACTCTTTAGAGTTCTAAGATTCAATCCTATATTCCAAAAGCTTTGATCAACAGGTTTGAAACTAGGGTAACATTTGGAGTATTTTATTTCTTGAGTAATTATATGTGCTTTGCCACTTATGTAATTTGTTATAATAATAAATGATAGTCAAAGGCCAAACCCTATTTAATGTTGGTGTACATCTTCCAAAAAAAATATTAAATTATAGTCAATTTTATGTTTCAACTTTGCGTGTAAAATGTAAAAAAAATTTGAAAATTTTGTGTACGAACAAGAATGATTAGATTTGTAACAAAACCACGAATATTATTTACAAGAAAGAGTTTAAAAATTTGTAGAGCTTATTATAGAAGTTGGGACCACTATTATAAAAATAATCTATGTTTAGATGTTTTCAGTAGTAGTTGTATTTTTTTAATTGGATATGTTAATTTAAAAAAACACATCACTACTCTTACTTATTGTCTATTTTCACTTATTTCTAATTTTATTTTTGCAATATATTGTTTTTTACTTTCTAAATAAAAATATTTATATACTTTACAACCCATTAAATTTACTGAATTTTACACTAACATTATGTATAAGAAAGAGCATCTAAGAACAATTAGAATGGAGGTGAGGAATGAGAATTTGAAGGAATGTAATGGTGATGCCCGTCAGAAATCAAGTGGATAGGCGTTAGCCCCCTAAGAAAGGCTAACGAATTGACAAACAATTAGGCTTATCTTACCAATTAATTGTGCAACAATTGTAGTGGCAAAGTTGTATGCAGTATGTACTATTTTACAATGGAAAATAAGTCAAAGCAAAGCAATTAAATGTAGAATATGAATTGGGAGGAATTGAAGGCATGTAAATGTGGGGTTGAGATCTCAAGAAGTATACTCCATCATCTACAGAATACAGTATAATGAATATCCATGCCCTGTGCTACAACATATTTAAATCCGACAACATAAACATATCAAAGTCCTACCAGAAACAAGAAGTTGCTCTGGTAGAGCCATGGGGATGGTGGTAATTATAGTTATAGCTATGGAGGCGCAGAAACAACTTTCTCCTCCGAGCCGTGAAAAGGAGCCCATTCTTGATCTTCCACCATAGCAGCTTCCTCAGCTTTCTTGCTGATCTGAACCGAACCCACACCACTTTTCTCACTCTAAACAAAGATTTCTTGATTCTCTCCGACACACTCTGCTTCCTGGAGAACTGGTAGCTTCTCAGGAACAGCTGCCTCTTCTCCAAACTTGCATAGTTCAGTGTCATGGCTATACATACAGCATGTGCGCATGTATGTATAGTTTTTAGAGAGGGATGAAGAAGTGAGAGGGTATATAAAAGGGTTTGCTGGCGGCTTTTATCAAACCCGGACTCCATTTAGTCATACCTGTATTTATTTTGCTTCTGCTGCAACCACTACGCCGTCGTTGAACTCGCCTTATTCGATGTATTTAATTAATTAGGGTTGGACTTTGGGCTTCTTTTCTTGTTCCTTACTTTTCTTGTGATTCTACCCAATAATAAATTTTAACCTTAATTAAAATTACACTAAGGAATCAATTATATGGAAAAAAGATTTTTCATTTAATGAAGGAGAAGATTGTTATGATTCCAGCAATTAATCAAATTTTAACCTTAATTAAATTTACATTATATGAACCCCTTTCTTTTATTTTACAAAAAAAACTTCAAATAAAGTGTTAATTGTTAAATTTAAGGTTGCAGGAAGAAAGAACCAACCAATAATAAGTGTAATGACATTTAGTGGAGTTGTTGTCGTGCAACAGGCAAGAAATTAAAATTTTAATAATTACTACACATATATTTTAGTTCGTTGTCAATTTAATTATATATTTGTAAGTTGTGTTACACATTTTTTTTTTTTTTTTTTTTTTTTTTTAATGAGGAAGAGAAAGCGAGGGAAAGCTCACGAATTATTGATCCCATTAGAGACATGATAGTTTTTCTGTAACGGAGATAGTGTTATGAGTAGTGAATTTTTTTAGTTTTATTATTATTATTTATCGTAGTCTACTAGCGGTCGATGTTATTGTTGTTATTATTTTTAGTATGAGATCCTCTGTCATACATGAAAATTATTTTTTGTATATTTACTATTATTACAATATATATTATTTATTACTAAAAATATTAGTAAAAATAATAATATTGAATTTATTTTAAAAATTTAAGTCAAATATCATCAAATTATTAATTGAATTTGAGTTTATCTACTTAAAATTCAAATTAAAACTGAATCTTTGTATTGGATATAATCAAATAATTAGATATGTGAATAGTTTCTTTTTTTTTTTTTAAATATTATACATAAAATTAAATATAACAAAATTAATTAAAATTTATGCTAAAAATAAATATTAAATTTATATGAAGATATTTGGAAAATCCCACATGATTTGATAGAAATTCGATTTGATTATAACAAATTTGAAAAAAAAATCCACTAACGATTTTTCCTACAACTAATGAAAGAATGATACTATATTTTGTAAATAAAGTATAAATTAGTATATATTCGATTCGATTATAATATATCTGAAAATAAAATATCACATGTTTCATAATTTTCTTGTCAACAATTTTGTTTAAAAAATACATGAATATCCTTTAGGCGGAAAAACAAAAATAAAAATATTGATATTACTATATATATATATATTATTCTTATTTGTGGGGTCCTTTATTTATGGAAAATAGTTCTTGTTTTTAAAAGTAATTAGACAAAATAGTTGAAAAAAATATAGGAAAAGAAAATGGTGAGATTGCAATTACGGGGAAGAAAGGGATTCCCCCGGAAGTCAAAAGGTGAGTGAATTCCCAACCATAGAAACAAAATTGTAAAGCGAGACACTAATTTCCCAATAAACTTAACCGCCAAAGCATACAACTTACGGAACTCTCCTGACTTTAATCTTCTAAGCATGCGTTTTGCCTTTGAATCCATTCATTTGACTTGCAAATTTTAATTCATTTGATGAATCTTTTGACTCATTTCAATTTATGTATTATCTACAAATATCAAGATGAATTTTTAAAATTTATTTTGCTATCACCTGTTTATATTTTACAAAAATTTTGAGTGTCTCCAATCTTAGATTGCTCCAGGAGACTCATTCCTCTCTAGATTTTTAAGAGTTATATATTGTATTTTATTAACTTACAAGTCGAGGTGATTATGCATAAGTTATAAGGTTTATCATTGTTAGACATCCGTGATTGAACCACATTACTTATGGTCAACAATGTTCCACCTTAAAGCCGACTCCCTGTGGGTCAAATGGGTCCATGCATATTACCTCAAAAACCAGTCTATTTGGGACTGGAAGCCGAGGAATGATGCATCGCCGCTCCTCAAGAGAATTGGTGAAATTAAACAAGAGCTGCTGGATCGTTTTGGCGACCACAACGGGGCTATCAAAAGGCTTGCACTCATTTCCGACCCCAAAGGCCTTTGTTCCTCCAAATCATACGACATTTTCCGTATACATGGAGAAAAGCGCTTTTGGCACTCGGCCATTTGGAAACACTTTATACCACCAAAATTCTCTTTTTGCACTTGGCTAGCTTTGAGGAAAAAACTGGCCACAAAAGACAATCTTTCCTTTATTCAAACTGACCATGTTTGTGTTCTTTGCTCCCAATTTGCAGAAACTGCAGCTCACGTTTTTTTCCAATGCAGCTGGACAAAGGAAGTTTGGGCGAAAATCTGCCAATGGCTCCGACTTTGGCGTAGCATGAGTACTATCCCCAGCGCCCTCAAATGGATAAAAAAGGATCGGTCTACCTCTATCCTTAGTAAAATAAGGATGATCGGACTTTGCTGCTCAGTTTTCCACATTTGGAGGGCTCGCAATGAGTGCATATTCGAAGATTCAAGCAGCGCCGTTGATAAAATCGTGGCAAAAATCAAGACTAATGTGTATAAAATTTGCTATTCACTTTTCCCTTTAGACTTGATCAATGTCTGAGTATGGGGCCTAAAATGTTCTTGCCCCTTGCTAGTTTGAACTATTTCCTCAGGGGTATGCCCCATTGAGTGTGTAATTTTTCATATAAATCACTCGCCGGCGGGATGGAACAAGCATTACGTATGGTACCTAAGGCCTCGAAAACCTTGGACATACTAATGCCTTGTGACCATCCTTGGGTTGGTGATTATTTTATGTCTGTTTTTTCTTTCCATCCTCCTGGCCAACCTGACTGCCCGCGGAACTAGACCCACCTCGATATCAAGGTACATGAGGACTTCAGCTGTGCAACCTTGCTTGGCCAGCACATACACTTCTCCCATTTTTGGATCTGCCACACCAAGCGGACCCAACCTTTTGGTGGTCGAACGCACCACAAAAATTTCCATCATGGTTTCTCGGGACCTAATCCGATACGATTGTACTTGTACATATTTACCATACTTTGGAATAAAATTTACATTTCATCCAAAAAAAACAATGTTCTAATACCAAATACTAAACCTTTAGTATTAGAGAAGTATTATCCTATACATTGTACTCACTCACATGGACCTCAAGAAACTACTCAAGGAATCGCACATCCTTAGATTACTTCAAATCAAACACATTTAAATTTAGACAGTTCTTTAATGTGAATAATATTACCCAATTCTTTTTATATCTTCGCATCTATATCATCTAATTACCTTTTTCTTAATCTATATAGACTTTTGTCTGATCACAAGTCCCGATAAAATCTAACAGTTTATATAATCTAAATAGGTTATGTCTGTGGTAAATTTGAAATATTTATTTCTCTTTCTCCCACAAAGAATGACAAGAAGATAATTTTGAAGAAATGGGTAATCTTGTAGTATGAGTTATTCTTTTAGTGATTTAATATTTTGATATATTCCTATAAATTCTCTCCTCAATTCACAGTTCACTTCCAAACGTAACCTAAAATTACTTGTTCACCCCTCAATTTCCCACTTAAATTTAAAAGTTTTTTGAGTTCCATATAATAAAGTAAAATGTAGTATTCTAATTTTATTAATATACACTGTATGTGTATACAATGATAGCGGATCAAATTTTTAATACAATCCTACAATCTTTCACAACATCCCAATTTATATCTACAATCTTTTTTTTTTTTTTTTTAATATTTCAAATTACATCTACAACCTGATTAACCCAGATCTATATTTATCCTTGTAAATAATAATATGACGCAGCAGGAAGAATTCAATATGAATAAATACAAGGCACAATTTCATTGATTCAAGGAATATTGAAATGGTGCTCACAATGGAGGAGAAAACCTTCATTCGCCCCCTTTAATAATAATAAGTTTTTTATTTGTACTAAACGAAAAAATCCACCAATAGGGAAATAGACCTGACCAAACTAAATAATTAAAAGTATTAAAAGATAACAAAAATAGAGTCTCGTATTAAACTAAATGGGGCACTGCCTTGTCAACACAAAAAGTATCATGTTTGACCAAGAAGGTGAATGTAACTTCATTCCTATCATTCTCCTTTGGCATCGGAATGATTTGTCCTTAAAGTGGATGCAACTTCATCCCTAGAGGAGTTGTCACCATGACACGGTGCCAAATGATAAACATTAAAGACATCTGAAGTACGCATATGACTAGGAAGACGCAGCCGATCGACATTAGAATTGATTTTCTCAAGAATTTCCATGGCCCAATTTTTCATGAAGACAACATATTATATTCATGAGCTTGAAATTTTCTCCTTTGTTAAAACTGCTCATACAAAATCTTCAATCTCAAACTGAACATTACGTCGTTCAGCATCAACAATTGTCTTAAAACTAGCATTAGCATCCACACGTTGGGCTTGAGTAGAATTATGAATACCTTGGATTTCGACAATGAGATTAGAAGCGCACTTATTCAGTGGAGTGATGGATGACAAGACAAGCACGTCCCTCAGACCACGAAGAACAAGACTATATATGACCTGAAAAGGGCACAAAGCATTACTCAAATTGAAAACCAAGCTAACTCAGCTTAGCATCCCAAGTACAAATATTATCATCTAATAGACATTGCAACAAGTATCAAAAGGAATGATTTACAACTTCAGTTTGACCATCTATCTTAGGATGGTAAGCACTACTAAAATCAAGCTCAATATTAGTCACCTCAAAGATCTCTACAGATGACTAAAGAAACGAGTGTCTTATATATATACAACAACAAAAAAAAAAAAGAAAAGAAAAGGAAAAAACATAAAAGTAGTCCATGTAGCCTATAAACCTCATGAAAGAAAAGAACAACCATATGCACAACATTAGTATTGCACTTACAAGTTGTGAAATGAACTATTTTAGAAAACTGATCCACCACCACAAAATCAAATCATATCCTAACTAAGTTACAGATAACCCCATAACAAAATCCAACCTAATGGTGACCCAGGACTGAGAATATCATTTCAACAAAAAAAAAAAAAAGGAAAAGTTACAAAAAAAAAAAAAAAAAACCTGAGTATTTGCTAAATGATTAATATTTCATCAAACATAAGACTACCAAAAAAACGACTTATTGAAGTGTATATTTAATTCTCGAATTCTATATAATTAAAGCATCAAAAATTATTTTGTGAATCACTTTACGAGTACAAATATTTAATGTTAAGATTAACTTTTTTAACAAAAAATGGATCATAACTCTTACAACTTTGTGCAAAAGACGTAACCATGAGAATATCACTATAATAACGTAAGGAAGCTACTTTAAAATTTTCAAAAACTATAATTTTGCCCCTATATAAAAAATAGAGTATTTACTATTTTCTTTTAATATTTCAACAAACTTTAGATTACCAATAGAATGTCTTATTGAATTTGATACTTAAGCTCTAATTTTATAGAATGTATGCATCAAAAAAATATTTGTAACTTACTTTATGAGTAAAGGAATTCAACGTTAATTCATTTTTTTGACAAAAAATGCATCATAAATGTTACAACTTTGCGCGAAACAGATCGTAAACGTGAGAATATTACTATAATAATGTAAGGATAATCAAAATTGATAAGGTAAAGATATTGTCACTTATTCAAAAATCTAAACATATATAAATCTATGTGCAGGATATAGTATAAGATATGGAAAGCAAGGAAAGGCAACATACCAAGAGATACTCAAAGATACATGCAAGGAATAAATGATCCAATCATTAACTACCAAGAGATATTCCAAGAAGAAAGGTCATACGGCTGGAAAGATGGAAGGAAAGAATCTGATCTGCAAAGAAGATATTTGATAGAGAATCAAGGTTGATATTGTGGAGATATCTTGATATTCATGATATGCAACTATAAGAAGACTAAGAGCAGGAGAAGAATGGTATCTCTGTTACATTCTATTAACTTTATACAAGCAGAGAGCTGTGAAGAGGCTGGTGGAAAAGTTATTAGATTCGGAAGAATACAATAGCTCAAGAAGTACTCAAAGGCGAACTGACAGTGAACCACACAGAGACCATTCAATATCATCGACCCAAATCTATCTGGACTCGGGAGAGTTCAACGAATTACAAATGAGAGTTTGCATCAAAATCCATCTAGGGGACTAGATGGTCAAGTAAGGTATTAGAAGAAGTAGTTACAAGAGTAGACTAGTATTTAAGGGAAGCCTAATACGTGTAAGTTCTATTTGTAACATTTGTAGGAACAAACTGTTCTTCTAATAAAAGTACTTGAGAGGAAGAAGGGATTCTTCCTCGTAAAAATCATAAAGTTCTTTTTTAGCTTCCGCAAATTCAATTATAGTTCGAACTACTGCTGAACTAATTCACACGCGCACAAATTCTGATATATCAATTGATATGAACAGACACATGGGATCATATGAAGGAATGTCACTACGACCACCCTCGCTTGATGGAGAAAATATCCATTCTGAAAATCCATGATGATCATCTATTTGACATCCAAACAGTGTGAAGAGGCAATTCAAACGAAGTGGACATGGCAAAAAATATAGGATGGGAAAGACATAATAAAGATTGTTGACAAACCAAGAACTCTATGGACTGAGGATGAAAAGTGTGTTGAAGATGCAAACTGCATAGCATTATATGCAATACTGGCCTCGGTTGATGCTATGAGGCACAAACTGATCATACATTCTCAAATGGCTAAAGACGCATGGGATGCACTACAAAAACAATTTGAAGGTAATGAATCCGTGAGAAAATCAAAACTGTAGAGATTGGCCACGCTATTCGACGGAATTCAAATGATTGAAGAAGAGAACATTGAAATGTACTTTGCTAGGTTTAGTGATATAGTGAATTAATGCTACACTCTTGGTGACGCAATTAAAGAGGATGTCCAAATTATGAAAATCATGAGAACCTTAGCCCCTAGATTTAGAGAAAAAATGACAATCCTGGAATTTTTCATGAGAGTCACACCAATGTCGTTGGATGACTTGATGGGAGAACTAAGGACTTTTGAGATAAATAATAGAATGGATGCACCAAAAAACAAAGGGATGATACTGAAGTTGGAGTCAAGTACGGAACTGATTGAGAATTATGTAACAAAAATTGCTAACAAAATGGCACTACTAACATAGAATTACAGCAAGTTCGTCAAAAAATATAACCAGAGGTAGTAGTTCACCAAAAGTTCGAACCTTGGTGAAAATATCAGAAAAAGAGGAACCAGAACACCGAACTTCCAACAACGTAATCAAAAAGATTCTGACCAATGTAGGGAATACAGAGGATATGGACACTATCAAGTTGAATGCCCGAATTTCCTAAGAAAGAACAAAGCACTAAAAGCCACCTGGAGTGAATTGAATCAGAATGAGAAGAACGTGACGAAAAAGAAACAACATATCCCAGTAACTTTGCTACATACACATCATCGAAAGATCTGGTATGTCTCACTTATGTTGTACGAACTGAAAAAGAACTAGGAAACACTGAAGAACCGAACTTTGATGATCCAACTATGGAAGATCTGGAAAGGATGTACCTGGACGTAATAGCCAGATATATCGTAGCTACTGAGTGTATTCAAAGACTGAAGAATCAAGTAAAAGAATACAAAAGTAGAGGTGTTGTTGCCATGGAGCATCAAGAACTAAGTCAGGTGAAACATGAACTGCAAATCACAAGGGAGATCAATGCAAGATTGAGTGACGAATTGACTTTATCCCAAAGGAATGTGAGAAATCTGGAATATCAGATTCAACTTCAAGAAATGGAAATTGAGTCACTCAAAATCAATCTAGAAACAGCACAGAAATATGTTCACAACAACTACCAGGTAAGTACATCATTAACTAATAAACTAACAAAAAATATGTCCAAATTGCAGGATAAGGATTGTGAGATGACTGAACTACGGACTAAGCTGGACAAAGCGGTGCGAACTATACAAGGACTGAACAAAGAAAAAGCTAAATTTGATGAGATTTTGGCGTATGGAAGATCACAAAGTAACAAAACCGGAATTGAATTCACTGAAGAAAGACCATCTGGAACAACAACCTTTGTACTAGCCACCTTCTCAGCGGTCGAACAAGAATGTTCAAATACTGCAAGTGAGTTAGGGACACAGGACACCAAAGGTACAAAAAAATTCATTCCTATATGTCACTATTGTGAAGCACCCAGACACATTCGACCAAGGTGCTACAGAATGAAACATGACATCCGATCAAGTAACATCTCTAATTGGAATATGTTCGGTGTTCCTGTGAAAAGTTCTACACCATCAAAAACTGTGAAAGTAAGAAATGTCAGAAACAGAATGTCACATGTAAAAATAATATGGGTTGCTAAGAACAGCATGTATCTTACATCACTTGGTGCGAACAACACCAGAACGTGGTTTTTTTACAGCGGATGTTCCCATCACATAATCGGTAATGCAACATATCTAACTGATATCACTTCAATAAATGAGGAATTTATGACTTTCGGTGATGGTAAGAGTGAACGAGTCATTGGACAAGGAACTTCTTAATATACATGGCCTATCTAATTTGTCTAATGTGTTTCTTGTTGAAAATTTTAAGGCAAATATGTTGAGTATTAGTCAAATATGTGATCAAGGACTACAAGTGAACTTCACTCATGACAAATGCATGGTTGTTGATATGAATGATCAATGCATACTTACTGGAACTCGATCTACTAAGAACTGTTATCTTCTTGATAGGAATCATATGTGTCATAATGCAAGTGCCGGGGCAACAAAAGTGTGGCATCAAAAATTAGGACAAATAGTATACAACCACCTCATTGTCTTATCAAAATCACAATGTGTTCGGGGGCTGCCTAAACTTCCGAACATAAATCAAGGAATCTGTGGACCTTGTTAACTCGACAAATAGGTAAAAAGCTCACACAATGTAACACAAGGCATATGCACGAAACAGATTATGACCTTATTACACATGGACTTGATGGGCCAGTTCAAACTAAAAGTACTGGAGGTAAGAGATATATTTTTATTTGTGTTGATGATTTCTCAAGATATACCTGGGTAACATTCCTTCGAGAAAAATCAAAAACATTTGATGAATTTGAAAAATTTATACGATTACTTGAAAATGAAAAACAGGATTCCATTGTTTCTAATACGAAGTGACCATGTAAGGGAATTTGAAAATACTGATTTTATTGATTTTTATACCCCACGTATAGCTCATGAATTTTCAGCGCCTAAAATACCACAACAAAATGGAGTAGTAGAAAGGAAAAATTGTACTTTACAGGAAATGGCCAGGGTCCTAATGATTGGCAAGGATGTAGCTCAAAAATGGTGGGCTGAAGCAACAAACACTGCATGCTATGTTTCAAACAGGGTGTACCTGAGGAAATGAGTGGGAATGACCTCTTACCAAATCTGAAAAGGCAAAACTCCGAATCTAAGTCACTTTCATGTATTTGGTTGCAAGTATTATGTATACAATGACAGACAACAGTTAGGTAAATTTGATCCCAAAAGTGATACTGGTATGTTTTTGGGATATTCGACTAATAGTAGAGCCTATCGTGTTTTCAATCAAAGAACTCAAACACTTATTGAAAGTACTAATGTTGTATTTAATGACTTCTTGGTAAGATAGGACACATATTTAGAGGAAACGTGTTCATCTGTTGTGCGCCCTACAGGCAACCTGAAATGTGAAGACATCGCAGAAACTGATCAGAAACAGCAAGGGACGACCCTGACAAAGATGAACCTTTCACCAGAATTCAGAAAGAACACCCCAAAGAACTTATCATTGGAGATCTCAATGAAGGAATAAAGACACGCTGTAAGCCTAAACCAGATTACCGAAAAATGGAGGGATTAGTCCATCATGCCTGCTATACCTCTGTGTTCGAACCTAAGAATGTCAAGGATGACAATTGGATCTTGGCCATGCAAGAAGAGTTGGAACAATTTGCTAGAAATGATGTTTGGACACTTGTATCATGACATGACGGTGCAAACATCATTGGAACTAAATGGATTTTCAAAAACAAAACTGATGAAAAAGGAAACATCACCAGAAATAAAGTCCGATTAGTGGCCCAATGATACACGCAGGTAGAATGGATTGACTTTGAAGAAACATTTGCTCCAATTGCATGATTGGAGTCTGTAAGAATCCTTCTTTCCTTTGCATGCCTTAAGAAGTTCATACTTTATCAAATGGATGTGAAAAGTGCATTCTTAAATGGTTTCTTAAAAGATGAAGCGTATGTCGAACAACCCAAAGAGTTTCAAGATCCACATTACCCAAATCATGTCTACAAACTAAAGAAGGCGTTGTACGGACTGAAGCAAGCTCCAAGAGCTTGGTATGAGAGACTGACAAAGTTTCTAGTTGCCCAAGGATACAAGCGGGGAGGGGTAGACCAGACCCTGTTCATCCAGTGGTTGAACAATGACATTATCATTGAACAGATTTATGTGGATGACATTGTGTTTGGATCCACATCCAAACACAAAGTAAATGACTTTGTCAAGGTAATGTCACAAGAATTTGAAATGAGCATGGTTGGTGAACTATCTTACTTTCTTGGTCTGCAGGTTAAACAAAGTAAAAATGGAATCATGATACATCAAGGGAAATACACCAGAAACTTGGTGAAGAAATTTAGACTTGAAGGGTGAAAAATTGCACACACTCCCATGGGAACAAACACCAAACTGTCCAAAGGCGAAAGTGGAACAAGCGTTGACCCAACTTTGTACAGAATCATGATAGGAAGTCTCATGTACCTCACTGCAAGTACACCTGACATAAGTTTCAGTGTGGGATTATGTGATAGATATCAGTCTAACGCAAAGGAATCACATCTCAAGGCAGTAAAGAAAATCATACGCTATGTGGCAGGTACCACAGACTATGGACTAAAATACTCCTTTGACACTAAGCCTTTTCTTGCAGGGTATTGTGATGCTAATCAGGCAGGTGGTGTGGATGATAGAAAAAGCACATCAGGAGGGTGTTTCTTCATCAAGAACAATTTAGTCTTATGGCTCAGCAAAAAAAAAACAACAACATTTTTTTATCAACAGCAGAAGCAGAATACATAGTTGTTGGGAGCTCATGCTCTCAACTAGTATGAATGATGCACATGTTGTGCGACTATGGTATGAACCTGACATCCATGACTTTATTTTGTGATAATCTGAGTGCTATCAATATGTCTAAAAACCCTGTGCAACACTCCAGAACTAAGCCTATAGACATTAGACATCACTACATCAGGGAGTTGGTTGAGGATGGGGTCATCACTTTTGAACATGTTTCCACCATAAGTCAACTCGCGGATATTTTCACGAAGGCTCTAAACTCTAAAAAATTCATGTCCCTGAGAATGTCTTTAGGGATCTGTTGTGCTGTCTAAATAAAATAAATAAATAATTTTTAAGTTTGGTTTGTTTTGAACTTTGAATCCGTGTATACTTCTCTCTTGTATAAGGAAAGAGCTACGACCTTAAAATGATGCTGTGGTAAGCTGTCAGCCGTATGATTGAGCACCAAGCACTAAAAACTATACATAATAACCCCGAACTCCACATAAATCATATGTTTATCAACCGTATTTTAAAATATATTTTACGTGTTTATTTTCCGTTATATTTTTAAACATTTTTCTATTTATAAATTCAAATATCGAGTAACATTTCGCTTAAATCTATTTGAATTATAATGTTTTATGTTATATTATATTTTCATTACTTCCAATTTATCTCTAACAAATAATAAATTGCACAATATAACATATTGCTTAAACTAATTTGAAATATAGTTTCGTCATGTTATATTTTAATTTAATTCTCCAAAGTTTTCTCTAACAAATAATAAATAACACGACATTTTGAAGTGCATTTTAAGATCCAAACTCAATACGAAATCGTCAAACCGACTATAATTTCTCAACTTAATATAAATATTTCAAATTAGTTTTAAATTTTATTTTAAAGTGAAGCAAATAATTTTATACTTCAAATAGTATAATATGTTTAAGTTTATAAAAAAAGTATTAATTATTTTTTATACTGTAGTTCAAATCCTTATAAGAATTTAAATCATTATTCATTCAAATCCAACTTATATCCAAATAAAGATAAACAATTCAACCCATAAAAAATAATATTTTATATTTTTAATATAATTTTTATTTTTATATATGCAATATTAATATCAAATTAAAGATCAAAAAAAAAAAAAAAAAACTTAACTTGATATATTACAAAAATCAAAAACAAAAATAATTATAAAATTTTAGAGAAAAACTCCAAAACAAAATTACAGCTAAACCACACTCATCACCCACCTATTCGCTTTTTTTTTTTTACTAGATAGCTGCCCTGTATAGAGATGGGCACGGTTTCAGTTCTGAATCAAAATTGGCGGTTCTAACCGAAGGTTAATGGTTCAGTTTAACTGTTGACCGGTTCTAGTTCCGAGATACCCAATTTTTGGAACTAGTAGTTTCGGGAACCGGCAGTTTGGGTTCTAAAACCGCCGGTTTTGGTTCCAAACTGAAATGTTCAAGTGTGAAATTTGTAATAAAAAAAAGAACCGAAAATTGGAACCAAAATCGGCTATATGCCAGTTTTGTTTTGATTCCACCCCTCACGGTTAACCGGCGGAACCGTTTCTATGTCTAGTCCCGTGCAATGGACGGAACATAATATATTTTTTAATCTTAATAATATATGATAAAATTATATTATAATTATTATTATAAAAATTTACATAATAAATATTTATTTACTCTAATAATTGTACAAAAGTTTATGGAATGAAATATGGGAAAAGACTATTATCCTTTATAAATTTGTTACATATTAGATATACAATATATTTTAGAAGTAAAATGCAATAACTCTTATACTGCCTCGTATCTTTTTCACATAATTATAGGGTTGTTCTTTTGTATTAATTTATTAAGGCCTCATTTGTTTCACTTTTTTGGATAATATATAATTTACAATATTAGAATTTGTTATTTAGTAGTGTGTATTAATCTCATGTTTATAATTCAATAATACAAAATATGGTATTGTATCTTAATATATAATATTGTGTTTGTTACAACATGTTAACATTGAGAAAATGTGTCTATTGGTCATTATAACAACTACTATTTCTAATAATTTATAATTTTACCCAAATCTCCAATTTTGTTAAAATAAAAATTGTTCCCCAAACACATATTCTTTTTTTTTTTTTTTTTTTCAATCTACTTTTTCAAAAATCTAATTTCTATACTGAATCCACTACGAAATATTTAGGAAGTTATTTATTCTTTTGCATATTACCCTGCCAGCATATGATTTTTACCATCAGAACGATATGTAGGAATGAAAATGATATTAAGAAGAAAAAAAAAAAAAAAAAAAAAACATAAATGAATGATTGCTTCCCCGCATGGTTCCAGTTTGGAATCGGTGGTTTTAACCGGCGATCAACAATTCGGTTTAACCATTGACCCGGTTTCGATTCAGAATCAAAATCGAAATCAGAATCTAACTGGTTCGGTTCCAATTCTGGATACCCAGTTTTGATTTTAAAACCGCCGATTTCGATTTCAAAACCCTTGATTTCGGTTAAAAACCGACGATTTCAAGTGTGAAATTTATAAAAAAATAAAAAATATATAGGAACCAGAACCGAAACTTTGGAACCGACAGTTCCAAAATCAAAACCGGCTATATGCCGGTTCGATTTCGATTACATCCCTCACGGTCCGGAACCGGCGGTTTCGGAATGAAAACCGGAACCAACGAAACCGTCATGTCTATTCCCATGCATCAACATTATATAAATTAGAGAATTGAAAGAGATCAATTACATATATAAAAAAGAAAATGATAACTAAAATTTATTCTATAAAATATAAAATTTAGAGAAAAAAATCAATGCAAAGTTAAAATTAAGGAGCTTACTAATATCTCTAGTACAATTTTTTTCTTTCTTTTTTTTATTGAAAGGTAATAGAGTTTAAAAAAAAAAAAAAAAATTCTAGGTTAGTTCTATTTTTTAGAACATTAAATTGTTGTAGAGTAAAAAGGGGAAAACATTTTTGTCCCCATTGAAAATGTGTGCTTGTGCAATTCGGAGCCCGATGTTCAAAAACAGTCTTCACTTAATTAAAATCAGCAACATTCATTAAATAATTAACGAAATCATGAAATATTTTGCTAACAACAGACTAATTAACTAAAAATTATAAAGAATTCACAAATTATCTAAAAATGTACAAAAAAACAAACATAAATATAAAAAACAATATTAACTAAAAATATAAAATATTATAATATCTAGGAAAAATAAAACTATAATTATATAAAAATTCTAAATTTAGAAAAGAAAATAGAAGTATATTAAACTATTACAATTTATAAAAAGAGGATCAAGATGAAAAAGCAATTATATAAATATAAAAGAAGAAATTTGTCTTAAAAAATGAAAAATATTAAAGACAAAAGAAATATATAAAAAACAAAAACAGAAACAAAAAAGAAACCTTGAAAAAAAAACATGTAAAGATATAAAATCAGAAAATTATGTAAACATAAATCAATAAAAATATGAAGATATGAAATTAAAAAAATATTAACTGAAGGAAAAATAAATATGAAAGAAACATATAAGAATATAAATCAAGTAGATTAATATAAAATAAAATATATGAATAAATATAATGGTATAAAAAATGTCAAAATGGAAAATATATATAACTTATAAAAAAACAGAAACATATATATGCAAAATAGACCACTATCAAATTTAGGAAAAGTATGAGAACTTAACATGGGCTTGTTACAGCAATTAGTGAAGAATCCATATTGTGAAGGGTTTCTAGAGGGAAATAACAAAGATAATTAGAAGGGCAAATTAGGAATGCAGGATATTTGATTCTACCCTATAAATGAGATTTATTATCAAATATAAATAGTAAATCATTTCCTTGTAAGGGACCTTCGATACACCATTTTTAAAACAAGCATTAGGTAGGTATAATTAAGGATAGAGGTGAGCATCATCATTCATCTCCATCACCCAACACTAAAACCCCAACAAATAAAAAGAAAGAAAAAGGTTAGATTTATTATGGTCAACAAGTTCAATTCTATAAACTTTTCCATATACACTTATTTATTTTTAAATAAATTGAAATTTATTTTAACCATATTTATTTTTTATTTTTTTATTTTAGTTGTGTTTACGTATATTTTATTTCATCAATTGTATTTTTCAACGAACTATTGTTAATGGGAATTTAAATATTTAAATAAAATTTGAATTCAAACTAATAAAGAGAATAAAAATTTTCGAATAAATTTGAGAAGTAAGATCGGTCACTATATTTTAACGTTGATAATTTTATTTTCTTAGAGCCTTTCTTGAGAGATGCTGTAAGTCAACTATATGAATTGTATTTAAATACAAAGGAAAATTGTAGCACAAAGTTTGCAAGTAATTATGCAAATTTCAAATCCAAACACCAAAGTAAATGTCAAATAGGCTCACCAACTTAGATGTTGGATAACTCAAAACATTCACAATCCACAATCCACAATCCATTTTCACTCAACAATTTAGTCTACGTGGCTCTTATTCATCTCCAGCTGCACGCTTATCCTTTTTTTATCATATCACAGGCAATGTTCATAATCCATTGCATACTTCCTAACCATTTTCACATTAAATATAATGACATCATAATTTGACTTTATAACATTGTGCACCTCGATTTATTTTCAGAATGTGGATGTCATGTTCTGATTATAATCTCCAAAAATTTGTAAATAATCAATTATGATACATGTGGGAGCATATGTAGTTTCTATAATTTTCGTTATAGTGTTTGTGGGTGTGAGATCAATTATCAAGTTCATATTATGCCAATCTGGTGTCGATGGATCGATTGTGTCATATTGTCGTAACATCCAACTCCATTAATGAATAGACTGACATGTTGATCTAACGTTATCAATGTCTGACATTAAACGTTATGTTATATAACCACCTACAAACATCACTAGCAGCTCGCTCAACATTGTAATTGAATACTCCATTTGTTCAAAAATAAACACAATGGTAGCCTTTTTTTTTGTCAATTTAATAAAGGTATAACCATTCAAAAATCACAAATTCTCATTTACGCCTATATTTATTTATTTATTTGACTTATTTCAAATTTTGATTCAACCAATAAAATAAAAATAATTTTAAAACATAAGTCTTATTTTAAAATAAGAAAATGATATGTTAGATGATTGCGTAGGGACGGACCCACGGGATTGCAGATAAGTATTGGGATGATGAGAATATACAACTTCAAACTCAAGTATTCCGAGAATGCAATTTGATAAACATATTTAAGAAAGACAGGTGGGAAAACTTGAAAGTTGAGTTCAAGTAAGGGATTGATCAGATATTAATTGATAAAATAATCAAGGCCGATGCAACCAACCGTCCACAATGCATGCCTTGTCTTACTCTCTGAGTTTTTGGATTTTTCTACATTGGATTGATCAAAGCAGGCTTCAAAATGCCAGCTAATCAAAGACCTGTACAGATTTTTATTTCTAAAATACCCCATCAATGTAAAATATTAATAATAATAATATATAAATATAAAATAATAAAAATAAAAAAGTTAGCGCCTACAGTAGTGTGAATAATCGAAATAATATGTATTACGGATTAGGTTCTCTATAAAATAAAGCTAATTCAGCAGCATTGAGTAGCTTTAGGTTGTGTATCTTTTAAGAGATGGAGCCTAATTAATGTTTAAATGTAGTTTACTTAAATTGAGTGTCTATGTATTAGATAAATTTGTATTTATTATACTGTTTTAGACTCTTGAAAGAATTATTATATATCTAAAAAGAAAAATGATTTGCATTGGTCATTATGTAGCTAGGGTTTGTCATACATCTGGGAGGGTTGTGGGAAGTCTCTTATACCTCAACTTAAGCATAACCAGAAATACACACATTACAGAGAAATGAAGGGCAAGAATAAACTAGCTGGATAGTAAAGCAAACTAAACCTTTGAATTTCTTTTCTTGGAAAGTAATGACCTTAATATGGATATGGATACAGTGACGTGACAGAAATAGGGTTGGCGTGGCACTAACAGTATTATGCTTAACCCACATCATATAACTGTGAACCTAAATGTACAAATTCTAGTGTCAGAAACTCTGCCAACTGAAGAAAGAACACAGCACACTCACAGCCATTTCAGAAACTCTGCCAACAGAAGAAAGAACACAGCACACTCACAGCCATTTCATACATTTCCTTTCTTTCCCTCTTCATTGGCAGCAGGTACTTTTGCTGGATAACTAGAAATGTCGATGTCGATGAGAGAAAGGTCATAAGGCAGTGAAACAGAATTTGATGCATCCCCAAGCAATGAGGAGTTTAGGGCCTCTGATTTTGTCGTCCCTTGATTCACAGCAGAATTTTCAGTTGTACCAACTGAAGATGATAAATTGGATAGCTGTATGTCGTCCAATTTGTTCCCAAATATGTGCTTGTTTCTTCTGACTGTATCCATTTCTGGGCCAGTCGGAACAAAAGTTCGGGCCCTATACTTTCTAGCTCCTTCATCGCCCTCACCATGATTGTACAGCACATAATCATGATATGTTGGTGCAAACTGTATGAAATTAAATATGCAGATAATTAGAAGTTTCATGTCATTTGAAAAACAATATAGACCTCATACAGAACAAACATATGCATTGTGGAACATAAATTAACATAAATTGAACACCAGAGTTTAACATCCCAAGTAATCAAATGCTTTGAATTGCAGGCTTACCTGGTGTACTGTATCGTGGTAGAAGTCATTCAATTTTAAAGCATGTGCAAGGCTTGCCATTAAGCCACGATTTCCACCGATATTTGCACCAGCATACTCTTTGTAAGGAAAAGCATATAGATGACCAAGTGCAGCAATCAACATCTCAACACAAATTATAAAATTTTGAAACTCTGCAGCTTCTTCTGTATCTTTTATATGTCCAGATTTTGCAACAAGAAAAACCAAAACACCCTGCAAGAGAAACGTTCTTAAAAGTTGATTAAAATTCTCAGCAAATACATTTAAAAGCGAGTACAAGGGAGATATCAAGCATAACAAAGACCAGATTATACCCACGTTCTGTTGTTTATATTACTGCAACTTCTAAACAGCCCAAACAGTAGAAAAAAGCATGTGATTCAGGGTGAGACACAGAGTGATGCAAACAACACCAACAAACAGTCCGACTTTGGCAATAACAAAACAAAATTCTTGAATTTATTAAAAATATAATATAATAATAAAATAAAATAAAAAATATAGAAAGAAAGAAAAATAAAAAGGTAAAAGATAGTACTGTAACTAATCTCCAAATTCAATTCACATTACTGACAAGAAAATATAAAATCATGATGGCTGCAGGATCATGATGATATGGTGATTGGTGCATCCAGAAATGGGGCAATAGTAGAGAAGTCCAGAAATAATATCAAAATGTTGCAAGATTGCATGTGTGGTGGCAAGCTAATGTTCTCAAGTCTCTGGCAATGGTTTATTGAACACTACACCCAAGAAACTAGGGAGGAGCATTCGTCGGTTCAGTTCAAAACTGAACCGAAAAGAGAAAACCAAAAACGAAAATGTAAAAATTTTCTTAAACCGAACCAAACTAACCTTCTTCACTGAACCTAACCGAACCAGAATAGTCAGTTGCGGTTTGTTATTCAGTTTTGGATAATACATAGTGAAAAAAAATGGTATAGAACAACTTTATATGTATACATTTCGAAAACCCGAAGAACCAATTGGCATAAGAAATAAACAAAAACTCAACAAATCTAACAATCTAAGCAGAAAACAACCTAGATCTAAAAGATCAGTATTTTGCTTTTAAGGACAGAGGATAGAATCAGATGGGGATTGGTGATGAGAGCTTGAGGTAGAGAGAGAGGAGTTTTAGGATTGAAAGTGATGGTCGCTGGATGGTGGATGGAGAAGCGAAGACTGATAACCGGTTGGTGCATCGAGAAGAAATTGTAAGAATTGAAGAAATGAAATGGAATGGAGAATCCAGAGCTGGAGGTGGCTGGGCTCACCTGTGAGTGTAAATTAGGAACAAAACCCACTGCTATGTATCATGTATGGGCTGGACCGCTGGATTATCTATGTATTAATTTATGAAATATACTAAATCATGTAAAAAAAATACATAAGGCACAATAATTTGGTCCCTTCAGTTTTTACCAAACCGACCAAAAGTAAATTTGATGCTCAAATTTATAACCTAACTGAACCGTACACTTGCAATGAACAAACCAATTCAAACCGAATCTATCGGTTCAATTAGGTTTTTCACTAGCAGTTTGATTTAGTTAACCCCTTCCTTAATGTCATCTAGCCATGGATTCACTCAGAAAATAGCTCATCCTGAGCTTCCAGATCTCTTACCAATTTTCTACGCAGTTGTTGGTTTAAGATCCATAGTGTAAACAACTGCCAAAGAATTTGAGCAAGTTCGGATGATATAACAGAGAAACACAAGTTAAACCAGAAGGCTGTACCAACACAAGAAGCTGAATGGTGGACTGCAGCCTTATTGCTACAATCCAACTCTATTAGAGACTGACCGTCATAATTGAGCAGATAACACTTTTTAATTTGCTTATAGCATGTTATCATACAAAATCTGATTGTACCAAAAATCTGGCAAGTCAATCAATGGCATGCTACCATCACGATTAAAAACTTAGCACAAAAACTAAGCACATTTTAGCCTCAACAAGTCACTAGGCAGATAATATCAAGGGAAAGTTAGACCCATAACAGTGGGAAGACTGACTGAAAAAGGATTTATATTTTCTAGAGAGAAATTATGGGAAGTAGAAAAGTAAAATGAAAATTTAGCAGCAAAACTTAATATAAAAGAAAACAAGTCAACTTTCAATATCATCTATGTCTGTTTATTAGAATATTTAATACCTGCCAGTATGTAAGAAATACAACAGATTTGATTACGATAAACTTGGGCACTGGATTGAATGGCTGAAGCAAATCTCTGCAGGCCACATAAAACAAGGCCAAGGCATAAAGTGCTAAAGAGTATGAGATTGTATAGATAATGGTGAGGTAAAGATAGGATTGCCTCGGATTGAAATTGCCGTCTACATATTCCCCTTTTGCATATAGTATTAAAGTAACCATGACAAGAATTGGCTTGAGGATCACAAATTGCAAACACCCTTGTTTGCACCTTCGTATAAAGCGCCTGCACAGCATAATAAACATAAGCCAACCAAAGTAAATTAGGGGGGTACAATATTCACGTGTTAATGGTTAGGCAGAACATTTATCTGGCCCCATTAAGGAAATGCTTCCACAAACAGCCAAAACAAACTGTAACGCATGTTTATTTTAAGAAATCAGCAAGCATCCAATTTATCCACAGTTACTGTCTCAAAAAAGACCTGGTCATAAATAATTTTACATAACTCCGAACCATTAAAGAATATCAACAGCTATGCAGTAAATCCACACTGTTGCAGCATATGCTAAGAGCACATAATATCAAAAAATAATTATGTTATCAGGAATCACCAAACTGTTAGAAATATTCTAAATCAGCAATGTTAAACGGAACTTGTTGAACTTCAAGGCCCCAAATAACTACAAACTTTGCAAGTTCAAAAAACTATCAAAGTCAAAGGGAACCTCAAACTAAGTTGTAGAATGTAACTATCACCATTTTATCCTTCTAAATCATGTATAACACCCTGAAGAGACAAAAAACTAGAATAGGACATGTGAGTACAACACTTCACACCAAACTGTTTAAACAGAATAGCGTTTGTCAAAGTTACATAGCAACATTCTGGAGGAATTAAATATGCCGATCGACCAACAATTGGCATATAGCACATAAGCAAAATGGAAACAAGGTGTTCAAAAATTCCAATATCTACATACATCTATCTTTCCTTGCAGACCCCGCTAAGATGTTACTCATCCTAATACACCATTACCTTTAACTTAAAGACAGATAGCAATATATCAGTACTGATGCTTTAGCCATGTATAAGATGTCAAACAAATGGTAGTTCATGTAAAAATACTCACCCGTCCAATGGAATTGGAGGGAAGTAGCATGTCATTAAACACCAATTTGGCTTCAGAAGTTTACCAGACAGACTTAGCACGACAGCACCTGGACCACCTACCCATTCTAAGCATAGAGATAGGAAATTATAGATGACCCAAGCTTCATATCTGCAGAGACAATTTATGAGAACTATGAAGCTCGTGATGCAAAATAAATGAACCTTCATAGATATCAGCATCTAGAATCAACCTGAGCAAATGAAGATCCAAAATTGTGAATTCGAGGAAGGGAAACTATAACATATGCATGTAAGACATGCAAGCATAAGCAAGTTCAAATGGGTAGATTAATGCACCTTGATGGGGTACCTTTGATCCTAAGGTATTAAGGTCTACCAACATATTAAATAGGTTCTACACTATCCATCAGGCACACATCTTTCTATGATGAATTAAAACCATGCTACATTGTGCAATAAAATTTAGCACAGTATCCAAGGATAACATACAGTGTATCATGGATGCCATAACTTAAACTCCTGTAGCCATTTACTAAACTTAATAGCAATATGCCATGAAAAAAAAAAACCTCATGCTTTCTTGTAAAAAGTAAGAATCCAAAAATGGTCATTCTTTTCTTGTAAACCATGCTGTTACCTTTGGAGGGAGGGGTAACTGATGTACATCAACCATAAGATACAGGAACAAGCTGTATAAACATACTAGATGGCTTGCTAATAGTTCAGAAAGGTATTCAGAGAATTATATGCAATGTCGAAGCACAAGAAACAACAGTGAACTCCAGAAGATTAGCCATGTTATGGAGTTATTTAAGCCATGGACACATAAAATGACTGCAAGTTCACCGACAATCTTAGTGGTTATTCATGCATGAGCAGTTTCAATCTTATCACGGAGGAGTACTCAACTGCAAATAGTTGATAGTTAATTAAGTGGATTGCATTAAAAACTAAAACAAAAATAAAATAAAAAATAAAAAAATGAGGATGGAAACATTTTCTATATTGAAAGACGCTAAATCAGATTAAAATTTCTTAAACAATACAAAGCAAGATTGATACATGAAATTGCATTTTTAGCTCAAATTTCCAGCTGTAACAGAATAAATGATATTCAAACTTGACTACAATAAGAATAACACAGATGTCCAGAATCAACACTTCTCTTTGATCTCACACAACCTTACTGCCATTAAATATAATATTACTACCTATTATACATAATCTTTCACCATATTAATGAAAAAAATAAAAAAGGAAAATAGATGATACTCATAACTGCAAAACGGCTGCAAAGCTACACTATTAAAAAAATTAAGAGCAGCGTCGAGTTATATTCATTATTTCAAATTGTTACAAAAGAAAGAAATTGAATGACATACTTACATTTCTCTGATCGAATTGAAGTAAATTGCACTACGATTCAGGACCAAGGACAAGAAAGACATCAATGCATAAACCTGTTGGTAAACCAATCTAAAGATGATAAGACATTTATAAGTAGATTGAAGCAATGTATAACATGAAGATAGAAAAACGAATGTATTATTTTGACTTTATGAGAATATGACAATAAACCTTATCATAACAAAATGTTAATCCCTGATAATATGTGCGTGATTTTTTGGAAAGATTTCCACAAAACATAGGATTGGTAACATTTATCACTTAAGAAGATGTAACTTTTCGATTCGTACAGGTTGTGAGTCAACAGGAAGTACTCTAGCAGAATTTCAAAGGAACTTCATGCTTAAAAGAATCATATTTACACCCACATATTCCTTTTAAGATAAATACCAAGGATCTGACCATTTCAACCCCCCCCCCCCCCAACACCCAAACAAATAATATATGAAAAAAATGAGTTAAAATTCAACTAAAAAGACTACATATAGTAGCTCATTAAGGGCAAAGAATGACTAAAATGTGCAAGCAAATGAACCTCAATTAGTGAGGATGTCAACTGTGAAAACTGGAACACTCAAAAGTCTCAATTTTATTAACAGTAAGCTCGTGATCACAACACTGACAAGAATCCAGAGCCAGAGTATCAAAATACTCACAGGAACCATAAAGATAATGCGGACAATGTATCTCTGATATGTGGGCTCAGTATAATTCAAGAGATGTTTGTAAATGTGTAGAATCGCCAGTGTCATTGCCCCAATTGTACAGGGGAGTGCTATCAGTATGTAGTATATTGGCCCCATTTGTGGCCAAGAGTTTAATCACACCCACACGAACAGTACTGTCCCAAAATCTAAGAAGATAACAATCCAATCAGCAATTTACAGGTACAATAACAAATTGATACAAAATCAGAAGGAAGCACAGTAAACAGTTCCATAACAAATACTCAATACAGACCTCAAGTACTAAATTCAGTTCCTTGCCATTCCGCTGGATTACAATAACTTCAACTGATATATTTTCATCAAATTCTTCAGAGAAATTCATAATAACCTTAACCCCAACAAAAGGGCATACATTTCCACAGCACAGACTGAAAGAAAAGGCAACAAATAAATGTTGATCACGAACGGTTCGAAAAATTGGGAGAACAAAGTTAAAAAAACAAGGAATTATCCTACAGGTTACGTAAAAATACCAAAGTCGACGGAATTTGAAATGGTTCTCATAAATGGGATATAGTAAGGAAATATTATCGCTTCACGGTTAAGAATTACGAGCTTAAACTAATCTCAACGAGAAAAAAAAATGGTAAAATGAGCGCAATTAGAGAATAAACTCACCTTGTCGATGAAACTAAGGGCAGAAGTCGGCAATTCTTCGTGGGAAACAGCAACGCAATCTAGACCAAGCGAAACAAGTAGCTAGATCTGTTAAAGACGAGGAACAAGAACACGAACCAGAAGAAGAAAGAGATGTTGAAAATGTAAAGCAAGGGCAAAAGCCCTTCGGCGTTTGAGGTCGGGGGCGTAAAGGCAATTATGGCGGCTTCCAGTTATAGCTTCTGCTTTTGCACTGTATTGCTCACAAATTCTTATTCATTTTGTTCTCTCCATTATCATTGCGCAGAAACAACAGAACACGCCAGCCCAGAGAAGATTAAAGAATACCCCCCATGTCCCAAAAGCATTAACCGCTGATTGGAATAGATTGTGAATGGAGGAGGGGAACAACATTTTTTCTTCTTTCCGTTTTTCTTTTTTTTTTTT